>OY019134.1:22252683-22852683 GCA_955652365.1 Eristalinus aeneus
ATTATTATTATTATTATTATTATTATTATTATTATTATTATTATTATTATTATTGTTATTATTATTATTATTATTATTATTATTATTATTATTATTATTATTATTATTATTATTATTATTATTATTATTATTATTATTATTATTATTATTATTATTATTATTATTATTGTTACGTAGTTGTTGGTTAAATTCAATGTTCATTTTGTTATATATTTTTAAATGTGGTATGAAAATTATTGTGAGTAATTGTAAAAATGTTTGAGTCACTGTACCATAGGCGTCACTCCACTTGTGTGCAACTGCGCTTTTATCGCACCATATTTCGCACTGTCCAATGCGTGGGCGGCGTGTAAAATCGAACCATGTACGCACACGCACAACTAGATACACCGATGAGATGATACATTGCGTACTTAGATTGATGCTGGGTGCTGATGATTTGTTGCCGATGGTCTCGTCCACTTGGATTGTGCTCGCAGACTAGTGACACAATATTGTACATTTCCATAGCTTAACAATAAATTTGTTTAATATTAAATTTTGTTCAGACATTTATTTCAATTGCTTTAAACATTTATTGGTCCTTCCTAGCCGAATTAATTAAAATAAATTGAAAAAGTGAACCTAAATACTAAGAAGTTAAACTATCGGGAAAAACAATTTGAAATTCTGTGCGTGAATCGTGTACTCATTGTTGTGAAATTATAAAGACTGGCCATGTTTCCGCGATCTTTTCACCGGTTCGATCGATTGTAAGCCTCATTTAACACCCTCACAAAAATTTCATTTTCTAAAATCGTATCTTCGCGATGAAGCCGCAAACGTAATAAAACATATCCCAATTAGCGACTCGAATTACCTCGAAGCGTGGGATCGGTTGGAGAAAAGATATGATCGTGTAAATTTAATTGTCCAGTCCTTCATTCAAACATTTGTTTCGCTTCCGTCAATAAGTGATACAAATGTAGTAGGTTTGCGAAAAATAACTGATGGTGCGGATTTTTTTTTTTTTTTTATAATTGACGCGTGCAAAAGGGGTTGCGAGTACCCTTAAGTGACCGGATCAAGTCACAGCACGGGCCGAAGGTATAGTGGAAGAGAGCGAGAGGAGGTACCGATGCACATTGGTTTTAAATGCCTGTGGATTGTAATGAGGAGGAAAAATCGAGCTGGGAAGAGCATTCCAGATTCGTGTAGTGCGGCTAAAGAATGAGTCTCTGAATTTGACTGTACGTCCGAAAGAGGGTTTGAGGGTGAATTGATGGGCATTCCTAGCGAGGCGTGTATTGCGGGTGAATTCTTGAAGGGGAGGAATGCAACTGGCTAATTCGTCTGAGCATTTCTTGTTGAAATAGCGGTAAAAAAGTGACAATGACGCGACATTACGTCGGTGTTCTAACGAGTCAATCGACTTCGCAATATTACTGTCACCTATAAGTTTTATCGCTCGCTTTTGAATTCTATCCAGCAGGTGCAGGGAGGTCTTAGAAGCACCTGACCAGATAGGAGCGTTATACTCAAGTTTTGGGCGTATGTATGCCTTGTATATTGTAGCCAGATCAGAGGGGGTGAAGTACTTCTTGCATCGTTTAAGGAAACCTAGACATTTCGCAGCATTTTTGGCGATAAATCGGTATTTTCACCCACCTGTGTTTCGCTCAGCGCCAAGACAGCTGGTTTGTGACGAGAGAGGTGGACGTAAACGGCAAAGAGATTAGTTCTCAGTCCGCGAATGTTGCTCACGTCAACACGAAATTGCCCCCTCATGTCAGTCGTCGATGAAGTTGTGCGGGGACTGAAGGCATTAAATAAAACTAATCGTGATCCGTGGCTTATTTATTTGTTAATCAACAAACTCGATGATGATACTCGACAGGCTTGGGCAGTGCATATCGGTTCGAAAGAAGATTGTACGATTGATGAACTTATCGAGTTCTTAGAAGCAAGATGTGATGCTTTGGAATCGTGCAATTCGGTGCGTCGTTCCGCTCAATCGCGCGCGAAACATCTGTCGAACATTAAAACGCTATTATCTGAAACGGCTACGGACAATGACTCTAAACTCAGTTCTCATTCGTCCACAAGTGATAAACCACAGTGTCCAATGTGCAAAAAGGGTCATATGTTATATCAGTGTGCAAAATTTCTTGAACTTGATGTCGAATCGCGTAGAACTTTCGTGTTTAAAAACTCTGTTTGCTTCAACTGTCTTCGAGTTGGACATTCGTCAGCTAAATGCCGTTCTTCTATTCGTTGCCGTGATTGTCAGTCGCGTCATCATACCCTTGTTCACCCATTGCAGTCAAATAAATCCAGTGAACCAACTCCATCTTCGTCTGTGCGCCATACTCAACATCAATCTGCGTCAATATCTCTTAAACCCTCCCCTGCAATAATTAACAATCTCTCGTTGGAACCGGTTCAAATACGGTAAACCGTCCTTCCTACTCTGCTCGCTACGGTTAAAGATATTTGTGGAAACAAAATTCATTGCCGCGTGCTGCTTGATTCCGGATCTCAATCCTCGTTTGTATCAGAATCATTCGCGCAAAGACTAGGGTACTCTCGTTCGCATGCTCGACTACCTATTCTCGGACTTTCGTCATTAAAGGCTGGATACACCAAGGGACGTATTTCCCTCACTTTGTGCTCTCGTTTTTCTGCAGATCACGTGTCTATTGATGCATTCATTCTCAACAAGTTGACTTCGAACTTGCCTTCTCGGTCAATAGACATCTCGTCGTGGTCTCATATCGTGAATCTCAATTTAGCAGATCCAGACTTCAACAAAGCTGGTCCCATTGATGTCCTTCTAGGGGCGGACAAAATGTGGACTATTCTCAAAGGGGACCAAATTCGCGGTGCCAATGGTCATCCTCTCGCGCAACTTACTTTATTCGGTTGGGTGATAACCGGAGAATTCTTCGAGCGGACGGACGATTCTCAACATTTATCATCTCTTCATACTACAATCGATCTCGACCAATTGCTTCAATGGTTCTGGGAACTGGAGGACGTCGCTTCAGCTCCATTAGAGGTAATTGATCCAGCTGAACAACATTTCCAACAGACATTTTCACGTTCACCTGATGGAAAATATGTCGTTGAACTTCCATTCAAGGAGGCGAACCCGACATTTGGTGATACAATATCCTTAGCCATATCACGCCTGCATTCAATGGAGCGCCGATTTGCCCGAGACGAAAAACTTCGAGATATGTATTCTAGACAGACAGACAGTTCCTCCACTAAACTTCGTGTGGTATTTGATGGATCTGCAAAGGATTCGAATGGATCCTCTCTAAATAATTCGCTCCTGGTAGGTCCTCCAATTCAGCGAGATCTTATAGGCGTATGTCTCCGGTTTCGACAACATCGGTACGTTTTCACCGCCGATGTGGTAAAAATGTTTCGACAAATTTGGGTAGAGGAATCACACACTCATTATCAACGGATCGTTTGGCGAGATAAAGTCTCAGATTCGATTCAACATTTTCGCCTGCTAACCGTGACATATGGCACAGCTTCTGCACCATTTTTGTCCGTTCGCGTTTTAAAACAATTGGCAGAAGATTACAAATTTCAGTTTCCGAAAGCAGCTGGAGTCCTTCTTCGAGATGTTTACGTGGATGATGTAATGACCGGTTCGAGCACTGCTGAAGAACTCATGGATATACAAGCGGAACTAGTTTCATTGTTAAGTATGGCTCAACTGAAACTGCGAAAATGGAGCTCCAATTGCTGGCCACTACTCTCCTCTATGCAACAGGATGATTGCGAATTTTCGATTTTTGATACCGAACGCTCACATTCTGTAATTAAGGTGTTGGGTATGTATTGGAATCCGGTGAGTGATGTGTATTCGTTTCGTTTGGCAAAGTCCTTCCCTTCGATAACGTTATCCAGACGCTCTTTATTATCGGAAGTATCTCGTATTTTCGATCCACTTGGGCTGTTAGCACCATCTACAGTCTTGTTTAAAATTCTGTTTCAGCAGTTATGGTCATCGAAATTAAACCTAGGTTGGGATGATCCGCTGCCTACACACCTGGCAGAGAGATGGACACAGTACAGACAAGAACTCCTATTCTTTGAAGATGTTGAAGTGACCAGAAACTGTTTTTCGACGATGGATGACGTAGAGCTCCACGGATTCTGTGATGCATCTTCACTCGCATATGCAGCTGTTGTGTATTCTAGGTGCAAAGTTGCTGACGGAATATACAAAACAACCATCATTGCCGCCAAAACCAAGGTTGCACCATTAAAACCAGTGTCCATTCCTCGTTTGGAATTGTGTGGTGCCTTGCTTCTAACACAGCTACTTAGCCTAGTCAGGAATGCGTTTTCAAAACGGGTGTCCAAGGTAATAGCCTGGTGCGATTCGGCAATAGTACTACACTGGCTGTCATCTCCACCTCGTCGCTGGACAACCTTTGTCGCTAATCGAACGGCAGCCATAATTGATGTACTTCCGAGACAGTCGTGGTATCATGTTTCCTCAGAAGATAATCCAGCTGATTGCGCGTCGCGTGGTATAGTTCCATCACTTCTACCTAAACATAGCCTGTGGTGGACCGGACCCCCTTGGCTGTCGATGGATGAAGAGCATTGGCCAGATTCTCGGTTTGTTTCACCGCGTGGTGATGAGCAACTTGAGAAACGACAGTCTTCTCGGCAAGTGTTTCTAACTTTAAACGATTCAGGAATAGTTCGTGTGTTAATACAAATAAAATCGTCGTGGTTAAAAATACAGAGAATTCTCGCGTTTTGTCTGCGTTTCATAAACAATTGTCGTGTTTCGAACTCTAATCGTCGTAGATCGTTTCTAACAGTCAGTGAGCTTCAAACTTCCAGAACAATGATTCTTAAAACAGTTCAAGAAGAATATTTCGGTGATGATATCCGCTCACTACGCGATAAAAAAACAACTGCCGAACAGTTCAAAATTGTTAAAATATTCGGCGTTCTTGGATGAACATGGTCTTCTTCGAGTAGGAGGACGAATCAAAAATACATCCTTGTCCTACAATATAAGACATCCAATAATATTACCTAAATCTGACAAAATTTCTTCACTTCTAATCACAGATATCCACAACAGATATTTGCATCCTGGAGTCTCTGCAACATTTGCGATCGTCCGACAACAATTTTGGATTTTGGGTAGTCGAAATGTCATCCGGAAGATTGTGCATAATTGCAGAAAATGCTTCCTACAGCGGAAATTAACCAGTTCGCAGTTGATGGGAAACTTGCCAGCTCAACGTTTACAGCCATGTCGTCCGTTCTGTCATACTGGCTGCGACTATGCAGGGCCATTAACCATTAAGTTATGGCGTGGACGGAAGCCTAAGCTGTCGAAGGCATATATCGCCTTATTTGTGTGCATGACAACGAAGGCGATTCATCTGGAGTTGGTTAGTGACCTGACAACGGAATCATTTTTGGCTGCCCTACGTCGATTTGTATCTCGTCGTGGGCTCTGTTCCGACATATATACAGACAACGGCACGAACTTCAAGGGAGCACGCCGATGTCTAACAGAGATGCATAAGCTTGTGATGTCTGAACACTTCAACCAAATTGTGGCAACGTCGTTATCCAATGACAACATCAACTGGCATTTTATACCTCCCTCCGCTCCCCACTTTGGTGGCTTGTGGGAAGCTGGAGTCAAATCCGTTAAGCTCCATATACGACGAGTTATTGCTTCGTCAATTCTGACTTTCGAAGAGCTTTATACGGTGCTAACACAAATCGAAGCTGTACTAAACTCTCGTCCTTTATGTGTTGTTTCTGAAGATGATGTAAATGTTTTAACTCCTGCGCATTTCCTTATAGGAGAGCCTTTCACTGCAGTTCCAGAACCGACGACACTAAACACGCCTATAAATCGACTACGTCATTGGAATCATATTCAAAATATGGTTCAAGGCTTTTGGAAACGCTGGCAAATGGAGTATGTAACCTCTCTTCAAATCCGACCGAAGTGGATGCAACCTACTCCAAATATGAAAGCAGGTGACATCGTTGTTATCAAGGAGCCAAATCTTCCACCAGCAAAATGGCTTCTTGGTAAAATTGAATCGGTTACGTATGGAAGTGATGGACGAGTAAGAGTCGTTACAGTGAAGACCAAAGGAGGAACATTTATGCGGCCCATTACAAAACTGGCAAAACTTCCTATGTCCTGAAATATATTCCAGGGCGGGCGGGATGTTAAGAAACGTTGGTTAAATTCAATGTTCATTTTGTTATATATTTTTAAATGTGGTATGAAAATTATTGTGAGTAATTGTAAAAATGTTTGAGTCACTGTACCATAGGCGTCACTCCACTTGTGTGCAACTGCGTTTTTATCGCACCATATTTCGCACTGTCCAATGCGTGGGCGGCGTGTAAAATCGAACCATGTACGCACACGCACAACTAGATACACCGATGAGATGATACATTGCGTACTTAGATTGATGCTGGGTGCTGATGATTTGTTGCCGATGGTCTCGTCCACTTGGATTGTGCTCGCAGACGAAGCCGGATCGAGGGTAAATTACCTACTAGTGACACAATATTGTACATTTCCATAGCTTAACAATAAATTTGTTTAATATTAAATTTTGTTCAGACATTTATTTCAATTGCTTTAAACAATTATTATTATTATTATTATTATTATTATTATTATTATTATTATTATTATTATTATTATTATTATTATTATTATTATTATTATTATTATTATTATTATTATTATTATTATTATTATTATTATTATTATTATTATTATTATTATTATTATTATTATTATTATTATTATTATTATTATTATTATTATTATTATTATTATTATTATTATTATTATTATTATTATTATTATTATTATTATTATTATTATTATTATTATTATTATTATTATTATTATTATTATTATTATTATTATTATTATTATTATTATTATTATTATTATTATTATTATTATTATTATTATTATTATTATTATTATTATTATTATTATTATTATTATTATTATTATTATTATTATTATTATTATTATTATTATTATTATTATTATTATTATTATTATTATTATTATTATTATTATTATTATTATTATTATTATTATTATTATTATTATTATTATTATTATTATTATTATTATTATTATTATTATTATTATTATTATTATTATTATTATTATTATTATTATTATTATTATTATTATTATTATTATTATTATTATTATTATTATTATTATTATTATTATTATTATTATTATTATTATTATTATTATTATTATTATTATTATTATTATTATTATTATTATTATTATTATTATTATTATTATTATTATTATTATTATTATTATTATTATTATTATTATTATTATTATTATTATTATTATTATTATTATTATTATTATTATTATTATTATTATTATTATTATTATTATTATTATTATTATTATTATTATTATTATTATTATTATTATTATTATTATTATTATTATTATTATTATTATTATTATTATTATTATTATTATTATTATTATTATTATTATTATTATTATTATTATTATTATTATTATTATTATTATTATTATTATTATTATTATTATTATTATTATTATTATTATTATTATTATTATTATTATTATTATTATTATTATTATTATTATTATTATTATTATTATTATTATTATTATTATTATTATTATTATTATTATTATTATTATTATTATTATTATTATTATTATTATTATTATTATTATTATTATTATTATTATTATTATTATTATTATTATTATTATTATTATTATTATTATTATTATTATTATTATTATTATTATTATTATTATTATTATTATTATTATTATTATTATTATTATTATTATTATTATTATTATTATTATTATTATTATTATTATTATTATTATTATTATTATTATTATTATTATTATTATTATTATTATTATTATTATTATTATTATTATTATTATTATTATTATTATTATTATTATTATTATTATTATTATTATTATTATTATTATTATTATTATTATTATTATTATTATTATTATTATTATTATTATTATTATTATTATTATTATTATTATTATTATTATTATTATTATTATTATTATTATTATTATTATTATTATTATTATTATTATTATTATTATTATTATTATTATTATTATTATTATTATTATTATTATTATTATTATTATTATTATTATTATTATTATTATTATTATTATTATTATTATTATTATTATTATTATTATTATTATTATTATTATTATTATTATTATTATTATTATTATTATTATTATTATTATTATTATTATTATTATTATTATTATTATTATTATTATTATTATTATTATTATTATTATTATTATTATTATTATTATTATTATTATTATTATTATTATTATTATTATTATTATTATTATTATTATTATTATTATTATTATTATTATTATTATTATTATTATTATTATTATTATTATTATTATTATTATTATTATTATTATTATTATTATTATTATTATTATTATTATTATTATTATTATTATTATTATTATTATTATTATTATTATTATTATTATTATTATTATTATTATTATTATTATTATTATTATTATTATTATTATTATTATTATTATTATTATTATTATTATTATTATTATTATTATTATTATTATTATTATTATTATTATTATTATTATTATTATTATTATTATTATTATTATTATTATTATTATTATTATTATTATTATTATTATTATTATTATTATTATTATTATTATTATTATTATTATTATTATTATTATTATTATTATTATTATTATTATTATTATTATTATTATTATTATTATTATTATTATTATTATTATTATTATTATTATTATTATTATTATTATTATTATTATTATTATTATTATTATTATTATTATTATTATTATTATTATTATTATTATTATTATTATTATTATTATTATTATTATTATTATTATTATTATTATTATTATTATTATTATTATTATTATTATTATTATTATTATTATTATTATTATTATTATTATTATTATTATTATTATTATTATTATTATTATTATTATTATTATTATTATTATTATTATTATTATTATTATTATTATTATTATTATTATTATTATTATTATTATTATTATTATTATTATTATTATTATTATTATTATTATTATTATTATTATTATTATTATTATTATTATTATTATTATTATTATTATTATTATTATTATTATTATTATTATTATTATTATTATTATTATTATTATTATTATTATTATTATTATTATTATTATTATTATTATTATTATTATTATTATTATTATTATTATTATTATTATTATTATTATTATTATTATTATTATTATTATTATTATTATTATTATTATTATTATTATTATTATTATTATTATTATTATTATTATTATTATTATTATTATTATTATTATTATTATTATTATTATTATTATTATTATTATTATTATTATTATTATTATTATTATTATTATTATTATTATTATTATTATTATTATTATTATTATTATTATTATTATTATTATTATTATTATTATTATTATTATTATTATTATTATTATTATTATTATTATTATTATTATTATTATTATTATTATTATTATTATTATTATTATTATTATTATTATTATTATTATTATTATTATTATTATTATTATTATTATTATTATTATTATTATTATTATTATTATTATTATTATTATTATTATTATTATTATTATTATTATTATTATTATTATTATTATTATTATTATTATTATTATTATTATTATTATTATTATTATTATTATTATTATTATTATTATTATTATTATTATTATTATTATTATTATTATTATTATTATTATTATTATTATTATTATTATTATTATTATTATTATTATTATTATTATTATTATTATTATTATTATTATTATTATTATTATTATTATTATTATTATTATTATTATTATTATTATTATTATTATTATTATTATTATTATTATTATTATTATTATTATTATTATTATTATTATTATTATTATTATTATTATTATTATTATTATTATTATTATTATTATTATTATTATTATTATTATTATTATTATTATTATTATTATTATTATTATTATTATTATTATTATTATTATTATTATTATTATTATTATTATTATTATTATTATTATTATTATTATTATTATTATTATTATTATTATTATTATTATTATTATTATTATTATTATTATTATTATTATTATTATTATTATTATTATTATTATTATTATTATTATTATTATTATTATTATTATTATTATTATTATTATTATTATTATTATTATTATTATTATTATTATTATTATTATTATTATTATTATTATTATTATTATTATTATTATTATTATTATTATTATTATTATTATTATTATTATTATTATTATTATTATTATTATTATTATTATTATTATTATTATTATTATTATTATTATTATTATTATTATTATTATTATTATTATTATTATTATTATTATTATTATTATTATTATTATTATTATTATTATTATTATTATTATTATTATTATTATTATTATTATTATTATTATTATTATTATTATTATTATTATTATTATTATTATTATTATTATTATTATTATTATTATTATTATTATTATTATTATTATTATTATTATTATTATTATTATTATTATTATTATTATTATTATTATTATTATTATTATTATTATTATTATTATTATTATTATTATTATTATTATTATTATTATTATTATTATTATTATTATTATTATTATTATTATTATTATTATTATTATTATTATTATTATTATTATTATTATTATTATTATTATTATTATTATTATTATTATTATTATTATTATTATTATTATTATTATTATTATTATTATTATTATTATTATTATTATTATTATTATTATTATTATTATTATTATTATTATTATTATTATTATTATTATTATTATTATTATTATTATTATTATTATTATTATTATTATTATTATTATTATTATTATTATTATTATTATTATTATTATTATTATTATTATTATTATTATTATTATTATTATTATTATTATTATTATTATTATTATTATTATTATTATTATTATTATTATTATTATTATTATTATTATTATTATTATTATTATTATTATTATTATTATTATTATTATTATTATTATTATTATTATTATTATTATTATTATTATTATTATTATTATTATTATTATTATTATTATTATTATTATTATTATTATTATTATTATTATTATTATTATTATTATTATTATTATTATTATTATTATTATTATTATTATTATTATTATTATTATTATTATTATTATTATTATTATTATTATTATTATTATTATTATTATTATTATTATTATTATTATTATTATTATTATTATTATTATTATTATTATTATTATTATTATTATTATTATTATTATTATTATTATTATTATTATTATTATTATTATTATTATTATTATTATTATTATTATTATTATTATTATTATTATTATTATTATTATTATTATTATTATTATTATTATTATTATTATTATTATTATTATTATTATTATTATTATTATTATTATTATTATTATTATTATTATTATTATTATTATTATTATTATTATTATTATTATTATTATTATTATTATTATTATTATTATTATTATTATTATTATTATTATTATTATTATTATTATTATTATTATTATTATTATTATTATTATTATTATTATTATTATTATTATTATTATTATTATTATTATTATTATTATTATTATTATTATTATTATTATTATTATTATTATTATTATTATTATTATTATTATTATTATTATTATTATTATTATTATTATTATTATTATTATTATTATTATTATTATTATTATTATTATTATTATTATTATTATTATTATTATTATTATTATTATTATTATTATTATTATTATTATTATTATTATTATTATTATTATTATTATTATTATTATTATTATTATTATTATTATTATTATTATTATTATTATTATTATTATTATTATTATTATTATTATTATTATTATTATTATTATTATTATTATTATTATTATTATTATTATTATTATTATTATTATTATTATTATTATTATTATTATTATTATTATTATTATTATTATTATTATTATTATTATTATTATTATTATTATTATTATTATTATTATTATTATTATTATTATTATTATTATTATTATTATTATTATTATTATTATTATTATTATTATTATTATTATTATTATTATTATTATTATTATTATTATTATTATTATTATTATTATTATTATTATTATTATTATTATTATTATTATTATTATTATTATTATTATTATTATTATTATTATTATTATTATTATTATTATTATTATTATTATTATTATTATTATTATTATTATTATTATTATTATTATTATTATTATTATTATTATTATTATTATTATTATTATTATTATTATTATTATTATTATTATTATTATTATTATTATTATTATTATTATTATTATTATTATTATTATTATTATTATTATTATTATTATTATTATTATTATTATTATTATTATTATTATTATTATTATTATTATTATTATTATTATTATTATTATTATTATTATTATTATTATTATTATTATTATTATTATTATTATTATTATTATTATTATTATTATTATTATTATTATTATTATTATTATTATTATTATTATTATTATTATTATTATTATTATTATTATTATTATTATTATTATTATTATTATTATTATTATTATTATTATTATTATTATTATTATTATTATTATTATTATTATTATTATTATTATTATTATTATTATTATTATTATTATTATTATTATTATTATTATTATTATTATTATTATTATTATTATTATTATTATTATTATTATTATTATTATTATTATTATTATTATTATTATTATTATTATTATTATTATTATTATTATTATTATTATTATTATTATTATTATTATTATTATTATTATTATTATTATTATTATTATTATTATTATTATTATTATTATTATTATTATTATTATTATTATTATTATTATTATTATTATTATTATTATTATTATTATTATTATTATTATTATTATTATTATTATTATTATTATTATTATTATTATTATTATTATTATTATTATTATTATTATTATTATTATTATTATTATTATTATTATTATTATTATTATTATTATTATTATTATTATTATTATTATTATTATTATTATTATTATTATTATTATTATTATTATTATTATTATTATTATTATTATTATTATTATTATTATTATTATTATTATTATTATTATTATTATTATTATTATTATTATTATTATTATTATTATTATTATTATTATTATTATTATTATTATTATTATTATTATTATTATTATTATTATTATTATTATTATTATTATTATTATTATTATTATTATTATTATTATTATTATTATTATTATTATTATTATTATTATTATTATTATTATTATTATTATTATTATTATTATTATTATTATTATTATTATTATTATTATTATTATTATTATTATTATTATTATTATTATTATTATTATTATTATTATTATTATTATTATTATTATTATTATTATTATTATTATTATTATTATTATTATTATTATTATTATTATTATTATTATTATTATTATTATTATTATTATTATTATTATTATTATTATTATTATTATTATTATTATTATTATTATTATTATTATTATTATTATTATTATTATTATTATTATTATTATTATTATTATTATTATTATTATTATTATTATTATTATTATTATTATTATTATTATTATTATTATTATTATTATTATTATTATTATTATTATTATTATTATTATTATTATTATTATTATTATTATTATTATTATTATTATTATTATTATTATTATTATTATTATTATTATTATTATTATTATTATTATTATTATTATTATTATTATTATTATTATTATTATTATTATTATTATTATTATTATTATTATTATTATTATTATTATTATTATTATTATTATTATTATTATTATTATTATTATTATTATTATTATTATTATTATTATTATTATTATTATTATTATTATTATTATTATTATTATTATTATTATTATTATTATTATTATTATTATTATTATTATTATTATTATTATTATTATTATTATTATTATTATTATTATTATTATTATTATTATTATTATTATTATTATTATTATTATTATTATTATTATTATTATTATTATTATTATTATTATTATTATTATTATTATTATTATTATTATTATTATTATTATTATTATTATTATTATTATTATTATTATTATTATTATTATTATTATTATTATTATTATTATTATTATTATTATTATTATTATTATTATTATTATTATTATTATTATTATTATTATTATTATTATTATTATTATTATTATTATTATTATTATTATTATTATTATTATTATTATTATTATTATTATTATTATTATTATTATTATTATTATTATTATTATTATTATTATTATTATTATTATTATTATTATTATTATTATTATTATTATTATTATTATTATTATTATTATTATTATTATTATTATTATTATTATTATTATTATTATTATTATTATTATTATTATTATTATTATTATTATTATTATTATTATTATTATTATTATTATTATTATTATTATTATTATTATTATTATTATTATTATTATTATTATTATTATTATTATTATTATTATTATTATTATTATTATTATTATTATTATTATTATTATTATTATTATTATTATTATTATTATTATTATTATTATTATTATTATTATTATTATTATTATTATTATTATTATTATTATTATTATTATTATTATTATTATTATTATTATTATTATTATTATTATTATTATTATTATTATTATTATTATTATTATTATTATTATTATTATTATTATTATTATTATTATTATTATTATTATTATTATTATTATTATTATTATTATTATTATTATTATTATTATTATTATTATTATTATTATTATTATTATTATTATTATTATTATTATTATTATTATTATTATTATTATTATTATTATTATTATTATTATTATTATTATTATTATTATTATTATTATTATTATTATTATTATTATTATTATTATTATTATTATTATTATTATTATTATTATTATTATTATTATTATTATTATTATTATTATTATTATTATTATTATTATTATTATTATTATTATTATTATTATTATTATTATTATTATTATTATTATTATTATTATTATTATTATTATTATTATTATTATTATTATTATTATTATTATTATTATTATTATTATTATTATTATTATTATTATTATTATTATTATTATTATTATTATTATTATTATTATTATTATTATTATTATTATTATTATTATTATTATTATTATTATTATTATTATTATTATTATTATTATTATTATTATTATTATTATTATTATTATTATTATTATTATTATTATTATTATTATTATTATTATTATTATTATTATTATTATTATTATTATTATTATTATTATTATTATTATTATTATTATTATTATTATTATTATTATTATTATTATTATTATTATTATTATTATTATTATTATTATTATTATTATTATTATTATTATTATTATTATTATTATTATTATATTATTATTATTATTATTATTATTATTATTATTATTATTATTATTATTATTATTATATTATTATTATTATTATTATTATTATTATTATTATTATTATTATTATTATTATTATTATTATTATTATTATTATTATTATTATTATTATTATTATTATTATTATTATTATTATTATTATTATTATTATTATTATTATTATTATTATTATTATTATTATTATTATTATTATTATTATTATTATTATTATTATTATTATTATTATTATTATTATTATTATTATTATTATTATTATTATTATTATTATTATTATTATTATTATTATTATTATTATTATTATTATTATTATTATTATTATTATTATTATTATTATTATTATTATTATTATTATTATTATTATTATTATTATTATTATTATTATTATTATTATTATTATTATTATTATTATTATTATTATTATTATTATTATTATTATTATTATTATTATTATTATTATTATTATTATTATTATTATTATTATTATTATTATTATTATTATTATTATTATTATTATTATTATTATTATTATTATTATTATTATTATTATTATTATTATTATTATTATTATTATTATTATTATTATTATTATTATTATTATTATTATTATTATTATTATTATTATTATTATTATTATTATTATTATTATTATTATTATTATTATTATTATTATTATTATTATTATTATTATTATTATTATTATTATTATTATTATTATTATTATTATTATTATTATTATTATTATTATTATTATTATTATTATTATTATTATTATTATTATTATTATTATTATTATTATTATTATTATTATTATTATTATTATTATTATTATTATTATTATTATTATTATTATTATTATTATTATTATTATTATTATTATTATTATTATTATTATTATTATTATTATTATTATTATTATTATTATTATTATTATTATTATTATTATTATTATTATTATTATTATTATTATTATTATTATTATTATTATTATTATTATTATTATTATTATTATTATTATTATTATTATTATTATTATTATTATTATTATTATTATTATTATTATTATTATTATTATTATTATTATTATTATTATTATTATTATTATTATTATTATTATTATTATTATTATTATTATTATTATTATTATTATTATTATTATTATTATTATTATTATTATTATTATTATTATTATTATTATTATTATTATTATTATTATTATTATTATTATTATTATTATTATTATTATTATTATTATTATTATTATTATTATTATTATTATTATTATTATTATTATTATTATTATTATTATTATTATTATTATTATTATTATTATTATTATTATTATTATTATTATTATTATTATTATTATTATTATTATTATTATTATTATTATTATTATTATTATTATTATTATTATTATTATTATTATTATTATTATTATTATTATTATTATTATTATTATTATTATTATTATTATTATTATTATTATTATTATTATTATTATTATTATTATTATTATTATTATTATTATTATTATTATTATTATTATTATTATTATTATTATTATTATTATTATTATTATTATTATTATTATTATTATTATTATTATTATTATTATTATTATTATTATTATTATTATTATTATTATTATTATTATTATTATTATTATTATTATTATTATTATTATTATTATTATTATTATTATTATTATTATTATTATTATTATTATTATTATTATTATTATTATTATTATTATTATTATTATTATTATTATTATTATTATTATTATTATTATTATTATTATTATTATTATTATTATTATTATTATTATTATTATTATTATTATTATTATTATTATTATTATTATTATTATTATTATTATTATTATTATTATTATTATTATTATTATTATTATTATTATTATTATTATTATTATTATTATTATTATTATTATTATTATTATTATTATTATTATTATTATTATTATTATTATTATTATTATTATTATTATTATTATTATTATTATTATTATTATTATTATTATTATTATTATTATTATTATTATTATTATTATTATTATTATTATTATTATTATTATTATTATTATTATTATTATTATTATTATTATTATTATTATTATTATTATTATTATTATTATTATTATTATTATTATTATTATTATTATTATTATTATTATTATTATTATTATTATTATTATTATTATTATTATTATTATTATTATTATTATTATTATTATTATTATTATTATTATTATTATTATTATTATTATTATTATTATTATTATTATTATTATTATTATTATTATTATTATTATTATTATTATTATTATTATTATTATTATTATTATTATTATTATTATTATTATTATTATTATTATTATTATTATTATTATTATTATTATTATTATTATTATTATTATTATTATTATTATTATTATTATTATTATTATTATTATTATTATTATTATTATTATTATTATTATTATTATTATTATTATTATTATTATTATTATTATTATTATTATTATTATTATTATTATTATTATTATTATTATTATTATTATTATTATTATTATTATTATTATTATTATTATTATTATTATTATTATTATTATTATTATTATTATTATTATTATTATTATTATTATTATTATTATTATTATTATTATTATTATTATTATTATTATTATTATTATTATTATTATTATTATTATTATTATTATTATTATTATTATTATTATTATTATTATTATTATTATTATTATTATTATTATTATTATTATTATTATTATTATTATTATTATTATTATTATTATTATTATTATTATTATTATTATTATTATTATTATTATTATTATTATTATTATTATTATTATTATTATTATTATTATTATTATTATTATTATTATTATTATTATTATTATTATTATTATTATTATTATTATTATTATTATTATTATTATTATTATTATTATTATTATTATTATTATTATTATTATTATTATTATTATTATTATTATTATTATTATTATTATTATTATTATTATTATTATTATTATTATTATTATTATTATTATTATTATTATTATTATTATTATTATTATTATTATTATTATTATTATTATTATTATTATTATTATTATTATTATTATTATTATTATTATTATTATTATTATTATTATTATTATTATTATTATTATTATTATTATTATTATTATTATTATTATTATTATTATTATTATTATTATTATTATTATTATTATTATTATTATTATTATTATTATTATTATTATTATTATTATTATTATTATTATTATTATTATTATTATTATTATTATTATTATTATTATTATTATTATTATTATTATTATTATTATTATTATTATTATTATTATTATTATTATTATTATTATTATTATTATTATTATTATTATTATTATTATTATTATTATTATTATTATTATTATTATTATTATTATTATTATTATTATTATTATTATTATTATTATTATTATTATTATTATTATTATTATTATTATTATTATTATTATTATTATTATTATTATTATTATTATTATTATTATTATTATTATTATTATTATTATTATTATTATTATTATTATTATTATTATTATTATTATTATTATTATTATTATTATTATTATTATTATTATTATTATTATTATTATTATTATTATTATTATTATTATTATTATTATTATTATTATTATTATTATTATTATTATTATTATTATTATTATTATTATTATTATTATTATTATTATTATTATTATTATTATTATTATTATTATTATTATTATTATTATTATTATTATTATTATTATTATTATTATTATTATTATTATTATTATTATTATTATTATTATTATTATTATTATTATTATTATTATTATTATTATTATTATTATTATTATTATTATTATTATTATTATTATTATTATTATTATTATTATTATTATTATTATTATTATTATTATTATTATTATTATTATTATTATTATTATTATTATTATTATTATTATTATTATTATTATTATTATTATTATTATTATTATTATTATTATTATTATTATTATTATTATTATTATTATTATTATTATTATTATTATTATTATTATTATTATTATTATTATTATTATTATTATTATTATTATTATTATTATTATTATTATTATTATTATTATTATTATTATTATTATTATTATTATTATTATTATTATTATTATTATTATTATTATTATTATTATTATTATTATTATTATTATTATTATTATTATTATTATTATTATTATTATTATTATTATTATTATTATTATTATTATTATTATTATTATTATTATTATTATTATTATTATTATTATTATTATTATTATTATTATTATTATTATTATTATTATTATTATTATTATTATTATTATTATTATTATTATTATTATTATTATTATTATTATTATTATTATTATTATTATTATTATTATTATTATTATTATTATTATTATTATTATTATTATTATTATTATTATTATTATTATTATTATTATTATTATTATTATTATTATTATTATTATTATTATTATTATTATTATTATTATTATTATTATTATTATTATTATTATTATTATTATTATTATTATTATTATTATTATTATTATTATTATTATTATTATTATTATTATTATTATTATTATTATTATTATTATTATTATTATTATTATTATTATTATTATTATTATTATTATTATTATTATTATTATTATTATTATTATTATTATTATTATTATTATTATTATTATTATTATTATTATTATTATTATTATTATTATTATTATTATTATTATTATTATTATTATTATTATTATTATTATTATTATTATTATTATTATTATTATTATTATTATTATTATTATTATTATTATTATTATTATTATTATTATTATTATTATTATTATTATTATTATTATTATTATTATTATTATTATTATTATTATTATTATTATTATTATTATTATTATTATTATTATTATTATTATTATTATTATTATTATTATTATTATTATTATTATTATTATTATTATTATTATTATTATTATTATTATTATTATTATTATTATTATTATTATTATTATTATTATTATTATTATTATTATTATTATTATTATTATTATTATTATTATTATTATTATTATTATTATTATTATTATTATTATTATTATTATTATTATTATTATTATTATTATTATTATTATTATTATTATTATTATTATTATTATTATTATTATTATTATTATTATTATTATTATTATTATTATTATTATTATTATTATTATTATTATTATTATTATTATTATTATTATTATTATTATTATTATTATTATTATTATTATTATTATTATTATTATTATTATTATTATTATTATTATTATTATTATTATTATTATTATTATTATTATTATTATTATTATTATTATTATTATTATTATTATTATTATTATTATTATTATTATTATTATTATTATTATTATTATTATTATTATTATTATTATTATTATTATTATTATTATTATTATTATTATTATTATTATTATTATTATTATTATTATTATTATTATTATTATTATTATTATTATTATTATTATTATTATTATTATTATTATTATTATTATTATTATTATTATTATTATTATTATTATTATTATTATTATTATTATTATTATTATTATTATTATTATTATTATTATTATTATTATTATTATTATTATTATTATTATTATTATTATTATTATTATTATTATTATTATTATTATTATTATTATTATTATTATTATTATTATTATTATTATTATTATTATTATTATTATTATTATGCACCGATAGTTACGGATCCGTTCATACAGGACGAACGAGTTAGTACGTTTTACCTGAGTTCACATTGCTGTTACCATGGAAACACAGCTAACCATTCTCACTGCCATGTAACAAATTCTGGCATACCCATAGGAACATGCGCGGAGATCGGTTAGATGAGTGGAACAACGGAACTTCCAAGACCGGTGTCCTAATAAAATTCGGTTCGGTTTTTAGACTGTCAATTAATTCTTTGTCAGATTATTTTCGGGACCGAACATAAAAAATTATGATATACATTTTGTGAGTGAAAAAAAAACGTTGTTTAATTGAAATTGCAAAAAAAATAAATGATGAAAAACTAGTAAAGGAAAATAAAATAATGAAACGTGTGCTAAAAAATGAGAGAAACAAATGTATATATATTAATAATATTTCGTGCTGGATAAGAGTACATATCTTTGTGCTAAAAAGTGCTATATATGTTAATATATTTTGGTGCTATTGAGTTAGGGTCTAAAAAGTGTGGAAAAGAGTACAAGAGTAGTAGAGTATGTGTGTTAAATAGGATAAAGGAAGGAGGAAATATATAGAAAGGAATCGGTGGCTAAATTGTGCTACTAAGTTGTGCTTCTTCTTCTTCTTCTTGTGGCGCTACAGTCCGGGGTGGACCTGGGCCTCAACCAACATGCCTCTCCAGCCAGCACGATCTTTGGCCAGCTGTCTCCAGTTGCGCACTCCAAGTTGGTTGAGGTCCTTCTCCACTTGTGTGCGCCACTTTAGTCTAGGTCATCCTCTGTTGCGTTGTCCCAATGGCTCGTATTCAAAGACTTTTCGGGCCGGAGCGGTGGTGTCCATACGCTCTACATGACCTAGCCATCTTAAGCGTTGTATCCGTAGACGCTTGACCAGGCGCATGTCGCTGTACAGCCTATAGAGTTCGTCATTAAATCTTCTCCTCCAGATGCCATCAACGCAAACAGGACCAAAAATCGCACGCAAAACAATGATTAGAAACACCGATCTAATTGCTGAAACTTACCTTACCTTACTAAGTTGTGCTACTAAATCAAATAAGAGGTTAGGCAAATACTTGGGTGAAACTTGAGGTAGGTGTCCTTTTGTTAAATAAGTATACTTGTTTTTACCGAAATGGACCAACTAACTAGTTCCGTGACTGAGTTCACTTGAGCGGTCAACGATCCCAACCGGAGTATGTCGATACAAATCAAACAGCTCAAATTGTACCATCCTGTACACCGCAAAATGAAGCTGACCTGAAGGAGATCAGCCGAATACCGGACTGCGTCAAGGAATTGCAGGTGTTCGACGGAAACCCTACGCAGTATGTATCATGTGTATATTCTGTGGAGGCTATCCTGAAAGACTTTGATATCGTAAAGGGAAAACCCATATACCGTGCAATACTCCAACATGTTCGGCGAGAGGTCTGCGGGTCAGCTAATGTCATATCACATTTTTGATGGTGACTGGTCAGAAATGAAACCGGGTCTCTCTCTGCACTATGCAGACAAGCGGGACATGAGAACCTTGGAACAACAGCTAAACCAACTTTGTCAAAAAATAGTAGGATCGATGAATTTAACGCGGCTGTTAATAAACAATTGTCATTGGTGGTCAATAAGCTGAAGACAGAGTCCTACAGCGAAGAGACTGCTAAGGCATTATAGAGACCTACCGAAACAGGGCCTTGGATGTATTTGCTCGTGGCCTTAACGGCGACATTTCTCGAATGCTCATTATACAAAGGTCCAGGACTCTCCCGGAGGCTTACTCTACTTGCTTGGAGATACAAAATTTAAACTTTAGAACTAATACCATCAACTCGTCTACTGGTCAGAACCTGATCAGTGCTGCTTTTAACCTTTCGTTCAGAAACACTGAAGTAAGATCTCCTTTTCTGTGAAAGAAAACTTACCAGGGCCATCCAGGAAAATTTAGACATTCCTCCTGGAATGGCTCCTCTCCTCAACACGCTCATGCAAGCCCACCCAAACCTGGCCCGAAACCATTGGAAAAAATTGATGCAGATAGGAGCATCCAAACCCGTTGAGTAAATTATGTGAACTTCGTATTCATTCAAGCGAGGAGCAAGGTCGGACAACCTCCCAAACAAACAGCAGAGGTTGTACCATGCAGAAGTTGAGGAATACGAAGGAAGTTATGAAAAAGCAGCTGAAGAGACGGTAGAAGAACTAAATTTTATAACGGGCGGCCATCCAGCGTACCGTATATAGAATATTAGATGAGGGAAACCATTTTCTGTGCGATCCGCTGCAGGAAAAATTCCCATCTCAAGATATGTTAGACGGAAGTTTTTAGAAAAATGCGAAATAACGCCCCAATCAAATTCTACATCCTACCTGGACTCAAATCTTTTGACGGTATCATTAGAGATGATACGTTGAAGGAAATTGGGGCCGTTGTTGACAGAAAGATAAACACCTTAGCGTTGAAGCCAGACATAAAGCTATCACTAAGGGAAAAACTGTCGAAAGAAGTGAATGTGATTTTGAATGAGAAACTCCAAGGTCAAACAAGCATTGTTGTTGTTAATCAATAAATACGATTCACTATTTGGTTCAATCAATGTTGGTGAGGTAGTCGACACTTCAATTCAGGCTGAAATTAGAACAAACACAAGCTCTCTCAAGACTTCCTATTGGTAACCAAGACTTGCTCGCTCAAGCGAATGCTGAAACGGAATGCCAGGTGAACACGTTAAACTACAATTCCAGAACAGAAACTGCTTCCAATTTCTCTTTCTTCAACAGAAACATCTCCGGAAGACAATTCCTCAAAGGAAACCGCTTAATCTGATGCAGCGACGACCGCTTAATCGAAGGACCTAATTCCGCATGTAGAAGCACCTCTTAATGTGTTTCGAAATCTAATAATAATAAGTCTGAGGAAAGGTCTTATCATTTATGAAGAACCACATCCTGGCTATTCAAGACATTATGTCGCAGTGGAGAAACTAAACATGTTCACACTTATAGAAATTCTCAAGGAGCTAATTGACACGAAGAGCTATCCGTACCCAGTTTGCGTTAGAGATGTAGTAGAAAAAGAAATAGCGAAGCTCTTGGATGAAAGAATTATCAGACCTTCCAAGAGCCCGTACAACTCGCCAATCAGGGCCGTGCCAAAAAAGTCAAAACCAAATGGCGAGAAGCAGTACAGGATGGTCATAGATTACAAAAGGCTGAATAGTGTAACTATTGCGGACGCGTATCCCATACCCGACATCAATACAATACTTGTTAGCCTCGGTAAGGCTCAATACTTTACTACCCTAGACCTGACATCGGGGTTCCATCAGGTACCCCTGAAACCCTCCGATATACCCAAAACCGAGTTTTCTACAATGAACGGAGAGTATGAGTTTCTGAAGAACGCCCCTGCTATTTTCCAACGGATGATCGACTATGTGCTGAAGCCATTCATTGGCAAGATATGTTATGTCTATATAGATGACATAATGGTCTTTGGTGCTACCCTGGAGAATCACCTAAAAAACCTCAATGCAGTTCTGGAAAGTATGAGGCGAGCAAACCTGAAGGTTAACCTCACGGTGTATGCCCAGACATGAACAAAATTGAAGCTATTCGAAATATTCAACCTCCCAGCAATCTAAAGGAACTCAAATCCTTTCTCGGGTTAACTTCTTATTAGAGGAAGTTCATCCGGGACTATGCAAAGGTTGCTAAGCCACTTACTAATCTCACCCTTACTTATCTCTTCAGTGAAGGCCAATCAATCTAAGAAAGTTGCCATAATCCTAAACGAAGAGGCCTTTAAGGCTTTTAACGACCTTAAGATACCTTTCGACTTCTGCTGAGGTACGCTCCTTCCCAGTTTCGGCTTGCCATTCAATCTTACCACAGACGCCTTAAATAAAGCAATCTGAGCCGTGCCGTCGCAGGGTGAAAAAGGTAAGGATAAGCCCATTGCTTACATCTAACGGTCGCTTAACAAAACGGAGGAAAATTACGCGACGAATGAGAAGGAGATGCAGGCAATAGTTTGGGAGCTGGACAATCTCCGTTCTTATCTGTATGGGGCAAGGAAAATTTGTATTTACCGACCACCAGCCACTAACCTTCGCATTAGGGAAATCGAAATTACAACGCAAAACTAAATCGTTGGAAAGCCAGAATTGAGGAATACAACTGCACAACTGAACTGGTATACCGACCAGGTAAATCTAACGTCGTGGCTGATGCTGTCTCAAGACTTCCTATTGGTAACCAAGACTTGCCCGCTCAAGCGAATGTTGAATCGGAAAGGTCTTATCTTATCATTTATGAAGAACCAAATCCTGGCTACTCAAGACATTATGTCGCAGTGGAGAAACTAGACAAGTCCACACTTGTAGAAATTCTCAAGGCAAAATTAAAACCAAATGTCATAAACGGCATCAAGTTCCCTGAATGCTGCGTAGAATTGCTGCAGAATGTACAAGATCAGGCTAACTTAAAGAATTGTGGAAGTTCTCGCTTATGAGAGTCGGATGTGGGACCTCATTAGTAAAGAGCACAAGCGAGCACACAATAACGCTCGCGAAAACAAAGAACAACTCCTTAAGAAATATTACTTCCGAGAATGAATAGCTTGATCAGCCGTTCTTGTGACATTTGTTAGTTAGTTTAGTTAGTTAGCTATGCTTTATTTATGAAAAAATTCATATACATTAATACAATTATTTAAATTAACAAAATGTATAATATGGTATGGCCTATGGCCGTCTACCAGAAGGACTTTATAATAACTTTCAGTTTTATTGATGTTGCCAAATAAGTATATTAGATTTAATAGTCGCCTTCGACTATTCGGGATCTATAACTCAGCGCTAATTTCGAGTATTTATATAAGTTTTCCCAGTCGAGACTTCCATTCAAAATACATAGCGCTTCGTTTAAATCGAGGATGGGCTTACCGAAAAATATCACTCGAAACTCTTTTAGAATCGGGCATCTAGCAATGAAATGGAAAACGTCTTCTCTTTTCTTGAGATTGCATATATCACACAGTATAGGTACCTCAGGGCGGTGCAGAATGTAGTTGGGGTTTATAATTTCACCCCTTAGTATAAATATTAAAAATTGAGAGTGGTAATTTATTTAGGAAATAGGCTATAAAAAGACCTATACTGGGAAGATTGGGTTTCTATAACATAACCTCTATGAGCCAGAAAGCTTGCAGCTTCCAATATCGTACGAAACTAATTTCTTAGAACGGCAGATCTAATGTCCGTTTGAATTTGGAACCTTTCTCCACACTCGTTCGCTATTTCCTCCCATTTTTTCACGAGGCTGCTTCTTAAGATGATCATTATTTTGAGTACAAGATAGGGCAATCTTGCTTCATCCATTTCTAAGACTTTCAATATGTAGTTGAAGTGCATGTTTAATGTATTTATGTATAATGGTAACAAAGTAGTTTCCAGATACACCATATAGTTCGGTGTACTGACCGGCAGCCGAAAAATTCGTTTGAGGAAGTACCTTAAAAACTGTTCCGTGGCATCGAACTTCCACACAGAAGTTCGATGCCACGGAATTGTTCAGAGCAAACTCAACTTCAGGCAAAATTTTTTTCTAAAGAGTACATCGTGCCTGCACTAGACAGTTTCGCTATCATAGGAGCTATGGTTCTATTCACTCTTTCTACTTGTCCATTAGCTTGTGGCGAATCCGTGGCTATTTTTACGTGTTGTACATTAAGAGCATGGATAAAACTATTGAAGTCTTTGGCAGTGAAAGCACTGCATCGGTCAAAAACTACTACCCGTGGTCTGCTATACGCATGGAAATAGTATGTTAGGCAACTTAACACTTCCTTTGTACCAGTTGAACGTACTGCATACAATCTCGTGAACTTAGTGAACGCGTCTACCGAAATGGTCTATATAAATTGTATCAAAAGGTTCAGAACCTTTTGGTACATTATGTAATAGTCCCTCGTGCTTTCTCTGTGCTCGTGCTTTCTCGTGCGAAAATGCTATGCATTTCAAACAATTCGCAATATGCTGTTTGATTTTGTCTCGCATTTGGGGAACCAATAACTTTTCGTTATTGCATTCCAAACTTTCTCACAACCTAAGTGCCCCATTTCATCGTGGTACTTCTGTATTACGTTCCTCTCCATGTTCGCTGGAACATGAATTAATATACTTCCACCAATTTTCTTGTACACTAGACCATTACGCATTTCGTTAACATTGCTCTCTTCTTTCTCTAAGCGCTCCTTAATCTTAGAAATACACTCATCTTTGGACTGGCAAACTGACAGGTTATGCTCGAATGTGTTTTCTTCTAGCGTTAAAATAGTTGACATTCTACTAAGTGCATCTACATGCTGTATCCTAGATCCATTACGATGTTCTAACTTGTACTCGTTGTTCTGTAGTTCAAGCGCCCATCTACCTATCCTAGGATTTATGTCTCTTTGATTTAAGGTCAGGGCCAGTGAGTTATAATCGGTAACTATTAAATGGTAAAATGGCTAGTATAAGTGATTCTATTAGCTTTTGTTTCAGACACTCAAAACATTTCATTTCAACTTCGCCGAATTTCAATTTGGCATCCTTTCGAATGAGCTTGTACAAGGGTTCAGCCAACAACGAGAAATCCTTAATAAGCCTTCGGAAATATGAGCACAAGTATAAGAAGCTATGCACACTTTTTACATCCTGCGGCACAGGAAAATTCTTCACTGATGTTATTCCCTTTTCATCAGGTCGAATACCCTCATTCGAAATGGTGTATCGTAGATAATGTATTTCAGGTACAAGAAACCGACACTTTTGTAATCCAAGTTCCAACCTATTGCTAACGAATCGATCGCGGGGAACAATGAAAAGGCCCTTAGTCTGTCAAACGTATTTTTATCTCATACTTAGTTTCGGGTAATGCGGGACGTTTGCTGTACAAGTAACACTCTTCAAATATTTTGGTAAACCTATCTTTCCATCTAAAATCAACTTTTGGAGTGATATGGGAATCATCCACATTAGTTTCTATGTTCATTTATTCTCTACATTCTTTATTATATGTACATGGATTTACATTATCTATCGCACTCTCCTTGTTATATTCTTTTACCAGTTTTAAATTAGCCTTTTCCAGAAAGTCCTTTCCAAAAATCATAGGAAATTGCATTGTATTATTATGTACTAATAGAACATTTAAATCAATCTTTTCATCTTGGTAATAAACATAGCATTTTATTTCATCTAGTACTACAAGTGGTGTCTTATTTATTCCTACATAGCACTTGTTAATTTTCTTTCTCCTCAATAAAACATCTGGCACGAACTGTTGGCACACTAAGCTTACGGGACTGCCGGTATCTATTAACGTAGCTAATGAAACTACATAATTATAATCTAAATTCAAAAAACAATACTCTAATTTTCTTACGTATTCGTTTTTTCGCTCTTCATCCCCGATCATGTGTACCTGTTGCAGCTTCTTCTTCGGGCATGTAGCAGCAAAGTGGCCACCGCAAAAATAGCCGCAGAACCACTCTGTTGGTCCTGTTGGAGAATATTTTCCGCATCTCTTCCAGGAGAGTCTCTATTTAGATGGTTGTGGTCTCCGGTCTTGCACGAAACCAATCCAACGCCCGCCCCCTCAACTTGCATGCAATCAGAAGCATGGGGCTCAGCTCGTCCAACCCATATGTGGTTTTAATTTGAAGCAGTTGGGACTCCCATCGAACAAAAGAGCTATCACTCCCATCGAACTCACTCATCAGCTCCTTAACATCTGCAAATTTCCTTTCATTATCGCTGCTCTCTTCACTCCTCTGTAGTAACGCCATATATTTCTTCTTTAAGAGATCGTATTCTCTCTTCTGTACGGCGATCTCTCGTTTCATCAGCTCCACTTCCTTCTCCATTTGTTCGAACTCACCCTCTCGTCCTATTGTTGTCTGACGCGACACATTTTTTTTCTGTCTGCCTTCCACTCGAGCACGGCTGTTCCATTTCGTCAATTTGTGGTGTGTGTTGCTGTCCTCACTTCTCGGCACTCATCAGTTTTCCCATAACGCTCATTTGCCTCTCTTCTTTGGACGAACGTCGTCTCGGCGTAACGATGCTTTCGTCTGATATTTGCGCGTCGTCATCTCCCGAGCTCGGGGCATACTCCGTTTCATACGGGAATGTGCCCCGTTCGACCTCTGGGATTTTCAGCAAACGAAGCACCAGCTCACTTTTGTTTCCATCGTTTTTTTTTTCCCAAATCGCCTAACCATTTTTTAATTGCGAGGCCGTGAATGATTTAAACATATCGACGTCGTTGGGAATTTTTCTTCGATCACTTGTTCACTCTTCTTTCAAATATTCACTTTTGTCTTTTATTCACCGCGTTGTAGCAATCCCACTTCTGATGTTTTAAGGGATGATTATAAAAGGAAACACAAATTTCGATTTTCTTCAGACACTTTATTAATGATCCGTATAATTCAACGCACCTCTATCGACTGTGTCTCTTACAACAATATTTTCCTAACCTAACCGGCAGTCCTCTCTTCTGTTTTGATCTATACTACTATTCTCTCTTCGATTCTCGTTTCCCTTCTTCTCTGAATTTATTATACTACACCAGCTGCATTTCTCCCCTTCAAAAAATCACCCGTAATACCCGCCTTGCTAGGAATGCTCACCTTAAGCCCACCTTCGGACGTACATTTAAGTTAAGAGACTCGTTCTTCAGCCTCACCACACGAATATGGAATGTTCTTCCCAACTCCATCTCAACAATAGGGGCCTGACGGATGAACAATTGTCCTACATGTTTTTGAGTGTGTGATTTATTTACAATTTAACGATGTCCTGTCTTAACATCGGGGTGTTCCGTGTGTCGATGATGTTCCCTTGGTGGGGGTTTGTGTTCAGTTTCAGGCTCGATGGTAGGTCATATCACTGCTGGAGAAGAAGTGATACGGCTCGCATGCAGTAGATGTCGGGAAAAAATCTTTTCGTTTAATATGTTGTGTGCATTGAGAAATCGTTGTCAAGAGACTGAGGTCTTTCAGTTCCTGACGATTGGATAGTGAATTCATCCTGTTTGGGACCGGCTACTAATACCCACTTAATTAAGCAAAAGCTTTCTACAAACGCTTTTTCTTACAAAATGTCTATACGTCAATTACAAAAGCTTTTCATTACATTGCTCTGTACTGTAATAACAAAATACTTGATTACAATAAAATTCAATAAAATAACAAAATGCAGAGAAATAACAGAATTTAAAAGGCGAAACTAATTCAAGAGCATGAAAATGAAAGTAAATTCAAAAATAGCAAAATAGAAATAAATATTAATCTAGAGAAGCAGAGTATATGAGTTGTTACAGTCCCCCCTCTAGCGCTAAGATCGTCTCGATGAGGCGGCAAGAAGTATTATTAGCGTCTTCAGCGGTCGTCCGCGTCTTCGCAGGGTCCGAATTGGTTCTTCATCACTTGCTTCTTTCGCAACTTTTGAAAGAGAGGATACATGATACGTACCCAGCGGAATTGTGAGGTCGTCTTCGGAAGCACCGTGGTAAGTTGATGTTCCGAGTTGCTTGATAAGAACATATGGTCCATCTCTTCTTGGTACAAATTTCGATGTGACGATTTAGGTTGTGGTCGTCGTTTGTTATCGGCATATGTCGATACTATGGTCTTGGGATTTTTCCACTTTTTCTCTAACATCTTGCATAGCTTTACCCAATTGTAACAGTTTTGGAGTGATATGAGGGATGAAGTTCTCAGCGTGGGCTATGATTCTTAAGTCATTGTTTACGTCATTAATAGTTCTTGGGTCTCGGCCAAACGTAAGATAAGAAGCAGTTTAACCAGTTCCATGACATTTGGCAGTATTCATAGAAAATCTCATAGAAAAGCTCAAGTTGTTGCCAATAAGAATGGCTAATTGAGTCTTCATATCTCTATTTTTGCATTCAACTGGGTTTGTCTCGGCATAATACACTAGAGTGAGTGTTCGTTCGATACCAAGACAATGAGTATCGACAATGAGACGCGATTCTATGGATTCTATCTTCTTTGAAGAAAAGATTAACGTTCCTGGGTTGGTAGAACGGGTTGTGCACCTTCAGCATATGATTCCATCGTTAAGTAAGAACCCGCGTATAATCCATCTGGATATGTGTTCTGTGTTGTTTTCAAAACATGCAATGATCGAATTTAGCTGCTCATCTTGGAGGTGTGCTTCTCCAATATCTTCTGGTTTTCCGTGAAGGGATGTCAACCACAAATGCGCAGAGTTGGCATCTAGTCTCGGTGTGCTCCGGATCACTGCATGGTCACGTATAGCATGTTAGCAACTGTATTGGTTTTTCCAGGGCTGTCGGCGACTATCATCCTGACGATCAACCAAAACAACAACATAACCCATCCACTATCGTCTCGTTTAAGGTCTTTATTATACACAGTTTGAGCGCTACAGAACGTAACATACCTGTTGTCATAATTGTTCACACACAACAAAACAATGAATAACGACTGCCTGGTAGCATGCTTACGCGATGCAAAACTCTCGTTTCAATGATATCGTCGCATGACAGTTGTCATCCGTGATTAGACCAGAGGTGTATACTCGATATGGAAATTGTAGGGTTGTAAATACGTTGCACATCTTGCGAATCCGGTTGGTATTTGTAGCTTCATTAGCGATTTTAATGGTTGATGATCAGTTATATTGATGATTTACGTCCTTCACTACATCAGTCGCGAAATTTGTTTACTGCCCAGACTATGGCCAATGCTTCACGTTCTGTACTCGAATAGTCTCTTTCAGCGGCCGATAAAAGTCTAGCGACATATGTGCTCATCGGCTCTCTCCCCTTCGACTAGAATGACATGCTTGTTGTACTAGTGATGCATTTACAAGTAGGGATTTTAGGAATGACATTTGCTCTTCTTTTCCCCACTTCCATAAAGCTTTCCTTGGTGAGATTGCTTAATATTTTTGATATATCAGCAAAATTGTTGATAAACGGCGATACCATGAACAGGTTTGTAAGAATGATATACCCTGCTTGGGGTTTGTTTTTGGGTCTCCTCGCTTTAAAATGGCAGCAGTTTTATCGAGATCAACTTCTATTCCCATATTGGTGATTACGTGTCCAAGGTATTTTACTTCCTTACAACAGGAATTGGATTTTTTTCTTGTTCAATTTGAGTTAAGTGAGAAGAAACATATCTGCGAGTCCATTTCGAAATGTCAATCAGCCTTTGGAAGGTTCCAGGAGCGTTTCGTAATCCAAAAGGCTTTAAGGCTTCCGCTGTTGCAATCGAACTGTGATTTTCCGAATTGATTGTATGGGTTGCAAAAGGTGTTGGTTCTAATAACGTCGCGAACACGCTTACCCCATGAAGATATGAACTTGTCTGCTTGGGTTCGTCTGCTGCAATTACCACTAGCACTGTTGCCATTCTATCGAACTCTCCAGATACTCCTCGTACTTTCACACCATCAAGTCTTAAAAACTCACACAACGTTTTATGACCTGTCCTGGGGTCAAGAAGAATAAGTCAACGTCTAAGTTAACTCAGAGAACACAAATTCGCCGAGTTATTTCTTTATGTAACACCATACACCAGAATACTTCTGTATTCAGAACTTAATATGCGTAAAGATGCTCTTTGTTAGCTTACAAAATGTTTGTTCCCTCCAAGTACGGCTGAATATTAAGCGCCCCAAATGCCAATTTAATCAATATTGGTAGATTGAAGTTACCTTAGAAGTCTTCCACAGAGAAAAATGATCATCCTTCCTAAAAATCTCCCTTAAGAGAAACCGTCTTCCAAGAGCTAATCCAGTCCTACTCTCTCCCTTTGTAAATACATCGAACCCAGTCAAAGTTGTAAGTACATCGAACTCAGTCAAATTTCATACGCTGCCACATCTTGAATCCCGGGCATTTCTTAGATGGATAAACAGCATTACATGACAGCATTCCTTTCGCTTTCTTTTGTACTTCGAAAACCACAATCCAGTCAATACGATTGTTCACGTGCTTCCTCGATCCTATTGTTTCCCCACTCATAAGATAACGAAACAATGCTCATCTTCTAAAGCATACGATAAACGGTATGCAATTAAGCGTTTAAGAAATCAAAACCTTGATGACAATGTGACTTGTCTCAAGGAAAAACGAACACGAACATTAAACCCTTCATATCAAAAGAAAAGAATATTGAGGCTTTAATAAATTTATTTCTTCAATTTTCTGTCATTAAATATCTGCAATATAGTTGCTGATTATCTGTCTTTCTTTGGCTCCTATATTTATTTACGTTTTCGTTAGGTAACCTGCAATGACTATAATAAAATTATCGGCCCTAACGACCTAACCTTTACTCATATTAACGATCTCTTTGCCTTTCCACATAACATATCAACTTATTACCACAATATAAGGGTGGTCTCGATGTCGAGGTGGTAATTGATGGCTCAGTAGAGCAGTTAGGGCGACGGAACATGCGATTCATGCTGGAGGACGATAGGTGCAAAAAACAAAAGAAATATGTGCTGTACTGTTCTTCATTTCAAACTCTCTCTCTCGAAAAACATAAGCAAACAAGATCTTAAATTTTATCCCTTAAAATAACTTTAACCACAAGTATGCTGTCCGGGGTCTAGAGTCAACCAAGGAATAAAATAATGACCCAAAAGGCAAAATAAACACAATGTCAAGTGATCTTGTAAATTTGAGGTGATTTCAAGAAGGCAGTAGAATACTGCCCGAAATGGTGATCACTCTTAATTCACGTTTTAATACAATTGTTTAGTATGTGCAAAGAGTGTGGCATAAACTGCATCAAACTCCTATTTTAGTAAAGGTGTTCCGTTCCTGTTCCAATCCGGAATTTAATTTGCTGTGATTAAAACACCATACCCGTAGGCAGTTAATCCACTACTGCTTAACTTACAGAAGTCCAAGCCTGGATAGCAACTCAACTGTATCCTCACACTAAACACGTTTTTGCGGGCGATTTCACTGTACACAATTCTTCTTAGCTTCGACATTCAGGCCAGACAACACCCGAAGGAAGGTATGTTGCAATCCTTGCTGAGGTAAACAACCTGACCCAGCTTGTGAATGAGCCAACATAAATATCTGACATTGCAGATCATACCGCCAACACCTTGCACCTATTTCTCACATCTCAGCCTGAAAAATACGCTAGTCAGACCACTGTGTCGTATTAACCAATTTTCCATACTCGTCCCAATCAGTTAGAAAGCAAATCCCTAGAAGAACAGTTTGGCTCTACGAGAAAGCCAACTGGAGCGGCCTAAACAACTTTTGTAGGTATTTTAACTGGTCACTATGCTACCTTCCAAAAATAATTTTGTTTTGCCAATTGTCTGGCATCAGACTCTCTTGTCGCAAATGCGTGCTTTTGGCGTCGATGAATATCTTCTTCAATGGATTAGAAATCACCCTTCGAATTGTTCAATACAAGTTGTATTGAATGGATTCAAGTCTGATATCCACCATATTAATGCCGGTGTTCCCCAGGGCTCCGTTTTGTCTCCGACACTCTTCCTCATTTTTATAAATGATCTCCTATCTGTGACTTCTAATCCAATTCACTCCTTCGCTGATGACAGTGCCTTCAACTTTTCATATTCGTTCCTTGGCTCTCACCCTTCTTCTTCGGCCATTGTCTTGGAACATCAGCATATGTTAAGCTCATTAAATTTTATCTCGACAGCATAATTGATTGGGGTACAAAGCTTCCAAAACTCAGTTTGTCTACTGCCAATCAAGTGATCTCAAAAGAACCTGCCATTATCTATAAATGGCTCTTGCGTTGTTGAAACGTTTTTGAACGACTTCCCATAATATGTACATGTAGCAACTCAACACTAAATTGGAATGATTACATATTCGAGATCGCCAAAAATGCAGCGAAATGTCTAGGTTTCTTAGCGATTAAACTTATTGGCTTTCTACAAAAGCTTTTTCTTACAAAATGTCTATACATCAATTACAAAAGCTTTTCATTACATTGCTCTGTACAGTAATAACAAAATATTTGATTACAATACATGTCAATAAAATAACAAAATTCAGAGAAATAACAAAATTTAGAAGGCGAAACTTATTCAAGAGCATGAAAATGAAAGTAAATTCAAAAATAGCAAAATAGAAATAAATATTAATTTAGAGAAGCAGAGTATCTGAGTCGTTACAGTCCCCCCTCTAGCGCTGAGATCGTCTCCATGAGGCGGCAAGAATTAGTAGAGTAGAATATTATTAGCGTCTTCAGCGGTCGTCCGCGTCTTCGCAGGCTCCGAACTAGTTCTTCATCACTTCCTTCTTTCGCAACTTTCGAAAGAGAGGATACATGATACGTGCCCAGCGGAATTGTGAGGTCGTCTTCGGAAGTTGATGTTCCGAGTTGCTTTATAAGAACATATGGTTCATTTCTTCTTGGTACAAATGTGGATGTCACATTCTTTAAAGCTTTAATGAGTACATGTGTAGTGACAAGTACTAAGTCTCCGATTTGAAATTTAGGTCGTTTGTTATCGGCATATTTCTTATTATGGTATTGGGAATTTTCCACTTTTTCTCTAACATCCTGCATAGCTTCAGCTAATTGTAACAGTTTTGGAGTGATATGAGGGATGAAGTTCTCAGCGTGGGCTATGGTTCTTAAGTCATGGTTTATATTATTAATAGTTCTTGGATCTCGTCCAAACGTAAGATAAGAAGCAGTTTAACCAGTTCCATGACATTTGGCAGTATTCATAGAAAATCTTATAGATGGCTAGTCGTCACCCCAAGTTGTTGCATACAAGAATGGCAAGTTGAGTCTTCATATCTCGTTCCACTGGGTTTGTCTCGGGATAATACACTAGAGTGAGTGTTCGTTCGATACCAAGACAATGAATATCGACAATGAGACACGATTCTATGGAATGTACGTTCAATACCATAATAACTTGCGGGTGAAATATTATGATAGTTTTAAAGAAACGATTTATGTTCTTGAGTTGGTACAACGAGTTGTGCACCTTCAGCATCTGATTCCATCGTTAAGTAAGAACCCGCGTAAAATCCATCTGGATATGTCTTCTGTGTTGTTTTCAAAACATGCAACGAACCACTTTAGCTGCTCATCTTGGAGGTGTGCTTCTCCAATATCTTCTGGTTTTCCGTGAAGGGATGTCAACCACAAATGCGCAGAGTTGGCATCTAGTCTCGGTGTGCTCCGGATCACTGCATGGTCACGTATAGCATGTTAGCGACTGTATTGGTTTTTCCAGGGCTGTCGGCGACTATCATCCTGACGATCAACCAAAACAACAACATAACCCATCCACTATCGTCTCGTTTAAGGTCTTTATTATACACAGTTTGAGCGCTACAGAACGTAACATACCTGTTGTCATAATTGTTCACACACAACAAAACAATGAATAACGACTGCCTGGTAGCATGCTTACGCGATGCAAAACTCTCGTTTCAATGATATCGTCGCATGACAGTTGTCATCCGTGATTAGACCAGAGGTGTATACTCGATATGGAAATTGTAGGGTTGTAAATACGTTGCACATCTTGCGAATCCGGTTGGTAGTTGTAGCTTCATTAGCGATTTTAATGGTTGATGATCAGTTATATAGATGATTTACGTCCTTCACTACATCAGTCGCGAAATTTGTTTACTGCCCAGACTATGGCCAATGCTTCACGTTCTGTACTCGAATAGTCTCTTTCAGCGGCCGATAAAAGTCTAGCGACATATGTGCTCATCGGCTCTCTCCCCTTCGACTAGAATGACATGCTTGTTGTAGGAGTGATGCATTTACAAGTAGGGATTTTAGGAATGACATTTGCTCTTCTTTTCCCCACTTCCATAAAGCTTTCCTTGGTGAGATTGCTTAATATTTTTGATATATCAGCAAAATTGTTGATAAACGGCGATACCATGAACAGGTTTGTAAGAATGATATACCCTGCTTTGGGTTTGTTTTTGGGTCTCCTCGCTTTAAAATGGCAGCAGTTTTATCGAGATCAACTTCTATTCCCATATTGGTGATTACGTGTCCAAGGTATTTTACTTCCTTACAACAGGAATTGGATTTTTTTCTTGTTCAATTTGAGTTAAGTGAGAAGAAACATATCTGCGAGTCCATTTCGAAATGTCAATCAGCCTTTGGAAGGTTCCAGGAGCGTTTCGTAATCCAAAAGGCTTTAAGGCTTCCGCTGTTGCAATCGAACTGTGATTTTCCGAATTGATTGTATGGGTTGCAAAAGGTGTTGGTTCTAATAGCGTCGCGAACACGCTTACCCCATGAAGATATGAACTTGTCTGCTTGGGTTCGTCTGCTGCAATTACCACTAACACTGTTGCCATTCTATCGAACTCTCCAGATACTCCTCGTACTTTCACACCATCAAGTCTTAAAAACTCACACAACGTCTTATGACCTGTCCTGGGGTCAAGAAGAATAAGTCAACGTCTAAGTTAACTCAGAGAACACAAATTCGCCGAGTTATTTCTTTATGTAACACCATACACCAGAATACTTCTGTATTCAGAACTTAATATGCGTAAAGATGCTCTTTGTTAGCTTACAAAATGTTTGTTCCCTCCAAGTACGGCTGAATATTAAGCGCCCCAAATGCCAATTTAATCAATATTGGTAGATTGAAGTTACCTTAGAAGTCTTCCACAGAGAAAAATGATCATCCTTCCTAAAAATCTCCCTTAAGAGAAACCGTCTTCCAAGAGCTAATCCAGTCCTACTCTCTCCCTTTGTAAATACATCGAACCCAGTCAAAGTTGTAAGTACATCGAACTCAGTCAAATTTCATACGCTGCCACATCTTGAATCCCGGGCATTTCTTAGATGGATAAACAGCATTACATGACAGCATTCCTTTCGCTTTCTTTTGTACTTCGAAAACCACAATCCAGTCAATACGATTGTTCACGTGCTTCCTCGATCCTATTGTTTCCCCACTCATAAGATAACGAAACAATGCTCATCTTCAAAAGCATACGATAAACGGTATGCAATTAAGCGTTTAAGAAATCAAAACCTTGATGACAATGTGACTTGTCTCAAGGAAAAACGAACACGAACATTAAACCCTTCATATCAAAAGAAAAGAATATTGAGGCTTTAATAAATTTATTTCTTCAATTTTCTGTCATTAAATATCTGCAATATAGTTGCTGATTATCTGTCTTTCTTTGGCTCCTATATTTATTTACGTTTTCGTTAGGTAACCTGCAATGACTATAATAAAATTATCGGCCCTAACGACCTAACCTTTACTCATATTAACGATCTCTTTGCCTTTCCACATAACATATCAACTTATTACCACAATATAAGGGTGGTCTCGATGTCGAGGTGGTAATTGATGGGTCAGTAGAGCAGTTAGGGCGACGGAACATGCGATTCATGCTGGAGGACGATAGGTGCAAAAAACAAAAGAAATATGTGCTGTACTGTTCTTCATTTCAAACTCTCTCTCTCGAAAAACATAAGCAAACAAGATCTTAAATTTTATCCCTTAAAATAACTTTAACCACAAGTATGCTGTCCGGGTCTAGAGTCAACCAAGGAATAAAATAATGACCCAAAAGGCAAAATAAACACAATGTCAAGTGATCTCGTAAATTTGAGGTGATTTCAAGAAGGCAGTAGAATACTGCCCGAAATGGTGATCACTCTTAATTCACGTTTTAATACAATTGTTTAGTATGTGCAAAGAGTGTGGCATAAACTGCATCAAACTCCTATTTTAGTAAAGGTGTTCCGTTCCTGTTCCAATCCGGAATTTAATTTGCTGTGATTAAAACACCATACCCGTAGGCAGTTAATCCACTACTGCTTAACTTACAGAAGTCCAAGCCTGGATAGCAACTCAACTGTATCCTCACACTAAACACGTTTTTGCGGGCGATTTCACTGTACACAATTCTTCTTAGCTTCGACATTCAGGCCAGACAACACCCGAAGGAAGGTATGTTGCAATCCTTGCTGAGGTAAACAACCTGACCCAGCTTGTGAATGAGCCAACATAAATATCTGACATTGCAGATCATACCGCCAACACCTTGCACCTATTTCTCACATCTCAGCCTGAAAAATACGCTAGTCAGACCACTGTGTCGTATCAACCAATTTTCCATACTCGTCCCAATCAGTTAGAAAGCAAATCCCTAGAAGAACAGTTTGGCTCTACGAGAAAGCCAACTGGAGCGGCCTAAACAACTTTTGTAGGTATTTTAACTGGTCACTATGCTACCTTCCAAAAATAATTTTGTTTTGCCAATTGTCTGGCATCAGACTCTCTTGTCGCAAATGCGTGCTTTTGGCGTCGATGAATATCTTCTTCAATGGATTAGAAATCACCCTTCGAATTGTTCAATACAAGTTGTATTGAATGGATTCAAGTCTGATATTCACCATATTAATGCCGGTGTTCCCCAGGGCTCCGTTTTGTCTCCGACACTCTTCCTCATTTTTATAAATGATCTCCTATCTGTGACTTCTAATCCAATTCACTCCTTCGCTGATGACAGTGCCTTCAACTTTTCATATTCGTTCCTTGGCTCTCACCCTTCTTCTTCGGCCATTGTCTTGGAACATCAGCATATGTTAAGCTCATTAAATTTTATCTCGACAGCATAATTGATTGGGGTACAAAGAATAGAGTGGAACCTAATGCTTCCAAAACTCAGTTTGTCTACTGCCAATCAAGTGATCTCAAAAGAACCTGCCATTATCTATAAATGGCTCTTGCGTTGTTGAAACGTTTTTGAACGACTTCCCATAATATGTACATGTAGCAACTCAACACTAAATTGGAATGATTACATATTCGAGATCGCCAAAAATGCAGCGAAATGTCTAGGTTTCTTAGCGATTAAACTTATTGGTGATCATGATGCTACGAAGTAAGTCGACTCGCTTGAACTTTGACGAAATGTTGCGTCTCTATCACTATTTTAACGCTATTTCAACAAAAAATTCTTTAACGAGTTAGCCAGCTGCATTCCTCCCCTTCAAGAATTCACCCGTAATACCCGACTCGCTAGGAATGCTCACCTTCAGAGAACCTTCGGACGTACATTTAAGGTAAGAGACTCGTTCTTCAGTCGAATGCTCTTCCCTATCACTGCTGGAGAAGAAGTGATACGGCTCGCATGCAGTAGATGTCGAGGGGAAAATCTTTTCGTTTAATATGTTGTGTGCATTGTGAAATCGTTGTCCAGTGACTGAGCTCTTTAAGTTAATGATGATTGAGTAGTGAATTCATCCTGTTTGAGACCGGCTTTTAATACCCACCAGCGGAATTGTGAGGTCGTCTTCGGAAGTTGATGTTCCGAGTTGCTTTATAAGAACATATGGTTCATTTCTTCTTGGTACAAATGTGGATGTCACATTCTTTAAAGCTTTAATGAGTACATGTGTAGTGACAAGTACTAAGTCTCCGATTTGAAATTTAGGTCGTTTGTTATCGGCATATTTCTTATTATGGTATTGGGAATTTTCCACTTTTTCTCTAACATCCTGCATAGCTTCAGCTAATTGTAACAGTTTTGGAGTGAAATGAGGGATGAAGTTCTCAGCGTGGGCTATGGTTCTTAAGTCATGGTTTACATTATTAATAGTTCTTGGATCTCGGCCAAACGTAAGATAAGAAGCAGTTTAACCAGTTCCATGACATTTGGCAGTATTCATAGAAAATCTTATAGATGGCTAGTCGTCACCCCAAGTTGTTGCATACAAGAATGGCAAGTTGAGTCTTCATATCTCGTTCCACTGGGTTTGTCTCGGGATAATACACTAGAGTGAGTGTTCGTTCGATACCAAGACAATGAGTATCGACAATGAGACACGATTCTATGGAATGTACGTTCAATACCATAATAACTTGCGGGTGAAATATTATGATAGTTTTAAAGAAACGATTTATGTTCTTGAGTTGGTACAACGAGTTGTGCACCTTCAGCATCTGATTCCATCGTTAAGTAAGAACCCGCGTAAAATCCATCTGGATATGTCTTCTGTGTTGTTTTCAAAACATGCAACGAACCACTTTAGCTGCTCATCTTGGAGGTGTGCTTCTCCAATATCTTCTGGTTTTCCGTGAAGGGATGTCAACCACAAATGCGCAGAGTTGGCATCTAGTCTCGGTGTGCTCCGGATCACTGCATGGTCACGTATAGCATGTTAGCAACTGTATTGGTTTTTCCAGGGCTGTCGGCGACTATCATCCTGACGATCAACCAAAACAACAACATAACCCATCCACTATCGTCTCGTTTAAGGTCTTTATTATACACAGTTTGAGCGCTACAGAACGTAACATACCTGTTGTCATAATTGTTCACACACAACAAAACAATGAATAACGACTGCCTGGTAGCATGCTTACGCGATGCAAAACTCTCGTTTCAATGATATCGTCGCATGACAGTTGTCATCCGTGATTAGACCAGAGGTGTATACTCGATATGGAAATTGTAGGGTTGTAAATACGTTGCACATCTTGCGAATCCGGTTGGTAGTTGTAGCTTCATTAGCGATTTTAATGGTTGATGATCAGTTATATTGATGATTTACGTCCTTCACTACATCAGTCGCGAAATTTGTTTACTGTCCAGACTATGGCCAATGCTTCACGTTCTGTACTCGAATAGTCTCTTTCAGCGGCCGATAAAAGTCTAGCGACATATGTGCTCATCGGCTCTCTCCCCTTCGACTAGAATGACATGCTTGTTGTAGGAGTGATGCATTTACAAGTAGGGATTTTAGGAATGACATTTGCTCTTCTTTTCCCCACTTCCATAAAGCTTTCCTTGGTGAGATTGCTTAATATTTTTGATATATCAGCAAAATTGTTGATAAACGGCGATACCATGAACAGGTTTGTAAGAATGATATACCCTGCTTTGGGTTTGTTTTTGGGTCTCCTCGCTTTAAAATGGCAGCAGTTTTATCGAGATCAACTTCTATTCCCATATTGGTGATTACGTGTCCAAGGTATTTTACTTCCTTACAACAGGAATTGGATTTTTTCTTGTTCAATTTGAGTTAAGTGAGAAGAAACATATCTGCGAGTCCATTTCGAAATGTCAATCAGCCTTTGGAAGGTTCCAGGAGCGTTTCGTAATCCAAAAGGCTTTAAGCCTTCCGCTAAAAACGAAACATTCCAAACGGTGTAACAAATGCAGTTTTGTCCCTATCTTTCTCTGCAACTTGTATTTTATAATATACAGACTGCAAGTCTAGAGTACTTTTAAATAATGCCCACTTTGTTAAGTGAAGGAAGTTGTCTATCCTTGGTAGTGGATATCTATCGGGGATAGTTATGCTATTGATTCTTCTGTAGTTAATACAGACTCTTATGCATCCATCCCTTCCAGGCACAAGAAAAACAGGTGCTGCCCAACGAGATTCACATTCCTCTATGATGTCACTTTCTAACATTTTATTGAGTTATTCTCTTAACTGAGTTCTACTAGCCGAAGATAGTCGGTAAGAGGTTGCTGCAATCGAACTGTGATTTTCCGAATCGATTGTATGGGTTGCAAAAGGTGTTGTTCTAATAGCGTCGCGAACACGCTTACCCTATGAAGATATGAACTTGTCTGCTTGGCTTCGTCTGCTGCAATTACCACTAACACTGTTGCCATTCAATCGAACTCTCCCGATACTTTTCATACTTTCACACCATCAAGTTCTAAAAACTCACACAACGTTTTATGACCTGTCCTGGGGTCAAGAAGAATAATTCAACGTCTAAGTTAACTCAGAGAACACAAATTCGCCGAGTTATTTCTTTATGTAACACCATACACCAGAATACTTCTGTATTCAGAACTTAATATGCGTAAAGATGCTCTTTGTTAGCTTACAAAATGTTTGTTCCCTCCAAGTACGGCTGAATATTAAGCGCCCCAAATGCCAATTTAATCAATATTGGTAGATTGAAGTTACCTTAGAAGCCTTCCACAGAGAAAAATGATCATCCTTCCTAAAAATCTCCCTTAAGAGAAACCGTCTTCCAAGAGCTAATCCAGTCCTACTCTCTCCCTTTGTAAATACATCGAACCCAGTCAAAGTTGTAAGTACATCGAACTCAGTCAAATTTCATACGCTGCCACATCTTGAATCCCGGGCATTTCTTAGATGGATAAAAAGCATCACATGACAGCATTCCTTTCGCTTTCTTTTGTACTTCGAAAACCACAATCCAGTCAATACGATTGTTCACGTGCTTCCTCGATCCTATTGTTTCCCCACTCATAAGATAACGAAACAATGCTCATCTTCTAAAGCATACGATAAATGGTATGCAATTAAGCGTTTAAGAAATCAAAACCTTGATGACAATGTGACTTGTCTCAAGGAAAAACGAACACGAACATTAAACCCTTCATATCAAAAGAAAAGAATATTGAGGCTTTAATAAATTTATTTCTTCAATTTTCTGTCATTAAATATCTGCAATATAGTTGCTGATTATCTGTCTTTCTTTGGCTCCTATATTTATTTACGTTTTCGTTAGGTAACCTGCAATGACTATAATAAAATTATCGGCCCTAACGACCTAACCTTTACTCATATTAACGATCTCTTTGCCTTTCCACATAACATATCAACTTATTACCACAATATAAGGGTGGTCTCGATGTCGAGGTGGTAATTGATGGGTCAGTAGAGCAGTTAGGGCGACGGAACATGCGATTCATGCTGGAGGACGATAGGTGCAAAAAACAAAAGAAATATGTGCTGTACTGTTCTTCTTTTCAAACTCTCTCTCTCGAAAAACATAAGCAAACAAGATCTTAAATTTTATCCCTTAAAATAACTTTAACCACAAGTATGCTGTCCGGGGTCTAGAGTCAACCAAGGAATAAAATAATGACCCAAAAGGCAAAATAAACACAATGTCAAGTGATCTTGTAAATTTGAGGTGATTTCAAGAAGGCAGTAGAATACTGCCCGAAATGGTGATCACTCTTAATTCACGTTTTAATACAATTGTTTAGTATGTGCAAAGAGTGTGGCATAAACTGCATCAAACTCCTATTTTAGTAAAGGTGTTCCGTTCCTGTTCCAATCCGGAATTTAATTTGCTGTGATTAAAACACCATACCCGTAGGCAGTTAATCCACTACTGCTTAACTTACAGAAGTCCAAGCCTGGATAGCAACTCAACTGTATCCTCACACTAAACACGTTTTTGCGGGCGATTTCACTGTACACAATTCTTCTTAGCTTCGACATTCAGGCCAGACAACACCCGAAGGAAGGTATGTTGCAATCCTTGCTGAGGTAAACAACCTGACCCAGCTTGTGAATGAGCCAACATAAATATCTGACATTGCAGATCATACCGCCAACACCTTGCACCTATTTCTCACATCTCAGCCTGAAAAATACGCTAGTCAGACCACTGTGTCGTATCAACCAATTTTCCATACTCGTCCCAATCAGTTAGAAAGCAAATCCCTAGAAGAACAGTTTGGCTCTACGAGAAAGCCAACTGGAGCGGCCTAAACAACTTTTGTAGGTATTTTAACTGGTCACTATGCTACCTTCCAAAAATAATTTTGTTTTGCCAATTGTCTGGCATCAGACTCTCTTGTCGCAAATGCGTGCTTTTGGCGTCGATGAATATCTTCTTCAATGGATTAGAAATCACCCTTCGAATTGTTCAATACAAGTTGTATTGAATGGATTCAAGTCTGATATTCACCATATTAATGCCGGTGTTCCCCAGGGCTCCGTTTTGTCTCCGACACTCTTCCTCATTTTTATAAATGATCTCCTATCTGTGACTTCTAATCCAATTCACTCCTTCGCTGATGACAGTGCCTTCAACTTTTCATATTCGTTCCTTGGCTCTCACCCTTCTTCTTCGGCCATTGTCTTGGAACATCAGCATATGTTAAGCTCATTAAATTTTATCTCGACAGCATAATTGATTGGGGTACAAAGAATAGAGTGGAACCTAATGCTTCCAAAACTCAGTTTGTCTACTGCCAATCAAGTGATCTCAAAAGAACCTGCCATTATCTATAAATGGCTCTTGCGTTGTTGAAACGTTTTTGAACGACTTCCCATAATATGTACATGTAGCAACTCAACACTAAATTGGAATGATTACATATTCGAGATCGCCAAAAATGCAGCGAAATGTCTAAGTTTCTTAGCGATTAAACTTATTAGTGATAATGCGCTTGAACATCGACGAAATGTTGCGTCTCTATCACTATTTTAACGCTATTTCAACAAAAAATGCTCTAACGAGTTAGCTAGCTGCATTTCTCCCCCTCAAGAATTCACCCGTAATACTCGCCTCGCTAGAAGTGCTCACCTTAAGGCCACCTTCGGACGTACATGGAAGTTAAAAGACTCGTTCTTCAACCGAATACTATTACTGCTGGAGAAGAAGTGATACGGCTCGCATGCAGTACATGTCGGGGGAAAAATCTTTTCGTTTAATATGTTGTGTGCATTGAGAAATCGTTGTTAAGGGACTGAGGTCTTTAAGTTCCTGACGATTGGATAATGAATTCATCCTGTTTGGGAGCGGCTATTAATACCCACTTAATTAAGCAAAAGCTTTCTACAAAAGCTTTTTCTTACAAAATGTATATACAGTTACAAAAGCTTTTCATTACATTGCTCTGTATAGTAATAACATAATATTTGATTACAATAAAATTCAATAAAATGACAAAATTCAGAGAAATAACATTATCTATAAAGAAAAACTAATTCAAGAGCATGAAAATGAAAGTAAATTCAAAAATAGCAAAATAGAAATAAATATTAATTTAGAGAAGCAGAGTATATGAGTTATTACAGTCCCCCCTCTAGCGCTGAGATCGTCTCAATGAGGCGGCAAGAAGTATTATTAGCGTCCTCAGCGGTCGTCCGCGTCTTCGCAGGGTCCGAACTGGTTCTCCATCACTTGCTTCTTTTGCAACTTTTGAAAGAGATAATACATGATACGTACCCAGCGGAATTGTGAGGTCGTCTTCGGAAGTTGATGTTCCGAGTTGCTTTATAAGAACATATGGTTCATCTCTTCTTGGTACAAATTTGGATGTGACATTAAAAGCTTTACTGAGTACATGTGTAGTGACAAGTACTAAGTCTCCGATTTGAAATTTAGGTTGTGGTTGTCGTTTTTTATCGGAATATTTCTTATTATGGCCTTAGGATTTTTCCACTTTTTCTCTAACATCTTGCATAGCTTCAGCCAAGTGTAACAGTTTTGGAGTGATATGAGGGATGAAGTTCTCAGCGTTGGCTATGGTTCTTAAGTCATGGTTTACATCATTAATAGTTCTTGGATCTCGGCCAAACGTAAGATAAGAAGCAGTTTAACCAGCTCCATGACATTTGGCAGTATTCATAGAAAATCTTATAGATGGCTAGTCGTCACCCCAAGTTGTTGCATACAAGAATGGCTAGTTGAGTCTTCATATCTCCATTTTTGCATTCCACTGGGTTTGTCTCGGGATAATACACTGGAGTGAGTGTTCGTTCGATACCAAGAAAATGAGTATCGACAATGAGACGCGATTCTATGGAATGTTATTGAACGTACATTCCATAACAACTTGCGGTTGAAATATTATGAGAGTTTTAAAGAAACGATTTATGTTCCTGGGTTGGTACAACGAGTTGTGCATCTTCAGCATCTGATTCCATCATTAAGTAAGAACCCGCGTAAAATCTCTTTCTCTTTCTCTTTCAGCGGCCGATAAAAATCTGGCGACATATGCAATCAAGTGCTCATCGACTCTCTCCCCTTCGACTAGAATGACTTGCTTGTTGTAAGAGTGATGCATTTACAAGTAGGGATTTTAGGATGTTGAATGGCATTTGCTCTTCTTTTCCCCACTTCCATAAAGCTTTCCTTGGTGAGATTGCTTAATATTTTTGATATATACTGCTTTGGGTTTGTTTTTGGGTCTCTTCGCTTTAAAATGGCAGCAGTTTTATCGAGATCAATTTCTATTCCCATATTGGTGATTACTTGTCCAAGGTATTTTACTTCCTTACAACAGGAATTGGATTTTTTCTGGTTCAATTTGAGTTAAGTGAGAAGAAACATATCTGCGAGTCCATTTCGAAATGTCAATCAGCCTTTGGTAGGTTCCAGGAGCGTTTCGTAATCCAAAAGGCTTTAAGTCTTCCGCTAAAAACGAAACATTCCAAACGGTGTAACAAATGCAGTTTTGTCCCTATCTTTCTCTGCAACTTGTATTTTATAATATACAGACTGCAAGTCTAGAGTACTTTTAAATAATGCCCACTTTGTTAAGTTAAGGAAGTTGTCTATCCTTGGTAGTGGATATCTATCGGGGATAGTTATGCTATTGATTCTTCTGTAGTTAATACAGACTCTTATGCATCCATCCCTTCCAGGCACAAGAAAAACAGGTGCTGCCCAACGAGATTCACATTCCTCTATGATGTCAGTTTCTAACATTTTATTGAGTTATTCTCTTAACTGAGTTCTACTAACCGAAGATAGTCGGAAAGGGGTTGCTGCATGTGATTTTCCGAATCGATTGTATGGGTTGCAAAAGGTGTTGGTTCTAATGACGTCGCGAACACGCTTACCCCATGAAGATATGAACTTGTCTGCTTGGCTTCGTCGGCTGCAATTACCACTAACACTGTTGCCCTTCAATCGAACTCTCCCGATTCTTCTCATACTTTCACACCATCAAGTTCTAAAAACTCACACGACGTTTTATCTGGGGGTCAAGAAGAATAAGTCAACGTCTAAGTTAACTCAGAGAACACAAATTCGCCGAGTTATTTCTTTATGTAACACCATACACCAGAATACTTCTGTATTCAGAGCTTAACATGCGTAAAGCTGCTCTTTGTTAGCTTACAAAATGTTTGTTCCCTCCAAGTACGGCTGAATATTAAGCGCCCCAAATGCCAATTTAATCAATATTGGTAGATTGAAGTTACCTTAGAAGCCTTCCACAGAGAAAAATGATCATCCTTCCTAAAAATCTCCCTTAAGAGAAACCGTCTTCCAAGAGCTAATCCAGTCCTACTCTCTCCCTTTGTAAATACATCGAACCCAGTCAAAGTTGTAAGTACATCGAACTCAGTCAAATTTCATACGCTGCCACATCTTGAATCCCGGGCATTTCTTAGATGGATAAAAAGCATCACATGACAGCATTCCTTTCGCTTTCTTTTGTACTTCGAAAACCACAATCCAGTCAATACGATTGTTCACGTGCTTCCTCGATCCTATTGTTTCCCCACTCATAAGATAACGAAACAATGCTCATCTTCTAAAGCATGGGATAACCGGTATGCAATTAAGCGTTTAAGAAATCAAAACTTTGATTGAAATTTGCCTCAAGGAAAAACGAACACGAACATTAAACTCTCCATATCCCAAGAAAAGAACATTGAGGCTTTAATAAATTTATTTCTTCAATTTTCTGTCATTAAATATCTGCCATATAGTTGCTGATTATCTGTCTTCCTTTGGCTTCTATATCCTGCAATGACTATAATAAAATTATCGACCCTAACGACCTAACCTTTACTCATATTAACGATCTATTTGCCTTACTTCATAACATATCACAATATAAGGGTGGTCTCGATGTCGAGGTGGTAATTGATGGGTCAGTAGAGCAGTTAGGGCGACGGAACATGCGATTCATGCTGGACGACGATAGGTGCAAAAAACAAAAGAAATATGTGCTGTGCTGTTCTTCATTTCAAACTCTCTCTCTCTCTCGAAAAACATAAGCAAACAAGATCTTAAATTTTATCCCTTAAAATAACTTTAACCACAAGTATGCTTTCCGGGGTCTACAGTACCTGTTAAAGCAGAGTTATCTTAACGGTCAACCAAGGAATAGAATAATGACCCAAAAGGCAAAATAAACACAATGTCAAGTGATCTTGTAAATTTGAGGTGATTTTAAGAAGGCAGTAGAATACTGCCCGAAATGGTGATCACTCTTAATTCACGTTTTAATACAATTGTTTAGTATGTGCAAAGAATGTGTCGTTTATCAAAAGACAGTAGATAACTGGCCGAATCGATCTCTGCATCAAACTCCTATTTGATTAAAAGTGTTCCGTTAATGTTCCAATCCGGAATTTAATTTGCTGTGATTAAAACACCATACCCGTAAGCAGTTAATCCACTACTGCTTAACTTACAGAAGTCAAAGCCTGGATAGCGACTCAACTTTCAACGAATTTGATGCGCTATCCAACTCCAACACAAGAATTGTATCCCTGTATCCTCACACTGAAAACGTTTTTGCGGGCGATCTCAATGTACACAATTCTTCTTAGCTTCGATATTCAGGCCAGACAACACCCGAAGGAAGGTATGTTGCAATCCTTGCTGAGGTAAACAACCTGACCCAGCTTGTGAATGAGCCAACATGGATATCTGATTTTGCAGATCATACCGCCAACACTTTGGACATATTTCTCACATCTCATCCTGAGAAATAATAATAATAATAATTGTTGGCGCTACAGTCCAAAGGTGGACCAGGGCCTAGCTTGCTCATCAACTACTCGTGTTTTGCGCGCTACTGTTCTCTCACGAGTAGAAAGGACCTACAATTTTTTGCCGACTCCGAACGGCGAAATTTGAGAAGCTCTCTTAGACAGTTATTACTCTTTGAGTGTTGTTAGCAGCTCAAAAGAGGCGGTGCCGTGAAAAATTCGAAAAATTGGTGTTAAGCTGGGAATCGAACCTAGACCCTTCGGCGTGTGAGCGTCGCACTCTACCCACTACGCCACGGCGACCACCTCCTGAGAAATACTGTTGCCTCTAGGCTGCAATTTGCCATACTCGTCCCAATCAGTTAGAGGGCAAATCCCTAGATGAACAGTTCGGCTCTACGAGAAAGCCAACTGGAGCGGCCTAAATAACTTTTTTAGGTATTTTAACTGGTCACAATGCTTCCTTCCTTCTAACAGAAGACAAACGCGAGGTAGGACTGTACCGCAAAAAGGCTATCGGGTTGAGAGAAATAAGCTTTCGGACTTTCAAAGCCAACTCTTCTGAGAAAAAACGGGAGGAATTCAAAATGGGCCCGAATGATTGCAATGCATTGCTAAGACGTGTTAAATTCTCCTGTGGTCAAAAGTTGAGGCAAAAAGTGCAGCAATGTCCCAAGGGCAGCAAAAACTTTTGGTCATTCGTAAAACATGTAAAGAATTCTGCCTAGTCTTCTATTCCAACGCTCATTTGCAATGGCATTCCAGCTGTCAACTCTTTGGACAATGCAAATCTGCTAGGTGCACATTTTGCAGCCAGCTCAACGCTCCCGATTGCGCTTTGCTCGAAAGAAAGTAAATCATAAAAAATTATGAGCCAATCCCATTTGTTCAAATGTACATTTGAAAGAGTACTTAAAGATCTAAAAGTGCAAAAATCCGCTGTCCCGGATGGTATCCCCCCCGTTCTTCTGAAGAGGTGTTCTTCTACGCTGGCAAAACCACTGCTTAACCTTTTCCATATGTCCCTTAGGCATCTTTCCTAGTAAGTGGCGAAAAGCATTTGTCTAGCCCGTCTCTAAAAAGGGCGAACCATCATAACCAACCTCCTAATAACCTATAGCATTTACGTCCATACATTGCAAGGTCATAATTAATGACCAACAATACGGCTTCCGCAGCAACAGGTCCACTGGTGATTTGATAACTTATCTCCCCGAAAAATGGAACCAACCTTTGTACAATGTAGGAGAAAGCAGTATCGTTGCACCTGATATTTCAAAAGCATTTGACAGAGTCTGGCATCAGACTCTCTTGTCGAGAATGCGTGCTTTTGGCGTCGATCAATATTTTTTTCAATGCATTAGAAATGACCCTTCGAATTGTTCAATACAAGTTGTATTGAATGGATTCAAGTCTGATATTCACCATATTAATGCTGGTGTTCCCCAGGGCTCCATTTTGCCTCCGACACTCTTCATCATTTTTATAAATGATCTCTTATCTGTGACTTGTAATCCAATTCACTCCTTTGCTGATGACAGTACCCTCAACATTTCATATTCGTTCCTTGGCTTTCACCCTTCCTTTTTTCGGCCATTGACTTAGAACATCAGCATATGTTAAGTTCATTAAATTTTGATCTTAATAGCATAATTGATTGGGGGGCATGGGCCTATACACGCGAGGTAACGTCGTTGATTGCGCTCAACATGGCGAGCTGCCAAGGCAATCCTCGTTAGTGCATAGGTCAAGTTGACATACAGCCTCCAAGTGGCGCCCCCTGAATAGCCATCACAACACCCGTTGTATGGTGAACTAATGTATGCAGCGACCCCCTCTGCCCACCAGTCTGTGGGTTGTGCGTGAGGGTAACTTCCTCACCACGTAAAAAGCATATAGTTCAGAGACAACATCATGCCTCGGATAGTGAAGGATCAACTGTTGACGACCCCAGCAAACGTTTTAAGGACAAAGATTTTCGGTTTTGCACGTGGAATGTGAGGTCCCTTAACAGGACACGTGCAGCCGAACAACTTGCGGAGGCCCTTGATAGCTACAAAGCTGACATAACCGCCATCCAGGAAGTGTGATGGGATGGGCCTGGCATAAAAGCGATGAAGAACTGCGATATCTACTACAGCAATTGCTATAGAGAGAGAAGGCAGCGCTTATTCGGATGCGGATTTGTTGTTCGAGGCAGACTTAGGCAAAAAGTCTTGAGCTACGATACAGTCAGCGAACGCCTCATGACAATCCGCATCAAGGCTTAATTCGGGAACATCAGCCTAATATGCGCTCACGCCCCGACAGAGGAGAAGGATGACAACATCAAGGATGACTTCTATGATCTCCTAGAAAGAACATACGACCAATGCCCCAGCTGCGACACCAAGATCGTTCTAGGAGATGTCAACGCTCAGCTGGAAAAGGAGGACATCTTTGCTGGAGTCATCGGTAAACACAGCCTTCACGACAACACATCCGGAAACGGACTCAGGCTGTTGGACTTCGCCTCGGGGCGAAACCTCTCTGTGGCTAGCACGCGATTCCCACACCTGGACATTCACAAAGGAACCTGGCGATCTCCTGATCAATCAACCGTCAACCAGATTGATCACGTTGCGATCGACGTCAGACACTCCTCCAGTATTCTCGATGTCCGAACCTTCCGAGGTGTAAACATTGACTCGGATCATCATCTTGTTGGAGCCAAGGTAAGAACCCGGATATCGAGAGAGCAACGGAGTCGAGAAAGGCCAAAACGGTTTGACGTCGAAAAGCTACAATCGCAGCTGATTACTTGGAATTTTGCCGACCGAGTCTCCCTGAAACTCGCTCAGAGTTCGACGCTGCCTGCACTAACCATAAAAGAAGACTGAAAGCATTGTCAAGAAGCCATCAAAGATGCTGCCACTGATGTGCTGGGTTTCACGTCACCACCCAGAAGAAACCCATGGTTTGACGACGAGTGCAGGCAAGCGCACGCAGCTAAACAAAACGCCTACAAGGCGACGCTGCATCGAACAACGCGGGCTATTCGTGAACTCTACGAACAGAGAAGAAGGGAAGAGCACCGGCTTCTAAGAAGGAAGAAGAAGGAACATGAGAAGCGCGCGGTCGAGGAAATGGAAAAGTGTTTTGGCAGGAATGAAGTCCGAAAGTTTTACCGAAAGGTAAAACAGCTATCCGGAGGATACAAGGTTCGGACCAAGGCCTGCCGGGACCAAAATGGACAACTAGTAGTAGAGTCGCAGTCTATGCTGAGAATCTGGAAGAATCATTTCTGCAGACTCCTAAACGACGGCAGAATGTTCCACTCAATTTGGACGATGATAGACAAGCATTCCATCCCCCCGACTTAGACGAGGTGAAGATAGCAATATCCAAGCTAAAGTCGAACAAAGCTGCTGGAGCGGGCGGACTGTCCGCAGAACTATTTAAAGCAGCTGGAGATGACCTGGTTGGGCGCATGCACCAGCTCATCTGTAAGATATGGTCGGAGGAAAGCATGCCCGATGAGTGGAATCTCAGCGTCGTTTGCCCGGTCCACAAGAAAGGAGACCCCTTTGACTGCGCCAACTACAGAGGGATTAGTCTCCTGAACATCGCATACAAGATCCTCTCTGCCGTATTGTGTGAGCGTCTGAAACCATTTGTCCATGACCTGATAGGTCCCTATCAGTGTGGTTTCAGGCCACGGAAGTCCACAATAGACCAGATCTTCACATTACGGCAGATCCTGGGAAAGACCCAAGAAATGCAAATTGACACTCACCACCTATTCGTCGATTTAAGGGCTGCATATGACAGTGTGCATAGAGACGAGCTATACAGTGCCATGTCTAGTTTTGGCATTTTTACCAAACTCGTCAGATTGTGTAGGATGACGATGGAGAACTCTCGCTGCTCCGTCAAGGTCGGTACCGAACTCACCGAGACCTTCAATGTCAAAAAAGGTTTTAGACAAGGCGACGCACTGTCATGTGACTTCTTTAACATCATCCTCGAGAAGATCGTGCGTAACTCACAAGTCAACACCAGAGGCACGATCTTCCAGGAGTTGAAATGCTAGCTTACGCTGATGACATTGACGTGATTGGACGAACACAGCGAGCCGTCAATGAGACGTTTACTGGCATTGAAGCGGAAGCAGATAAAATGGGTCTGGCGGTAAATGAGGGCAAAACTAAGTACATTCTGTCATCAAGGAAGGACACACAACATCGACGTCTCGAACCGAGCGTCACACTAGGCAGCAGAAACTTCGAGGTAGTTAAGGACTTCGTCTACCTCTGCTCCGCGGTAAACAGGGACAACAACATCAGTACCGAAATCAAACGCAGAATCACTCTTGCCAATCGCTGTTTCTTTGGGCTCAAGAGGCAATTGTGTAATAAAGCCCTCCCTCGAAGGACTAAGCTCGCTTTATATAACAGCTTGATCATCCCCGTCCTACTATATGGCGCAGAACCTTGGACGTTAGCAAAGGCGGATGAGGAAGCCCTTAGTCTTTTCGAGAGAAAGGTTTTGCGTGTGAATTTTGGTCCTATTTGCGTTGATGGCATCTGGAGGAGAAGATTTAATGACGAACTCTATAGGCTGTACAGCAACATGCGCCTGGTCAAGCGTCTACGGATACAACGCTTAAGATGGCTAGGCCATGTAGAGCGTATGTACACCACTGCTCCGGCCCGAAAAGTCTTTGAATCCGAGCCATTGGGACAACGCAGCAGAGGACGACCTAGACTAAAGTGGCGCACACAAGTGGAGAAGGACCTCAACCAACTTGGAGTGCGCAACTGGAGACAGCTGGCGAAAGATCGTGCTGGCTGGAGAGGCATGTTGGTTGAGGCCCAGGTCCACCCCGGACTGTAGCGCCACAAGAAGAAGAAGAAGCATAATTGATTGGGGTAAAAAGAATAGAGTGGAAATTAATACTTCCAAAACAGCTTATCTTTTTTTTTTGTAATTGACGCGTGCAAAAGGGGTTGCGAGTACCCTTAAGTGACCGGATCAAGTCACAGCACGGGCCGAAGGTATAGAGGAAGAGAGGGAGAGGAGGTACTGATGCACATTGGTTTTAAATGCCTGTGGATTGTAATGAGGAGGAAAAATCGAGCTGGGAAGAGCATTCCAGATTCGTGTAGTGCGGCTAAAGAACGAGTCTCTGAATTTGACTGTACGTCCGAAAGAGGGCTTGAGGGCATTCCTAGCGAGGCGTGTATTGCGGGTGAATTCTCGAAGGGGAGGAATGCAACTGGCTAATTCGTCTGAGCATTTCTTGTTGAAATAGCGGTAAAAAAGTGACAATGACGCGACATTACGTCGGTGTTCTAACGAGTCAATCGACTTCGCAATATTACTGTCACCTATAAGTTTTATCGCTCGCTTTTGAATTCTATCCAGCAGGTGCAGGGAGGTCTTAGAAGCACCTGACCAGATGGGAGCGTTATACTCAAGTTTTGGGCGTATGTATGCCTTGTATATTGTAGCCAGATCAGAGGGGGTGAAGTACTTCTTGCATCGTTTAAGGAAACCTAGACATTTCGCAGCATTTTTGGCGACCTCAAATATGTGATCGTTCCAACTAATTGTTGGGTTGATACACATACCGAGGATGGAAAATCTTTCGGTTTCAACAACGCAAGTGCCGTTCATGGATAACGGCTGATTATTTTGTGATCGCTTTAACGACAGTAGACAGCACTGTGTTTTGGAAGCATTAAATTCCACTCTATTCTTATTTCCCCAATCGATTATGCTGTCAAGATCGGAATTTAATGTGCTTAACATACGCTGCCGTTCCGAGTCTAAGGCCGAAGTGAAGGGACGTGAGCCAAGGAACGAATATGAAAAGCTGAGGGTACTGTCATCAGCGAAGGAATGAATAGGATTAGAAGTAGCAGACAAGAGATCATTTATAAAAATGAGAAAGAGTGTCGGAGACAAAACAGAGCCCTGGGGAACACCAGCATTAATATAGTGGATATCAGACTTGAATCCATCCAAAACGACTTGTATTGAACGATTCGAAAGGTAATTTCTAATCCATTGAAGAAAAGACTCATCGATCCCAAAAGCACGCATTTTCGACAAGAGAGCCTGGTGCCAGACCCTGTCAAACGCCTTAGAAATATCAAGCGCAACAATCTTGCTTTCTCCTGCATTGTGCAAAGATTTGTTCCACTTTTCAGTGAGATATGCCATCAGATCACCAGTGGAACGGTTGCTTCGGAAGCCGTACTGCCGGTCATTAAGAAGCTTCCGGGACTCAAGATATTTCATAAGCTGACGGTTTATCAGCGTTTCCATGACCTTGGAGAGAAGGGACGTTAGTGCTATGGGTCGGTAGGAGGTGTGTTGTTAACAGAGCGAAAAATTACTCCAGCAATGCTTCTTACTTGGTGGTCCGAGATAGAAAGAGGACGAGTCATAATTCATATAATCCAAGAAGTCTCGCTACAATTGCGAACATAACATAAGATATAGAGCAAGTATTTACATGAGCAGTACATAATGAATATGGCATGATCGTTTACAGTGAGACTAACATTTGCCTTAACATAATGCAAATAAACTTTACATAAGTGAGCTTAGAAAGCTTTCACAGAATCCAATTAGAAATATCAATAACAAAACATAGAATTCGAGGGTAATTCATAAAGAAGGAAAGAGTAAGCAAGCATTTTCAATGTTGTAGAGTGAGCAAAATACATTATACGTAGGAACTATACGTGAGTTCTCAACATTCAGCCCCCCCTGAAAGACTCCGGTCTTTCAGCAACTGGCAGCGGTACGAGTTTGACGACTGGCCGAACATATTCTCCGGTTTGGGTGACGATAGTTGCAACACGAGTGCGATTGTCCTTTCCAGGATGAATGCCCTTAACTCGTGCCAATATCCACTTGGTTGGTGGTAGGTTTGAGTCCTTTACCAAAACTACATCGTCCTCCTTGAGTGATGGTTGTTCGCTGTGCCACTTGGGTCGTTGTTGCAGAGATGTCAAGTATTCGATGTGCCATCGTCTCCAAAAACCTTGTCTAAGTGTCTGTAAAAGAGACCAGTTATTGTACGGACTATTAGTGCTAGTATAATCATCAGAACGGGGAACAGAGAGAAGAGGTGCACCAATTAAGAAGTGAGCTGAGCTTAACGCCATTGGGTCCATATCTGAAGTAGGCCACATAGGTCGGGAGTTAAGAATCGCCTCGACTTGCGTTAACAATGTGTACATCTCCTCATATGTTAGGCTGTGATCCTTAAGCACTCGTTTAAGGTGGAACTTAACAGACTTAACGCCTGCCTCCCACAAGCCGCCAAAATGTGGAGCGGCGGGTGGTATGAAACTCCAGGAGATTTCATCCTTTGAAAGATGGTCGACGACTTCCTTGTTGTGTTGCTCCTTCAAAAGAACTTGGTACATTTCATTTAGCGTTCGTTTAGCCCCGTAAAAATTTGTTGCATTGTCACTCCAAATTTCCAAGGGTTTACCCCGACGAGCTGAAAACCGATCTAAAGCTGCAAGAAAGGCGGCAGTCGAAAGGTCACCGACTAGTTCAACATGAATTGCCTTTGTTGAAAAGCAAACAAATAATGCTATGTAACCCTTGACAAATTTGGGATTTCGTCCTCGGGCCAATCGCAGTGTTATAGGACCAGCGTAGTCAACTCCGACAATGCTAAATGGTCTCGCAAAACGAACGCGTTCAGCAGGTAGATCGCTCATTAATTGGCTGGTATCTACCCTTCGATGACGGAAACATGTCACACACTCGTGAACGACCTTTCTTAAGAGATTGCGAACACCGATAATATAAAATTCTAGTCTGAGTAAGGCGAACATTAGGGAAACCGAAGCATGCAAGTACTTTTTATGAATATATTCAATAAGGAGTTTCGCGAACCTAGAGTTCTTATCAAGGATAATTGGATGTTTTGTCGCGTAATTCGCATCCGATTCTCGAATTCGACCGCCAACGCGTAACACCTTCTGATTGTCTAAAAAGGGAGTGAGAGACGTCAAAGTATTACCTTTCCTTAAGGGTTTATCAGCCTTAAGAGTTTCTATTTCTGCACTGAAATCAAGCGCCTGATAGTATCTGACAAATGCAAGTTTTGCCCCCTTTAATTCATCAGATGAAAGTGAGTTTTTTCGCCTAGAATTACTCGAAGTACGCGCGTTTGAAATGAAACGAAATACATACGCGAGTGTCCGAATAGCCTTTATGTAATGAGAACAGTTATTTACAATTAATTCACAGGTGTCCTGATCCTTGAGATTAGCCGTAAGTACATGAGGGCACAGTTTTGCCCTTCGTTCCTCTAAATCAGCGTCTGCGAGGATGTCAATCGTACTGCAGCTAGAAATAGGCCATGTAGAACGTTCATCCTTCATCCAAGTTTGTCCGCACCACCAGAGTACATTTTCAATAAGAAGGTTAGGTGTTATTCCACGGGAAGCACAGTCTGCAGGATTCTGCTGAGATCGAACATGGTACCATAATTCTCGAGGTAGTACAGTTAATATCTCAGATGTACGATTTGAAATGAAAACAGACCACCTTTTCGGTAAGGCAGAAAGCCAGTGAAGTACGATGGCAGAATCAGTGAAAGCAGTAATTTGTAGGTCATCCATTTGCAAAGCCTCCTTAAGTTTCCTCACTAGACGGCAAAGTAATAGCGCCCCGCAGAGCTCGAGGCGAGGTAGAGAAACAACTTTAATAGGGGCCACCTTACTCTTTGCAGCAACGATCGTACAAAACACATTTCCTTTAGCATCTAAGCTACGACAATAGACTACAGCTGCGTATGCGTCGAGTGATGCGTCACAAAATCCAATCAGTTCAATATTACTTCTTGACTTCCATAAAACACGCGGTATTTCCAGGGTTTCGAGAACGGGTAACTGTGAACAGATTGATTGCCAATAGTTAGATAGATCTGATGATATAGGATCGTCCCATTTATAGTTTTTACGCCAGAGTTCCTGGAAAAGAATTTTAATAGACATTATAACTGGGGTGAGGAACCCAATTGGATCGAATATTCTTGATGACTCCGATAGTATATGACGTTTTGTTACAGATAATCCAGGGCGTAAGTTGACCTTGTAAGAAAACGAATCCTTCGCGGGAAACCACCGAAGTCCAAGTAGTTTAACTGAGCTACATTCCTCAAATTCTCTTGGTGACAGTTCACGTTGTTCTTCAGCTAAACTCAACAATAAAGGCCAGCAATTGGTTGTCCACTTGCGAAGATTAAATCCGCCCTCGTGTAGAAGGTTAACAAGTTCTGAGCGCAAAGAAGCCAATTCTTCGACCGAATCTGCGCCAGGAAGCGTTTGAAGGCGACGTTGAAGCTGCCCTTGAAATCGACCCTCTCATTATTCTTAAACTGCAAGTCAACAATATATCTACCATTATTTAAACGAGAATGTGTTTGACGAAATATGTCTTCAGCTAGTTCATCTTCAATTGAAAGGCTGGGTGGGTGGTGGATTTCCTCGAGTTGCCAAAAACGCTCCAATTCGAATGAATTTGTTGTGTCTAGGTGTATACAGAAGGATTTCGCCGGTGGAACCAAATTTGAATTATGCAGCTTGCCGCAAACTTCTGTGCCAAAAACTGTGGGAATAAGATCGGGTCCACTAGATTGACTACGGAGAGGAATACCATTGAACACGCTGAAAACCTTATCGGCACCAATTAAAATATCAACATGACCGGGCAAATAGAAGGTGGGATCCGCAAGTGCAAGAGAATTGAGTGATGAATCGACGATAGAGGTTGTAGCGGCAGGTACCAACGAAGTTAGTTTTGATACGACGAAACAGGAAACTTCGATGCATTCATCAGCGAAACGAGAAAAGACTTTAATTGTCACAATACCATTGGTAATGCCTGCAGATGTAGAACCTACTCCTACCACAGGAATGCGAGCAGGTTTACGAACAAGATTTAGACGTTGCGCCATGTCCTCGGTGATAAAGGAAACTTGTGATCCGGAATCCAGCAACAACCGAACATTTTGTAGAAAACCGTAGGTATCACGAGTTTGCGCAATGGCAGTAGGAAGAATTGTACGAATAAAACGAGTGGAATCAAGTCTACTACCATCTGTGGCCATTGTCGAACAAAGTGTAATAGAAGATGTTGTCACTGGCGAGGAATTAGATGACGCTGCTGTCCGAGAAGTGTTTGACGAGGAGGGTGCTGGTTCAGGCGATGATGTGTTATGCACCAATGTATGGTGCCGAGAATGACAAATTCGGCATTTGAAAGTGGAACGACACTTGGATGCCGAGTGCCCCGAACGTAAGCAATTGAAACAGAGAGCATTTTCCTTGACAAAGAAACGACGAGTTTGTATATCGAGAGACAAAAACCGTGGACATTTATTCAAGTCATGTTCAGATTTGCAGTTGGGACAGGATACCGATGTTTCAATCAAATGCGAATGAATGGCCTTAGGCTTGGTACGTTGTTGTGTGGAACGTGAAAGGGACTGACATGCTTCTAAAGCATTGCAACGTACCTGGAGGAAGCTTAGTAACTCGTTTACTGTACAGTTCTCTCGCGTACCACTTTCTTCCGCCCATGCCTGTCTTGTATCCTGGTCCAATTTTTGCAACAAAATAAAGATAGCCCACGGGTCACGACTTGTAGCCTTCAATGCATCTAAGCCCCTGATGGTTTCATCTGCGGAGTCCGATAACTTTCGCAAAACATGTATATTTGATGAATTCATTGCGGGCATCGACAGAAAGTGTTGAATATGTAATTGTATGATTAGATTGGACCGGTCGTAGCGTTGTTCTAGACGCTTCCAGGCGTCCTTATAATTGGAATCCGTTATGGAAATGTGACGAATCAACGCGGCGGCTTCATCGCGAAGAAACGAGTTTAAGTAGCGAAATTTCTGTGTGGGACTCAAGTTATTATTTGTGTCTATAGCACCGATAAACAAATCGCGAAAGGTAGACCATTCTTTGAAGTCCCCAGAGAACGCAGGAATGTTAAATTTTGGTAACGCGATTGAATTTAAACCCGGTTGATTTGATGAACTGAGAACTTCAAGCAACGAAGTTTGCTGGTTAGCTAATTTGTCGATAGCGGATTCATTTACGAAGGGCATTTCAGACCGCTGTTTTTCGCGAATTGCTCTTGTAATTTTCGACTGAGCCACGAGATATTTAGATTCATATTCGATGAAATCGTCTTCTGTGTCGACGTTATCACCGCCTGCCTCTAACAGCTTGTTTTGCAAAGACAGATATTCTACCTACGAAAATTCAAGTCTTTTTAAATGAATTTCCAGCAGTTCAAGAGTAACACTCTGGTCTATACTATTGGCGAAAGATTCTGCCCTAGTAATGCACCCTTTCAAATGTCCGCGTTTTAATTTTACGTTACACATTTCGCAGGAAAATTATTCAATATATTCAACTTCGATTAATTGAAAGTACATGCAATTTCAACACCACGTTATCCACGAGATTGTCACACGTTTTGTAGAAATTCGAACAATTTATCAATTCAATAAAAAAAAACAATACATTTAATATAAATTAATTTTCAGAAAAAAAACAGGAAAAGTTCAATCCGGCTCAAAAAGGACCAAAAAATGTTGTTAACAGAGCGAAAAATTACTCCAGCGATGCTTCTTACTTGGTGGTCCGAAATAGAAAGAGGACGAGTCATAATTCATATAATCCAAGAAATCTCGCTACAATTGCGAACATAACATAAGATATAGAGCAAGTATTTACATGAGCAGTACATAATGAATATGGCATGATCGTTTACAGTGAGACTAACATTTGCCTTAACATAATGCAAATAAACTTGACATAAGTGAGCTTAGAAAGCTTTCACAGAATCCAATTAGAAATATCAATAACAAAACATAGAATTCGAGGGTAATTCATAAAGAAGGAAAGAGTAAGCAAGCATTTTCAATGTTGTAGAGTGAGCAAGATACATTATACGTAGGAACTATACGTGAGTTCTCAACAAGGTGGGTGACGAACATTCGCCCTTTTGAGGGACGGGCTGGACAAATGCAGTTTTCCACTTACTCGGAAAGAGCCCTGAAGAGTAGGACAGATGGAAAAGCTTACGCAGTGGTTTTGCCAGCGTAGAAGAACACCTCTTCAGAAGAACAGGGGGTATACCATCCGGGCCAGCGGATTTGTGTATGTTTAGATCTTTAAGTACGAGTGCGAAAATAGATTTGCCCCATGGAGAAATTTACGCTCTCAAGTACAGGCGAGGACAAAGTGCTATCTGGCAGCGTTGAGCTAGCTGCAAAGTGTGCAGCAAGCAGATTAGCTTTGTCCAAAGAGCTGACAGCTGGAATGTCATTGCAAATGAGCGTTGGGATCGAAGACGAGGCTGAATTCCTTATGTTTTTTACGAAAGACCAAAAGCTTCTGCTACCCTTGGGGCATTGTAGAACTTTTTGCCTCAACTTTTGGTCAAAGGAGAATTTAACACGTCTTATTAATGCATTACAGTCATTTCGGATCCGTTTGAACTTTTTCCGGGCTTCCTCAGAAGGGTTGGCTTTATAATCCCGGAAACTCAACTTTCTCATCCTTATAGCCTCTTTGCAGCTCAAGTCGAACCACCCATTTGCCTTAGGCTTGATGCTCTTCACTCTGTGAGGAATGAAGGACCTCATGCCCAGCGAAATAATGTTTGTGATCGCATCAGTAGCGGCATCCACGTCACTATCGAGGAAGCATAGTGACCAGTTAAAATTCCTAAAGAAGTTGTTAAGTCCGCTCCAGTTGGCTTTCTCGTAGAGCCATACTGTTCTTTTCGGAATTTGTTCTCTAACTGTGTGGGAGGAGTACGAGAATTTGGCTGACACGACACAGTGGTCGGACGAGCCTAGAGGCGACAATATATCAATTGAATATTTTTCCGGATGAGAGGTGAGAAACAGGTCCAAGGTGTTAGCGGTATGATCTGCAATGTCAGGTATTCGTGTTGGCTCATTCACAAGCTGGGTTAAATTATTTACCTCAGCGAAGATTTCAACTTACCTTCCTTCGGGTGTTGTCTGGCCTGAATGTCGAAGCCAAGTAGAATTGTGTACATTGAAATCGCCCGCAATAGCGATTTCAGTGCGAGGGTACAGGGATACAATTCTTGTGATGGAGTCAGACAGCGCATCAAACTCATTATAAGTTGAGTTGCTGTCCATGTTTGGACTTCTATAAATAAAGCAGTAGTGGATTAAATGCTTACGGACAAAGAGTTTTAACCACAGAAAATTAAATTCCGGATTGGAACAGTGGCCATATTGTGGTTGAATTTGGTAAGCAACATCACTACGCACATAAATGGCGAGACCGCCGTGTAAAAATAATAAGGGCACCAAGCTATATCCAGGCAGGTTCAAATCCAATAAATCGGTATTCTCATCCACCTGTGTTTCGCTCAGCGCCAAGACAGCTGGTTTGTGACGAGAGAGGTGGACGTAAACGGCAAAGAGATTAGTTCTCAGTCCGCGAATGTTGCTCACGTTAACACGAAATTGCCCCCTCATGTCAGTCGTAGGCATTTGAAAACCAACTCCGACAATGCAGTTGGTGAAAGTAAGCAGAGTTCAGAAGTGTAAATTCTGCGATTAGCTTCACAAAACAAATCAACGTAGGTGTTATGCCCGTACATTGACTTGAATTGGTCCACTAACAAAAAATTCACACTTCCGAATCCGCTATGTCAGATGTTAGGCAGACTCGGACATCGCCCCAGCCCGTCTGGTAAATCAAACGGGAGTTGCGACCGAGAATGCCCAACAGTGGCTTGTGAAGGAGTGGGAGAGGGGGGAGCGGGCCGAGTGCGCTCTACCGAATCACTTCACTGCACTACACTGCACTACACTGCAATTTTTTTTTTTTTTTTTTTGTAAGAATTTATTTAATTATTTTTTTATTTTTTTTTACTCGCGGAGGTGTTGGGCGGACCGAGTTAAATGTTCTTAAGAACGACGCGAGGAATTCTTTTTTTTTTGTTATTTATTAAGTGCATGCAGCGACGACACGTGTGCATGCGTCGGAGGATGACACGGCACTTCCGTATCTACTGTCAACCAAGCGATCGCAAAAGAATCTGTCATTATCTAAAAATAGCTCTTGCATTATTGAAACTGAACGACTTCCCATTCCAGATACGTGTATCAACTCAACACTAAATTGGAATGATTACAAATTCGAGATCACCAAAAATGCAGCGAAATGTCTAGGTTTCTTAGCGATTAAACTTATTAGTGATAATGCGCTTGAACATCGACGAAATGTTGCGTCTCTTTCACTATTTTAATGCTATTTCAAAAAAAACTGCTCTAACGAGTTAGCCAGTTGCATTCCTCCCCCTCAAGAATTCACCCGTAATACCCGCCTCGCTAGAAGTGCTCACCTTAAAGCCACCTTCGGACGTACATTTAAGATAAAAGACTCGTTCTTCAACCGAATACTATTACTGCTGGAGAAGAAGTGATACGGCTCGCATGCAGTACATGTCGGGGGGGAAATCTTTTCGTTTAATATGTTGTGTGCATTGAGAAATCGTTGTCAAGGGACTGAGGTCTTTAAGTTCCTGACGATTGGATAATGAATTCATTATGTTTGGGACCGGCTATTAATACCCCCTTAATTAAGAAAAAACTTTCTACAAAAGCTTTTTCTTACAAAATGTATATACATTTACAAAAGCTTTTCATTACATTGCTCTGCATAGTAATAACATAATATTTGATTACAATAAAATTCAATAAAATAACAAAATTCAGAGAAATAACATTATTTATAAAGAAGAATTAGTTAGAAAGTAAATTCAAAAATAGCAAAATAGAAATAAATATTAATTTAGAGAAACAGAGTATATGAGTTATTACAGTCCCCCCTCTAGCGCTGAGATCGTCTCGATGAGGCGGCAAGATTTGAAATTTAGGTTGTGGTTGTCGTTTTTTATCGACATATTTCTTATTATGGTCTTGGGATTTTTCCACTTTTTCTCTAACATCTTGCATAGCTTCAGCCAAATCTGACAATTTTGGAGTAATATGAGGGATGAAGTTCTCAGCGTGGGCATGGTTTACATCATTAATAGTTCTTGGGTCTCGGCCAAACGTAAGATAAGAAGCAGTTTAACCAGTTCCATGACATTTGGCAGTATTCATAGAAAATTTATAGATGGCTAGTCGTCACCTCAAGTTGTTGCCAATAAGAATGGCTAATTGAGTCTTCATATCTCTATTTTTGCATTCAACTGGGTTTGTCTCGGGATAATACACTGGAGTAAGTGGTCGTTGGATACCAAGACAATGAGTAAGCTGTTGCATCAATGCGGATATAAACTGCGTACCATTATCCGCCAAAAGCAGTCTTGGAATTCCGTAACGGAGGAAAACATCATTTAACAATGTTAGAGCACACTTTTCTGCTGTAGCTTCTATTGAAAGAAATATTTCTACCCATCTGCTGGCAAGATCTTCTGCTATAAAATTCCATTTATATCCTGCTAATGTGGCAGGTAAAGATCCAAAGAGATCTACAGCTAGAATTTTAAACTTTTGGTTGCTTGAGACAGTTTTTAAAAGACCGCTGTTTTTGATTACTGCGCTTATACATGCTTAGTAATATTATTACGCATTGCAGGCCAACAATATCTAGACGCGATTCTATGGAATGTACGTTCAATACCATAATAACCTGCGGTTGAAATATTATGATAGTTTTGAAGAAAAAATACACGTTCCTGGGTTGGTACAACGAGTTTTGCATCTTCAGCATCTGATTCTGGTGAATATCTATATACTATTCCATCGTTAAGTAAGAACCCGCGTAAAATCCATCTGGATATGTCTTCTGTGTTGTTTTCAAAACATGCAATGATCGACTTTAGCTGCTCATCTTGTGCTTCTCCAATATCTTTCGGTTTTCGTATCGGGATTTCAACCACAAATGCGCTGAGTTGGCATATAGTCTCAGTGTGCTCCGGATCACTGCATGGTGATCGTGATAGCATGTCAGCGACTATATTGGTTTTTCCAGGGCTGTCGGCGACTATCGTCCTGACGATCAACCAAAACGATATCGTCGATAATTTGCATCACATAACCCATCCACTATCGTCTCGTCTAAGGTCTATATTATACACAGTTTGAGCGCTACAGAACGTAACCTACCTGTTGTCATAATTGTTCACACACAACAAAACAATGAATAATGACTGCCTGATAGTTTTCATTTTTTTGTTGTGTGTGTACACATTATAAACGAACAAAGGACTGTGCGAGTAGTGCTCATCAAATATATGAAGTTTTATTTCAGAAAAATTTTTTTAAAATAATTTAGAATATACATTTATACGTCCGTAAGCTAAGGATTATATCGAAAGCATTTTGTACTTACTGATTACATTTTTTTTTCTTACTTTTTCTTCAAATTTTCACCACTTGCAATGCAAAACGAGGCTGAAATAGCTATCGTCAAAAGCCGATCGTTAGGACGATAGCAATTGGCAGTTGTGAGAGTACATAAAGCAACCAAAATGATATCGTTTTGTCAATGTCGTTTTTTTTTTTTTGCTTACCTGATGCAAAACACTTGTTTCCATGATATCGTCGCACGACAGTTGTCATCCGTGATTGGACCCTGGGTGTATACTCGATATAGAAATTGTGGGGTTGTAAATGCAACGCCCATCTTGCGAGTCCGATTGGTGATTTTAGCTTCATTAGCGATTTTAATAGTTGATGATCAGTTATATTGATGATTTACCTCCTTCACTACATCAGTCGGGAAATTTGTTTACTACCCAGACTATGGCCATTGCTTCACGTTCTGTAGTCGAATGGTCTCGTTCAGTGGCCGATAAAAGTCTGGAGGCATATTCAATCAAGTGCTCAGTGCTTATCGGCTCCCTCCCTTTAAACTAAAACAGCTCCGATCACATAGTTTAGGCAGTATATATATATATATATCTATTTATCGATCAGCCTTTGGAAGGTTGCAGGAGCGTTTCGTAATCCAAAAGGCTTTAAGGCTTCCGCTAAAAACGAAACATTACAAACGGTGTAACAAATACAGTTTTGTCCCTATCTTTCTCTGCACCTTGTATTTGATAATATCCAGTCACTTCGTTGCTTCTAGGTGAACTGCGAAATATATGGTGCATAAAGCGGGGTGAGTATTCATTGTTCCTTGACTTTTCCATCTTACTTTTTTTAGGTATTACAGGTTCAAGATATTCAATTGGTCATGGTGTTGCTGCAAGTGGAGTAATTTGTTTGATTTCTTTAAGCCACGTCAGGAACGGAAACTTTCGGGTGTGACATAAGATACCGAGATATACACAGGTGTTACTCCAATTGGCGAAATAGGGTTGAACTTCGATTTGTTTGGAATTAAGCGCGAAACGTCTTCAGTCTTTTTTTAACCTGGTATGTTCTGTGTCATAAAAGTCAAAGACGTGTTCCTTACGGTCCTCAAAATACCAGAACCTTTGATTTAGGTTCAGGACAAAGCCATTTTGTTCGAAGAAGTCAATGCCAATTAAGGTTGTGTTGTCAGGAGCTTTTGGTGGTATCGATTCCCTATGATTATATTTGTGTGACCCATGTACACTTCTTGGGTGTTTGCTCCTCCGTCAGCAAGTGTGACGTTGGCCTTAAACTTCGTGAGCCTCATTCCATTTTTAAGAAGATGTTGAAATAGCTGCCTTCCAGCCACATTCGTTCTAGCAGCTGTGTCGAACTATGCTATGCCTGTTTCCTTATGTGATGCAATTGGTATTGTTAGTAGTTAGTAGGTCTGTACTCAATTTACTTATTGTATCAATGGAAGCTACTGATGGACCCTTCGGTAGTTCTTTGCGTGTTGGACAATTAGAGCGAACAAACCCAAGTGCCTTGCATTTGTAACAATGAATGATTGACTCTGTAGTGTTAGATTGTGACCGCATTTTTTATTTCGTTCTTTCTTCGGCATTCATTCACGGCATGACCCTTATGCGAACAATAATTACATGTCTTTTTGGTAGAAATTTCCATTTTTGGACCGTGTTGAGCTGATCTTTCAGCTATGGAAATTTCTACTGCTAGTGACTTAGAAAGTAAGTCTTTAAAGGTTGTGATGATTTTTCATGGAACTCCATCACATATGTGAATGCCTAATCTACCATCCTTCGGCTTAGTTGAGATAATAATAAAAAATGCATTGAAAATGCAATTGAAATATTGCAATCTGCAGTTGATATCGCAGATGATGTACCGCATTAGGTTCAACATTGCTTTTATTAATTGAGCTTTTTTCTTAAAGTATCTTCCAATTATAAGGACTCAATGCACAAACTACAAGATTTTTTAAGTAATTTTCTATGTTGTTGTTGTTGTTTCTTGCTTGTAGACTCTTTTGCATAAAGTAAAGGCTTTGAAAGCACCAAACGGTCTCATTGACCGTTCGTTATTTTTTTAGTGAAGCTCTCACTTCAGAAAACTAATACAACTTCAATTTTCGGAAAACAAGCTTAAAACATCAAACTAAATAAGCCCCATCGCTTATGGTGATCTTAACTTCATCTTCACCGCTCTAGAGATTTCTATAATTCAAGACAATCTACAAGGGGACCAGCACCCAGCTTGCTCGTCAGTTACTCGTGTTGTGCATGCTACTGAAAGGGGTAGAAGGGTAGAAGGGGCCTAAAGCTAGTCCCCGACTCTGAACGAGAAAATCTAAGAAGCTTTTTTATAGACCTACTTTGAGTGTTATCAGCAACTCGAAAGAGCTAGTGCGGGAATCGAAAGTGGGACCTTCGACGTGTGAGTGTCCCACCTTACCCTCTATGGCACGGTGGTCAGAGTATATCATTTACCTTATTTAACTCATTCGAAATCTTCTTGCTCCCCGCTGTCGTAAATAAGTTTGGCGTATCTCTCTTTGCTGTTAGTCAAACTCTGACTATCACCATCTAGTTTGTGACTGTGTCAGCCTTTTCAAACAATGCGGGACGAATCGGGTTGGAGAGAGTGTTGTAACAGCGTAGTAAAGTTTATCTTCTCTCTCTCTCTCTATCTCGCTCTCTCTCTCGCTCTCGCCCTCTCTCTCTCTCTCTCTTTCTCTCTCTCTCTCTCTCTCTCTCTCTGTTAAGTAAGAATGCGGTAGATAAAAAATGTGTCTGGCTAAATACATACCTCTTGAGCTTATACAAAAATTTAACTATGTACATGGGTTGCAGAGTTCATGATTCGGAGTGCGTCGCCACATAATAATGTGTATATTTCTCTTATACCAAATAAGAAACAATACAACAAAATCGGAGCTGAATTCAACCACTCTTGCTTTAATTTTATTGCTAAATACGGTAAGAATTGGGTTTTGAAAGATTAAGTAACATTCAGTCAATTCAATTATTCATTATTCTAAGGCTACAACTATGTGCCAAAAATTATTATGTTAAATACAACTAAGTATGTGCACTTATCGCATGTGTTACTTGTATGTATAAACTTTCAAAATTTATATTATATTGTGAAAAACAATAAGAACTATTCTTTCTGTCTCTTCGAAAATATAATCTTATAGGGCCTAGGTGACAATGTTATTCCAGGTAAAAGATCAAAATTTATATAACCATTAGTCGGAACTTTTACTTCAAAATTTCGGATGATTATAGACAAAAATGATAACAAACACGATCTAGCTAATACATCTCCAAGACAGCGGCGTCTTCCTTGTCCGAAAGGAATAAAGTATTCGTCGGATTTTACGTTTTTATTAGCATCTAAAAATCTTTCTGGGCGAAAAATATGTGGGTCTTTCCAATGTTCTTTGTCCATTAGAACGCTCCTTAAATTAATAAGTATAGTTGTATTCTTAGGAATAGAGAACCCAGCTATCTCTGTATCACACAAGGCTCTACGCGGCCCAGTTATTGGAGTAATATGGAAAAATCGTTGTACTTCCATAATAAAAGCACTCATATATGGAAGCTTACATTTAGCACTTAGATGCGGAAACTCATGTTTATGTAAGTTTAAAACAAGTTCATTGAATAACGTCGTCTGTATGTCATTTCTTGCAGCTAGTATCATTAACGCTAGATCTAACGTATTGCTTGTTGTTTGTGATCCTGCAATAAATAAATCTAAAATTGTCATAATGAGTTGTGTATAACTGAAAGTATTTTCTGATAGAACGTCTCGCGAATAAATTTCTTTTATGTAAGCATAAATAAAATCCAAACTATCCTTATCTGAAGAATAATTTAATTTATGTTCATTGATTGATTCCATTATGAAACTTTGAAGTTGTTTATTAAGATCGCAAACTAACTTGTATCCTGTTTTGTTTGGGGCTACATATCTTAACCAAGGAACTTGAGCTAATATTCCACCACATAAGTCAAATGCCTTTGATCGTCTATTTAACAATGTTAACAGTAAATTTATCTTGTCATCATTTCGTTCAATGCGGTTTCCCGTAGTTAAGCACCATAGCACATTTATGACGCTTGTAGCAAGAAAAGACCCTGGCCAAATTGGTCTTTCTTTTAAATTATTGATATACTCAATAAGAGATTCTGCCTCTTTTATTATATGCTTCTCCATTGGTGTACGTCCATAACCAATTTGTCTCAATTGTTTAACAGTAAAATTGCGATGCTCGTACCATAATTTGCCATCTGTGCAAGTAATTCCTTTTCTAGTTCCCATTGTACGTAATCGAAGGAAAAAGTTGTCCGGTCTTCCTTCAAAAGCTTCAGTTAAGTGTATTTGTCGAACAAATTGAAACGATTGAACGACAACCACATATTCAGCTCCCAATTTTAACCCGATAACATTACTATTGTATTTTTTAGCCCACTGTTCAAACAAAATGTGTTGTCCTCCAACGAGTTTTGTTTCTTTCCGTAGTTGAATAGTATTTCCAAGCCAAGGAAGAAAACGAGGCCCTTAAAAGAATAAAATAAAATAAAATCAATGTTTCAAGTGACAATGTTTATTTATTACAAGACAAAGAGTGTAATGAAGGGCAATTAATCATACAGTTTTATTAATAATGTCAAATCAAATATACAAATTTACACCGATATCGAAAATGATATTGTTTAATTGTTGAATACAACAAAGGCGTTCAAACATTGTCTCAGTCAGAATCATACAAAGATTGATACATGTGATTTCCCAAGTTCTAAACGTATCCGTAAAATGAAATTCAGTTTTAAGTACTTTTGTATTACGCATGCAATTATAAGATTTAATTATAAAAAAAAAACATGGAATATGAAGTTCCTTAGAGCGATTAGAAGTAAATGAAAGCCAACAAGAAATGTCTTAGGCGATATGTAAAAACGGATTTCTGTGGCGCTTTGGTATCACTAATGGGGCTTGGGAATGTGGCGAGATACCTGGAGTCTAATCACGGATGACGACTACCGTGCGACGATGTCGTTGAAACGAGAGTTTTGCATCGACAAAACGATATCATTTTGGTTGCTTTATGTACTCTCAAAACTGTCTATCGCTACCATCCTGACGACCGGTTTTTGACGATAGCGATTTTCGATTCAAAGTGGTGAAAATTTGAAGATAAAAATGCAATGATTACATTTCAGTAATTACAAAATGTTTTGGATATAATCCTTAGCTTATGAACGTACATTCAAAATTATTAAAAAAAAAAATTTCCTGAAATCAAACTTAATACGTTTTATGAGCTCCTCGCGCACAGCCGTTCGCTCGTTAATAATGTGTACACACACAACAAAGCCATGAGAACTATCAAGCAGTCTTTATTCATTGTTTTGTTGTGTGTGTACAATTATGACAAGAGTTTTGTTTGTTTGAGTTTTGTTGTTGAGAGTTTGATAATTGATATCAAACTGGGTATAAAATAGGCCGTAGAAGAGACGAAAGTGGTTGGGTTATTTGATGCAAATTATGGACGGTATCGTTTTGGTGTATCGTCAAGCCGACAGTCGTTTGAAAGTAACGTGATTGCAGCCCTGGCAATTGGCAGACTGGGACTATTGTTCGCAATTTCTAGGCGTCTTATTTATCATATCAAAGCGGTTAGAAAAACATGTTTTAAATTATTATCAAATCTGTTATAAGATCCAAATAAAAAAAAATGTCGAAAACCGCTCTAGCGTTGGCTAAAAAAAAATTAAAGAAAGACACTAAAGAAAAATATTAAGAGTTGTTTAAAGCCACTAGTGCAATATACGAATGTTTAACATGAACTGGTTCTTATAACACCGAAGGCCATTGGGAAAAATTTATTTATAAAAATAAGTCACATAGTGAAGGCCATGTCTAATACATACAAGGAGTATACTTGACCATACTTGTCAGACTTGTTGCAATGCCGTTGCTATCAATGGCGCATTAGTCAAATTGATATTCAGCACTAAGATAAGCTGTTTAGTATTTTTTCAACACTCCTGGAAATCTAACATTGAACGACTGCAAGCTTTCAGACTGAAGCGATAAAATTTTGTCAAGGGCTACACGTTATTAAAAAAAAGAATAATAACAACAAAGAGACAAGGTTCTGTTTTCGTTAAGGACTTCATGAAGAAAAAATTCAAAGTCGGAGAAGAGTCGGAGGAGTCATTTCATACTAATGCCAAGCTATGTCTTATTCAAAACAACACTATTGCCATCGTGAAGCCTGATTATTTTTGAAATGTTGACTTTTCTAACAGCTTCTAAATGCTTTTCCTCCTACTCCATCAACTCTGTGAACTTCGAAGACTTCCCTTCAATTAAAAACAGAGCTCGTGAAAGCTTCATTTATCCTATCCTTCCCTCGTTATGTGGATTCGAAACACCTTTCATATTTTAAGACAATCATGTTCATCTCTACCTAGCTAATTGAAAGATAAACGTTTTTAAATTGTAATCAAGTGTTTACCCCTTTCAATGATCCTTTTTTGAAAAATTCAGCTTCATTACTCAGAAAATTCACGTTTTTTGAATCGAAATGAGCTTGTTGTAAGTTCCAATTTGAACCCCATGTAAGTAAGAAGAAGAATGTAATAATTTCATAGAAAACGCCGTTTTGATAATGTTATTATACAATGTACAAAAGAATTCAATTGTTTATATTGTGGTGTTCCCGAATTCCTTTAATTCAACAGACAGCTTCTCATACGGTGTCTAAGTGCACAATTTCCACTCACATGGCCATAATATTAGCGCTTATGTTTTGGTTAACCTATTAAAGGAATCTTTTCATTTACTGTTTTCTGACGCATTAATAATTACATTGTATATACACATAATGGTAATTAAAGTTCCTGATGTAAATGAGATTTTTTATTCAATGTTAAACCCAGAAATTAATTTTTTTTAGAAGGTTTCAGGGTCGTGCCGCATACTGTTGTTGGGACAAGGCTAAATTTCATATTTTATTGGGAATAGTGCTACGGGTTCCGGGTTTGCCGATTTTATCCCCAGACTGCTGACTGCTAGCATAATCACTTATTATTCTTTTTTTCTCCCTGCAGTACCTAAAAGGGTGATTTCTTCATATCCAAATGAATTTTTGATGAAACGGCGAAAGTGTACAGTGCTTTTTTAACCGATCTGTCCTTGCAGTTGTGCTTGATAACATAGAAAGGACATAGAAAGCACAATCGTCAGTAAGTTTCGCCAATGCCTTAAGCAGTCTGTAGGATTGTCAATTTTTCTCTCAATAACAAATTCGACGAAAGGTTTACTTGCACCGGTATTTGTGGATTTGATCAGTGGTGAATCTTGCGGGTAACTTCAACTTCATGTCTGATGAGTGTAAAAACCTAACCACCTTATATTATTGATGGTGAAAACATGTTTGAGGGACTTAATTTCAGTATCAATAAAAAATCTTTAAAGCGGAATCGCTGTTCTTTCCAGAAAAACTGATGAGTTATTTACTTATTCTTTATTATTCACTTACCTATTTAGAAAAAAACTATCCCGTTGTATAAACCTTCATCCTCAGTGCAGTAACCCACCCGAAAATAACCTTTCCCCACGTACGACAAGTTGTACTTAACGACCTCAACTTTTTCTGAGTAAGTAAAGAGAAAATATTTGAAATTCCCGCCATGAGGTGTATAATATTACCTTCCTTAACAAGCAAGTTTATCACAGCTTCTATCAACAAATTACAATCCATGAAGATTTGAACTTGTCTGCTTGGGTTCGTCTACTGCAGTTACCACTAACACTGCTGCAACTATCACTAAGCGAACTCTCCCGACACTTCTCATACTTTTACGCCATCAAATCCTAAAAAATCACTCAACGTTTTAACACGTCCTGGGGTGAAGAAGAATAATCCGACGTCTTAGTGAACTCAGAGAACACAACTTCGCCGACTTGTTTCTTTTCAGAATACTTCTGTATTAAGAACTTAATATGCGTAAAGCTTCCCTTTGTTAGCTTTCAAAATGTTTGTTCCCTCCAGGACGAATTTAATCAATATTGGAAGATTGGAGTTACCTTAGAAGCCTTCCACAAAAAAAGTAATCCTTCTTAAAACTTTCCCTTAAGAGAAACCGTCCTCCAAGACTTTTAATCCAGCCACCACTCCAACTCTCTCCCTTTGTAAATACATTAAACACAAAAAAATTTGTCAAAACATTGAACTTAGTCAAATTTCATACGCTCCCAAATCTTGAATTACGGCCATTTCTTGGATGGATGAATAGCATCAGATGACAGCGTTCCTTTCGCTTTCTTTTTTTTTATTTCGAAAACCACGATCCAGTCAATATGATTGTTCACGTGCTTCCTTGATTCAAAACGAAACAATGCTCATTTTCTTAAGCATACGATAACCAATATGAAATGTTGCGTTTAACGAATCAAAACCTTGATGACAATGTGCCTTGCCTGAAGGAAAAACGAACACGAACAAACTCTCTATATCCCAAGAAAGGGCCATTGAGGCTTTAATATATTTACTTCTTCAATTTTATGGTTGTCACTAAATACCTGCCATATAATTGCTGAATATCTTTTCTTCGCCTTGTAATTGTCCTTTACGTTTTCGGTTGATAACCTGGAATGACTAAAATAATATTATCGGCCCTAACGACTTTACCTTTACTCATATTCATAATCATTCAAATCATTCAATTCCTCATAACATACCAATTTATTATCAAAATATAAAAGATCTGCATAACTTCGACTTTTTCTTTCGTAAAATCTCTTACTAAGTGAGAACAATCTATATGACGATACAAATAGCAAGGAACTACAGCTAAAGCCCAATAAGTTGAACGCTCTCTAACTCGAATTTTTTGGCTATATTTTTTTACAGTCACACACAAATTTTCCGTAAAAATCTATCCTCTAAGTCAAACGCCCTTCAACTCGAATAAAATATTTCGACTCTTGCACTATTTTAAATTCATCTAAATTAATCAACAAACCAAAAATGTACTCTCGCAACTTGTTTCAACCAAGCGACATTTATTGTATGCTCTCATTTTGGACGACGGCACTGAACGACCAACACCTTTAATTTCACATTGATTTTTTGGTGCATATACGTTAGAAAAAAAACAGTTTGTGATTAGCCTTATTTGTTTACCTATGAAAGAAAGAAAGAGAATGTGCACAAGAAACAAGCTTGCAGAATCCGATTACAGTCTTTATGAGTTGGAAAAACAATGTTGAAGTTGATGATGGTTTCGTAGTCACTGAAGTACCTGATCGCAATTAAATTTTGGAAAGAATTTTACATGCTGCTGAAGCTAAAGATGATGGGAGTGGAAATGATGAAGATAAAGCCGAAAAAAATAGCATTGAACTCCCGGGGAAAAAGTTGCACTCCCGTTGAAATGGCAGATGATGTATCGCATGCGGTCCGACGTTGCCGTTTTAAATAGATCCCTTTTCTTTATGTGCTTTCCAATTATAAGGACTCAATGCACAAATTACAAGATTTTTTAAGTAATTTCCTATGTCCTTTTCTTTCATACTCTTTTGAATAAAAGAAAGGCTTTGAAAACAAAAAAAACGGTTTCACTGATCATTCGTTATGTTTTTTAATTAAGCTCTCACTTCTGAAAAGTTATACAGCTTCAATTTTCGGAAAACAAGCTTAAAAATCAAACTAAATAAGCCCCTCACTTATGCTGATCTTAACTATATCTTCACCGCTCTAGAGATTTCTATATGGCGAGACAATCTACAAGGGGATCAGCACACAGCTTCCTCGTCAGATACTCGTGTTGTGCATGCTACTGATATCACAGGTAGAAGGGGGCTACAGTTAGTCCCCAACTCTGAACGAGAAAATCTAGGAAGCTTTTTCATAGACCTACTTTGAGTGTTGTGAGCAGCTTGGAAGAGCTGGTGCGTGAAAACTGCGAGGTGTTCAGTCCGGCAATCGAAAGTAGGAGCTTCGGAGTGTAAATGTCGCACTTTACCCTCTACGGCGCGTTGGTCAGAGTATATCATTTGCCTTATTTAACTCATTCGAAATCTTCTTGCTCCCGCTGTGGTAAATAAATAAAGTTTGGCGTATCTCTCTTCGCTGTTAATAAAATTTTGACTACTAAAGTTTTTTTACGTTTCCCAGCAGTTTTGTTTATTATTACATCAGCCACATGTATGCCAAGCAAAGTCCGTCGCGTTATTGCAAAGTACATTTCGTTCTTTATAGAAACATTTTAAATTCTACCACTTTATAAAAAAAAATACATTGCTAATTATGAACCGATTGCCAAACTTTCCTGCATTTCAAAATTGCTCAAATATTATTTATGAATCGATTTTTTTCCATCGTAAATCGATTTTCCCCGCTTAGCAACATGGTTTTCTTAAATCTAACCTATAACCACTAACCTTATGGAATTTTTCTGCAAAACAGCTTCCAGCGTAATTTAAACACAAATATATCTTTTTGGGCTTATATTGGCATGAAGGCACGGTTCGTAGACTACATCGAAAAATTGCATGAATTTTAGTGCAGTTTTCTATTTTCTATGCTGGAACAAATAGACAAACAACGAAACTTTTCTACACAGAAAAAAAAACTCCCTATCGATACAAAAGAAATGCATATTCAAAAAAAAAACGTATGGGTATGGTTACAGTAAAAAATAAACACAAAACTATAACATTTTATTGTGCGCTTTAATGATGAGAATATTCAATTCCTCCAAATGTTGCTATGTAAAAAGTTAAGCATTTCATAAATTCGGTTAGTTCGGTTCTTTGTACCGCAATAATTTTTCAAACGACATAAATTATCATAAATCTTAAAAGCAATGTGAGTGATTATGAAAAGACCGCGTGCAACAATTCAAAGCATTATAAAAGTGACGAAAAAATAACATTCTCCTAATCGCTCCGGGAAGAGGTCATAAAAAAGTTTTCGATAAGTAATTAGAGCGAAAACAATAAGCCTAACCCCAGGGCTCTAAGAATTGCTGCAGAACTTGCCAAAGATGATGGAGTAATGACTAAGACACAAACCTAAAGATAAAATCGGGACCAATACCCTTTTCATTTGCACTGGAATTTTTCTTAGAATATTGACGCGCTTTCTGATTTATTTTACTACTAATAAAGTGCAACGTTAGTTCGTTAGTACTCATGCAAGTACATATTCATTCATGCTTAAATGTCAATTTTAGATGTTTGCCTTCCATTTCAGTATTTTTCATCGCATTTATGATATATAGCTTGATTGATATAACAAATATCTTACAGTGTTTAATAATAATAATTAGGTGGAGCTATAGTCCACAAAGGGGCCAAAGCCCAACTTGCTCATTAACTACTCGTGTTGTGCGCGCTACTGTATGAGTAGAAGGGACCTACAGTTTTTTACCAACTCCAAACGGCGAAGTCTGAGAAGCTTTTTCTTATACAATTAACGCTCTTAGAGTGTTGTCAACAGCTCGAAAGAGATGGTACCGTGAAAAATTCGAGGTGTTCATCATCATCACTTCGCATTTCAATGTATATTTTTACGGATCGCCCCTTACTTTTTTTACAATTTTACGCTTTTCTCTATCGGTCAAGAAACGACCAGCTCGAGGAGCACTTGCAATGGCTTTTCTTAAGGACTATGACACGTAATTATTTTAGCTTCAATTTCAAATTTTAAATTTGGTCAATATATTGTCTCAACAAAACGATGTCAAAAGGCACACAACATAGTGCAATATTTCAAGCTAAGTTAAGTTATTAACTTACATCAACATGAGAGCAAGGCCTGAATTTCGTTCAATTTATGTGGAAAAGTAGTCGAAATTGCGTTTAACAACTTAACTGCTTATTATTATATCGAATTTGCATATAAATTAAAAATATTTCGTCTAGGGTACAGCAGCGTTATCTATTTAAAAACATAAATAGATAAAGCAACGCACATTTCGTTCCATTAATGCAATAACTGCAGTGCTGTATTGGGTATAATACGCCGAACATCTCTCATTATTCAGAGCACTACTTCTTCTATTGACAACACTTAAACAGTCATAACTAACACAAATAACAAAACTTCTAAAAATTCCTTATGGCCTGGTCCCCCAGAATTGTAGGAAAAGACAAATTTCAAATGATTCCTTCCTATCAATTCAAAAATCGGAACTATTCTGCAAAAGATGGAGAAACCAAACTATTCGCCTCAGATTGCACAGAAATATGGTGGAAATAATGAAATTCTATATACTTAGATAATCCGAAACTCATTGAATTTTAAGATAAATTAAATTTTGAACAGATGAACCAATGATTCGCTCAGAACACAAACATGGTGGAAATGAAGTTCTTGCATACAAATGAAAGAAGCCCGCTTACAAAAATGGTGTTGGCAAAATTGTTTTGATGGAAAGAAACAGCTTTGGCTTATTTTAGTATTCAAAGGAACTTATAGACTTATAGCTGGACAATGTTTTAGGATCGTACAAAAGTGGTACAGGAATCTATTTAAAATAACAATGTAAACAACCTGGAATTGGTACCACAAGTACCTATTGAAAAAATCTGATCTTTACTTACTGAAATTGAAGTTTTTAACCGTATGTGAATTCATTGATAAAGATCAAACGAAGACGAACACTCTTTATCCTGATGGCAAGCGCAACTAAGTTGGTTGCTGGTTTAGCAGCGCAATCTGAGGAACAAAAATTAGCATAAAATCAGAAGTGACTGACAGAAATACACTCGAGGTAATGAGATCGTTCTCTTGATACTCATGATACTAACCACAATGCATCCTTATACCTAGAATAAGGTACGCTGGAAATGTTTCTTTAGAAACTTCATTAAAGAAAAAGGCTCGAAGCGATAAATTACCATATATTTTTTCAACATATTCACAAGAGATCTTATATTGTTTCAATATTATTATATGGCATACAACAGAAAAGTGGCCGCCGCTGATCCCCTTGAAGACTGTCGCGCCAACTATTATATTTATTATTATACAACAGAAAAAGAGTAAATAGCAGTAAACGATCATCATATCTAGTGGCACCTTATATAAGTCAGTTAAACGTGACTATTCACCAGATTTTTAAATTTTGAGGGTGTTTGAGAAAAGAGTCTGCTACAAATCTGAATAAAACAGGCAATTTTGTTATTAAACTGATATAGCATATGGTGCTGCCCAAGCTATGATTTCCACCAACAATCTAATCTTTGGCGTTTATTACCAAAATAATTATATGAAAAGAGTATAGATCTACATGACTTGTTTCATTTCTCAAATTGAATTAAATACGTCAAATATATGATGAAGGAGGATAACAAGGCATGCAAATATTGAAATTAAAACAGCAAAAATATTATTTTAGTTATTTTTCTTGGAGTGTTGTTAACAAGTCGAAGGAAGTGGTACCGTGAAAAATGCATTGTGTTTCGTCCCTTAGTCGAATCTGAGACCTTCGGCATGTATGTAAGTGAAGTTCACATGATTAGAATATAGTACAACAAATTATAATACTCAGAGGTTCGCTAACACCTGCCAAAATCCACACAATCTTGTTTTGCCCACATCAAAGAATCAATCAAAGTGGCATTGATAAAGCATTCTTCACACTTAAAAACAAATTATATTTTCCCAAGCCCAAATTATATTTTCCCTTGCCAATTTTATCAAGAATTAAAATAATAATTAATACTACATCGATTGCAAAAGGAAATATTAAGTAAGCAGTTTTCAAAGTTTGCAAAGCCCAAAAGTTTGTAGATAATTAGTTTAAGTCAGAACAAATTATAGGATTTTAAGGAAAATTATTTTTTTTTAATTCATTACACTACACCAAATAGTCGTCCTGGTAAATCTGACGCATTCTTACTGAAAAATTAGTCTTACGAACTATGAATTATTGCGACAAACATCTACAATAGTTTAAAATTATTTAGAAATTCTGTTATTCAATCCAAACCATAAATGCTCAAAAAAATTAAACAACTTATTAATAACCCAATACACTCCTTGAGAACCGTTATTATAATAGGCAAACAAAAAACAAACTAGACAATCATTATAGAATAGAACAGCATTATAAATAACATTTTGAAAAAATAGCTAATAAATAGTAACAATGAATACATTGTAAAAGTAAGAAATAAAACATATACTTATCAACCCGATTTAACAATAAAGAAATAAGTATTAAGTAAGCACTGTTTTCAAAGACGGTTTTGCCAACTTATATGCAACAATAAGACCAAGATTTTTACGACTATATTAAGAATACTTATTAAAATGCATTTACATAAGATTTAAAACGATAAATAAAAAACTTTGTAGATGACTCGAGAATAAAAAAAACAATCTTTCCAGATAAATACTTCTTTCCCGACAGTACCTTTAATTGAATTAAACTACTACGGAATGTTCGGTAGTTAAAACATAACAGAAAAATTGTGAATGTGTGAAACGGAAAATCACGCACACTTAAAAACTATGTTTGAGTCACATGTATCGCTTGCAAATTTTGTTGATTCGTGTACCTTTCTTTGACATCTATGTATGATGCACACAATCCACATTTCTTCAAGCACAATGTATTGCGTTGTGAAAGAACAGGGGTGAAGAAACATGTGTCTCGATAATACCTTCAACATATTCCTTTTGGTTCAAACATGTATCAAAAAGCACCATTTTAGACCACAGGTTTAAAGGCACAGGTTTTCGTGATATCACGAATTTCAAAATTGTATTGGAGTTTTTAAAGAAAAAAGTTACAAATCGAAACCTGGATAAAAAACATCTGAAAACTCTGCTTTTCATTTCGAAATCGCTGAATCACAATCAACCTGTTATTGCAAAGATACGTTACAAAACGTTTAAATCCGGTTGCAACATAAATATCTCATGCCTATAATCTGTGTCGCATTCCAAATAAAAGCAATTACAGCTTTTTTTTTACATTTGCGTGCTCTTTGGATATTTTTGATGTTTCTGATATTATGAAGTAAGCATGGTATTTTGTTTAAATTGTTGACCTTATAGAAGCATTTTTGCTATAGGATAGGATGTAAGACACTGCACAAAAGAATACTGATCCTATTCCTTACATAGGGGTGAGAAGGACTGTTTTTTAACTCTTAAGTAAATGTTATTTATTAAAATATCAATACTTGAAAGCAAAAAAATATAACTAATATTAAGTAGCCTTTTGCAGATTCGGTTTATTATTTTTTTAAACGTATCTGTATATCCCGCCATCATGCGGGTTATCAACGATTAATGTTTTAACATATTTTTTCATTATTTTTTGTTGCTCAGCTGTCGTCACAAATAAAATCATTGTCGTTTGCTATTACAAATTATTGCTATCATGAATAAACATATATAAGGTGTAAAAAGCATCTAATTGATTATTACCTATCGCCTTACGATTCCATTTTTGATTTAATGATAACAAATTTTTCATAATATAAGCAATAAAAAAACAAAATTAAGTAAATGTAAACAATTAACAAATAAAAATTAACAAATATATGTTTGCCGTTTATATCAGGACAATATAATTCGGTGTCAGGGAAAGGTCCCCCAGAATTGTAGGAAAAGACAAATTTCAAATGATTCCTTCCTATCAATTCAAGAATCGGAACTATTCTGCAAAAGATGGAGAAACCAAACTATTCGCCTCAGATTGCACAGAGATATGGTGGGAATAATGAAATTCTATATACTTAGATAATCCGAAACTCATTGAATTTTAGGATAAATTAAATTTTGAACAGATGAACCAATGATTCGCTCAGAACACAAACATGGTCGAAATGAAGTTCTTGCATACAAATGAAACAAGCCCGCTTACAAAAATGGTGTTGGCAAAATTGTTTTGATGGATAGAAACAGCTAAGGCTTATTTTAGTATTCAAAGGAACTTATAGACTTATAGCTGGACAATGTTTTAGGATCGTACAAAAGTGGTACAGGAATCTATTTAAAATAACAATGTAAAAAACCTGGAATTGGTACCACAAGTATTTATTGAAAAAATCTGATCTTTACTTACTGAAATTGAAGTTTTTAACCGTATGTGAATTCATTGATAAAGATCAAACGAAGACGAACACTCTTTATCCTGATGGCAAGCGCAACTAAGTTGGTTGCTGGTTTAGCAGCGCAATCTAAGGAACAAAAATTAGCATAAAATCAGAAGTGACTGACAGAAATACACTCGAGGTAATGAGATCGTTCTCTTAATTAATAAGAACATGCGTCACAAAAATATTAGCATCATGCCGAATGAGAGATTTAGTGTATCTGTAATAAATTCTGAATAGCACGAATGAACAAGATCCCGGGCTCGGAAGATAATTCGTGCAATATCTGGCATTAGAACAGTTATGACCAGATCTTGCAAGAGATCTTGGAAGAGATCTTGGCGAGCAAGTAACTTCAAGAGAAAAATGCTCCCTTAGCTTGATTTTCATGCAACCAATAGACCATAATTACCTAGACGCGGATCCAATTTTGATGTGTGCTAAATGATACTAACCACAATGCATCCTTATACCTAGAATAAGGTACGCTGGAAATGTTTCTTTAGAAATTTCATTAGAGAAAAAGGCTCGAAGCGATAAATTACCATATATTTTTTCAACATATTCACAAGTGATCTTATATTGTTTCAATATTATTATATGACATACAACAGAAAAGTGGCCGCCGCTAATCCCCTTGTAGACTGTCGCGCCAACTATTATATTTATTATTATACAACAGAAAAAGAGTAAATAGCAGTAAACGATCATCATATCTGGTGGCACCTTATATAAGTCAGTTAAACGTGACTATTCACCAGATTTTTAAATTTTGAGGGTGTTTGAGAAAAGAGTCTGCTACAAATCTGAATAAAACAGGCAATTTTGTTATTAAACTGATATAGCATATGGTGCTGCCCGAGCTATGATTTCCACCAACAATCTAATCTTTGGCGTTTATTACCAAAATAATTATATGAAAAGAGTATAGATCTACATGACTTGTTTCATTTCTCAAATTGAATTAAATACGTCAAATATATGATGAAGGAGGATGACAAGGCATGCAAATTTTGAAATTAAAACAGCAAAACTATTACTTTAGTTATTTTTCTTGGAGTGTTGTTAACAAGTTGAAGGAAGTGGTACCGTGAAAAATGAGTTGTGTTTCGTCCCTTAGTCGAATCTGAGACCTTTGGCATGTATGTAAGTGAAGTTCACATGATTAGAATATAGTACAACAAATTATCATACTCAGAGGTTCGCTAGCACCTGCCAAAATCCACACAATCTTGTTTTGCCCACATCAAAGAATCAATCAAAGTGGCATTGATAAAGCATTCTTCACACTTAAAAACAAATTATATTTTCCCAAGCCCAAATTATATTTTCCCTTGCCAATTTTATCAAGATTTAAAATAATAATTAATACTACATCGATTGCAAAAGGAAATATTAAGTAAGCACTTTTCAAAGTTTGCAAAGCCCAAAAGTTTGTAGATAATTAGTTTAAGTCAGAACAAATTATAGGATTTTAAGGAAAATTATTTTTTTTTAATTCATCACACTACACCAAATAGTCGTCCTGGTAAATCTGACGCATTCTTACTGAAAAATGAGTCTTCCGAACTATGAATTATTGCGACAAACATCTACAATAGTTTAAAATTATTTAGAAATTCTGTTATTCAATTCAAACCATAAATGCTCAAAAAAATCAAACAACGTATTAATAACCCAATACACTCCTTGAGAACCGTTATTATAATAGTCAAACAAAAAACAAACTAGACAATCATTATAGAATAGAACAGCATTATAAATAACATTTTGAAAAAACAGCTAATAAATAGTAACAATGAATACATTGTAAAAGTAAGAAATAAAACATAAACTTATCAACCCGATTTAACAATAAAGAAATAAGTATTAAGTAAGCACTGTTTTCAAAGACGGTTTTGCCAACTTATATGCAACAATAAGACCAAGATTTTTACGACTATATTAAGAGTGCTTATTAAAATGCACTTACATAAGATTTAAAACGATAAATAAAAAACTTTGTAGATGACTCGAGAATAAAGAAACAATCTTTCCAGATAAATACTTCTTTCCCGACAGTACCGTTAATTGAATTAAACTACTACGGAATGTTCGGTAGTTAAAACATGACAGAAAAATTGTGAATGTGTGAAACGAAAAATCACGCACACTTAAAAACTATGTTTGAGTCACATGTATCGCTTGCAAATTTTGTTGATTCGTGTACCTTTCTTTGACATCTATGTATGATGCACACAATCCACATTTCTTCAAGCACAATGTATTGCGTTGTGAAAGAACAGGGGTGAAGAAACATGTGTCTCGCTAATACCTTCAACATATTCCTTTTGGTTCAAACATGTATCAAAAAGCACCATTTTAGACCACAGGTTTAAAGGCACAGGTTTTCGTGATATCACGAATTTCAAAATTGTATTGGAGTTTTTAAAGAAAAAAGTTACAAATCGAAACCTGGATAAGAAACATCTGAAAACTCTGCTTTTCATTTCGAGATCGCTGAATCACAATCAACCTGTTATTGCACAGATACGTTACAAAACGTTTAAATCCGGTTGCAACATAAATATCTCATGCCTATAATTTGTGGGTATTACGGTTGTTTTCCAAACAAAAAATGTTGTTCATTCAATTTTTAATTTGTTTGGCATTCCAAATAAAAGCAATTACAGCTTTTTTTTTACATTTGCGTGCTATTTGGATATTTTTGATGTTTCCGATATTATGAGGTAAGCATGGTATTTTGTTTAAATTGTTGACCTTATAGAAGCATTTTTGCTATAGAATAGGATGTAAGACACTGCACAAAATAATACTGATCCTATTCCTTACATAGGGGTGAGAAGGGCTGTTTTTTTTTAACTCTTAAGTAAATGTTATTTATTAAAATATCAATACTTGAAAGCAAAAAAATATAACTAATATTAAGTAGCCTTTTGCAGATTCGCTTTATTATTTTTTTAAACGTATCTGTATATCCCGCCATCATGCGGGTTATCAACGATTAATGTTTTAACATATTTTTTCATTATTTTTGTTGCTCAGCTGTCGTCACAAATAAAATTATTGTCGTTTGCTATTACAAATTATTGCTATCATGAATAAACATATATAAGGTCTAAAAAGCATCTAATTGATTATTACCTATCGCCTTACGATTCCATTATTGATTAAATGATAACAAATTTTTCATAATATAAGCAATAAAGAAACAAAATTAAGTAAATGTAAACAATTAACAAATAAAAAATTAACAAATATATGTTTGCCGATTATATCAGGACAATATAATTCGGCGTCAGGGAAAGGGATCGCTTGAATACGTTCTAATTTATTTTCCATGGCGATCACTTAAATTAATTGTAGTTCATACCCATTAATTCACAACCTGTTATTCAGTACATTTGCGTACATAAAATGTTCAAATAGTTTGAATATTTCAATTCAATCCAATCCATCTAATCCACATAAGAAACATGCAGTCAAATGGATATAACACATTTTTATGTGCAATCGCAATAAATTTGAGGAGAATATAATGTATATATATATATATATATAAAATAATACATGTAAAGAATAAAATGCAGCTGTTAATTAATATATTATTAAGAAGCAATCGGATATGTTTTAAGAAGTAGCCAGACATCGATATTTGTATCAATAAACATAAATAAATAAGTTTTTACCAGGAGGGTAATTTGCATATAACACATTTTTATGTGCAATCGCAATAAATTTACATACATATAATGTATGTATATATATAAAAGAATACATGTATAAAAATAAAATGCAGCTGTTAATTAATATATTATTAAGAAGCACTCGGATATGTATTAAGAAGTAACCAGACATCGGGATTTGTATCAATAAACATAAATATCTAAATTTTTACCAGGAGGGTAATTTGTTGGCTTTTGAATAGATCCGAAAATTGACCGAATGATAAAGCATATTACTATTACAAAAAGAACTGTAAAAACGTCCATTGTGTTAGCTCCTCTTTTAATATTAGATTATTTCCTTTGACTTCACTATGGTATTTTTGGCAACAGTATTTTAGTTTCGTTGACAATAAGGTTAGAAAACTGAAGATGATGCTTCTAATGTACTAAAGAACTATTACTAATTCCACTGCCACTTTCTTCACTGACTACATATTTTTCTTTCGTCATATCATTCGCCTTCGCTGTTATCATAAGTAAATAGTGAATTCCACTTCGATTTCAATCTGTTGCTTTAGTATGTGTATAGTGATTTATTGTGCACACTACTACAACCCTTGAAGATAGATAGGTTGAAAAATTATATACGCGCATTTGCCAGTATATGAATCCACTTAGGAATAATAACTTTCTTTATAATCATAATGACAGACAATTAGTTTTTATTAATTGTACACATACATTAATGGTAAAAACAAGTTTGGTCTCAATCTCATACTAAATGTAACATATAATATATAAATTCATAAGTAACATAATGAAATTGTAATTAATTCTCTGCGGTTAAATGAGTTAGTGGCCTGAATAACACAGAAATTTGTATTATATTACGTTTTAGTTTGAGAAATGTATTTTGTTGGGAGTTCCGATTTTGGAAGATCATCATTTATTTAACTATTGGCTGGTCACTATAGAAACTTCATTATTCGTCAACGTTGACCCATCACAGTGGAATTCTTATCACTCAATCGCAATACCGGAAGGCAACACGAGCATGGCAGGGTCCCGATAATCACCCGAAAATGAACTAGACAAAGCATATCAGTAAAGGAGGAACATAAACTTAATACAAGTTTTTAATGTTAAATAATTATTATAAGTGGTTCATTCGTGCTTCATTAACTGTTTAATGTTTATATTGATACTTTTAAAGAAAAACTGATTTCATTATGTTGATATACATAAAGCAAATGTTCAATAGCACACAATAAAATGTTACGGGTAAGTAAGACAACACCAAAATGTTAAAGTATATACCCATTTCTGCGAGATATGTCCGTTTCTTAAAAACTTACTTTTGTGTGCTTACTCGGGCCCCGTATGCATCGGACTTTAGATCGTTCTCATGACACAGAAAAATAGAGACTTGTGATTCATATGATATGTGATATGAATCACGCACAGTTCCTCTCTAAAAGAAAGGAAACTGCGAAGCAGCAAACATAAAGAATAAGACTACGGCATTTAATAACTGCACAGCTAGATTCGACGGCGAAAAAGATTATTGTTGAACGATTCAGATACTCCACAGATATTTATTGAAATGATTTTTTTTTATGGTTTTTTATTTATTAAGTTATAAATTTTACAATAAGTACACTATTGCACAATTTACAGAGATTTGGTTATCTTGAACCTTACTACTGACAATGTACATGTTTATCGGCAAGTTAAATGTGTTAGTATATAATTATTGGAGAGGAAAAGCTATTAATAAAAACCTCTTTTAAACAACAACAAAAAAAATTAAATTCCAAAGACTGAAACGTCACAAAGTAAAGGGAGGTGGTGATGGTATTTCCTGATTTCAGGGAAATCGATTATTTTCTTAACTGTATAGTAAATAAAAATATATATATGTATATTTGTGTTAGGAAATAAATAACACAATATAACGAATAAATAAAAGAAAAAAAAACAGAATATATATATATATACAAAAAAAAATATAAATAAATAAATAATCTTAAATATACGAATATGTAAATAAATAACAAAAATTATACATAAGTAAATATTATAAATAAATACAGAAATGAATAATAAATATATGGGTAAATAAGAATAATGGTGTATAAATAAGTAACTATAGGAGAAAAAAAAATAAATTAAATAATTTCATACGTTTGCCAAAGTAACTAGTAAGCTTTATATTTCATGTATTAAACTTGTAATCAAGTGATTGTCAGATTGATTGCAAGACCATCTATATCTTTCAAATAACTTATTCAGTCTAATAGAAATCTTTTCTATATTTGAAATTTGATGTAGCTCATCTGTTGAAAAATGCCATGGCAAGCTAAGCATCATTTTTAGTAGCTTATTCTGCAAAATTTGAAGTTCGCGTATGTGTGTGTGTTTTGGCGCATTTTCCCCATACTAGGGAACCGTAAAACATAATGGGTTGAAATATTGTTTTAAAAATAACAAGCTTGTTTGCCTTACTCAATTTTGATTTCCGATTTATAAACGGATATAGAATCCGTATCGCTATGTTAGTTTTTTTTTTATTATTTCCTGTACATGCAGATTAAAGGTTAGTGTTTTATCAAGATGTACTCCAAGATACTTGGCACTTGACTTCCAATCTGTTTCAAAGTTATTTATGGTTATTCTGTCGCTAGGTAAGAAGCAGGCTTTTCTTTTTCGGGTAAAAAATATCGTCTGGGTCTTTGAAGCAATTAATTTTATTTTCCACTTATTGAGATATGTTTCAACATCATTTGCAGCAGATTGCAATTTGGTTACAATGTTACAACCAAACGTATCTGATGCAAAAATGCATGTGTCGTCTGCGAAAATTGCAACTTCATAACTATTTGATAGTGGAAAGTCGTGAGTAAAGGTGTTATACAATATTGGACAAAGTACAGAACCTTGAGGTACACCTGCATCAATTGTAAAAGTTTCGGATAGACAATTATTAATCGAAACCATAAAGGAACGATTTGTTAAGAACGACTGGAAAATTTTGATAAGGTAAATTGGAATTGTGGTCGCCGTGGCGTAGTGGGTAGAGTGCGACGCTCACACGCCGAAGGGTCTAGGTTCGACTCCCAGTTCAATACCACTTTTTCTAATATTTCACGGCACCACCTCTTTCGAGCTGCTGACAACACTCAAAGAGTAATAACTGTCTAAGAAAGCTTCTCAAATTTCACCGTTCGGAGTCGGCAAAAAATTGTAGGTCCTTTCTACTCGTAAGAGAACAGTAGGGCGCACAACACGAGTAGTTGATGAGCAAGTTAGGCCCTTGTCCCCCTTTGGACTGTAGCGCCAACAATTATTAATTATTATTAAATTTGGAAATTTAAGTGTAGAAGTTTGTATAATAAACCATTGTGCCATACTGTATCAAAGGCCTTATCTACGTCTAGAAGTATCAAACCCGTACTTTTTCCAGCCCTGAAGTTAACTTTAATGTTGTTTGTAATGCGATTTATTTGATGAACTGCAGAGTGATGTGCTCTAAAACCAAATAGTTTTGGAGGAATTATTGGACTATTTGACTGACTATTTTGGTTTTAATAATTCTTTCAAAGCATTTGCTTATTGAACTTAGTAAGCTTATAGGCCGGTAACTATTACACTGGCATGGGTCTTTCCCAGGTTTTGGAATGGGTATAATTTTAGATATCTTCCATTCTTGCGGAAAGTAACCAATTTTTATGCAGCTGTTAAAGATTTCTTTCAAGAATTGTATACCAAGTGGTGGACGGTTTTTGAGAAATATATTTTTGATTCCGTCAAGTCCGGGAGATTTTGAATTCTTTAAGTTAGCTATGACAGCTTTTACCTCTTCGGTTGATACAAGATCGCCAGTGAACACCTGATTATTTAGACTAAGTAGGGCCTGTTGGACTAAACTTTCCTCGCTGCTAATTATGTCACTTCCAATTAAATGGTTTCTACAAAAGGTATTAGCTAGGGCATTTGACTTTTCAGTATTGGGGACTAGAATCGAGTTTTTGTCCTTCAATGGTGTAATGTTATGATTTTTGCGTTTTACAACCTTTACAATATTCCAAAAGGGTTTGCTACGCTTATCTAATTCTTGTAGTTTCCTGTTCCAACTTTGGTTTCTCATAACCAAAATTTGTTCTTTTATAGTTTTTGACAGCTTACTAAGTACTTAAAGAAATTGTCCCTGGTTTTTACCCATCTCCGTCTATCAAAGTTTGTAATTTTAATTAATTCTAATATACGACGTGGAAGCGTATTTGAACTGTTAAATTGAATTACTTAAAATATGAATCGGTTCTCTTTCTTTTGGAAACATTTCTTGCCAGTTATTTAATATACAGTTCATTTTGCACTGGAATAAGTTCCAATTTGCATCTTGATAACAAAATGCCGTGGTCGACAAATTTTTAGGCAACAGAACAGTACTACATTTGACTGGTAGATGGTCTGAACTTAGTTCATTTATCACAGCGGGTTGGGTGAAGAATTCTTGCATATTAGTAAGAAATAAATCTAAAATTTACTGATTTGCTCTTTGATTTGATGGGATATAGGTTGGGTGGGGAGGATACAATATGTGGAAAGCGTGACTGGAATTCAAACGATCAAGCACATTCCTCCAAGAATTTGCTCTTAAGCAGCCCCAATTCCTTTGTCTGCAATTGAGATCACCTCCTAATAAAAAAATGTCGTCCAATTTTAATAGTTCCCGTAAGTCCTGATTAAAATCGTAACGTTTTTGCGGCGTACTACGACCACCGGGAAAATATACACAAAAAATTTTTAGCTTACGACCGTTTCTAAAGGGTATTTCGATTCCTATATTCTCAATTAATTTAGTTTTAATAATTGGAAGGACCTTATGCATTATTCTTCTTCTTACTACAACGGCAACACCACCTCCCCTTCTATCAGTACGATCTAAACGATACACCTTATATTCACTATTTGACAATTTTTTAACATTTATATCTAGATAAGTTTCAGTTACAAGTCCTACATCAATATTGTGAGAGCTTAAGAAAGCAAAACAATCTGCAACCTTATTGCGAGTGCTTCTAGCATTCTTACATATAATATTTAGTCCTATATTCATATTTATTTATCTTGTTGATACAAATACTTAATAGCGAATTGATTGATATGAATCACGCACACTTCCTTTAACTCAGGAAAAGCTGTCACCTAGCGGAATGGAATAAAAATTCAAGCAAGAAGCTAGAATGATTTTATAGCTCTGCTACGAGAACCATGCTCACATTCAGCACCAGTGGGGAGTTATTGATAAACAAACAAAGTAAGTCCAAATACTGGAGCCCAGTACCACCCGAATAAATAATGATTGACCTTGTCTAAGATGGGCTTAAACAGTATTTTCGTGAAAAAGTTCCGCGAATCAGCCTTACCACCGAATGATCCTTTACCACAGAAACGGGAGGTCAGAATCAGCAGGTTGAAGTCGATAGGAATAGGAATTGGAATTAAAGAAGATGCAACTTCTTCCAATACGTTGGTCATATTGCCAACAATATTGACTACCAGCTAACTTTTGTTACGACATGAAGACATTAAGTGATCCACTTAACGCTATCCAACAGTTCCCCGTAGTGGAAAGTTCTGTGGGAAGCGTCCATGTTGGACCATAGATACATAGAGTTTCGAATTGAATGCGAAACCACAATTTTGAAAAAGAGTAGGAATTACAGGAAAACGGGTTTTTTTAAGGGAAGTGTTAAGAATTCTTGTCGCATGTCGCAAGATGTATTTCAAGGTCAAGCCCTTATCAAATGCTTCAAACTAACTTGCCCAGTCATAAACACCCCGTGTTCCGTGGTGGAATGCGGAACAACAAAGAATTCGCAAGGAAACTCCAAAGCTTGAAATTTGTTGTCCCAAGTTTTTGGAGTTTTCTTGGGTGAAAATTAAACTTTGAAATTAATTAAAAAAACGAGCACGAACAGTTAATTAGAAGCCGAAAGGTAAAGAAAAAAATGAATTATCGTAGGTTAGCTTAGAGCAAAACCTCTATCTCAGATTGCGCATTATAATTTCTTTGGCAGAATAGAAAGTGTACTTGACCGCTGGGTATATTGATTGACATAGAGACAGCTTTTGACAATGCGAATTTCGATGAAGTCTGTAAAGCGACCGTAGAAGAACCATTCGTGTTATGGAAAAAAGTAATGCTAATGAACAGAACTATAATCGCTGAACCGGATTGCGACCAGTATATAATGTCAGGGGTAAATAAGGGCTACTGGAAAGGTAGCGTCCTGTCTCCTCTCCTATGGTGTTTTTCGGTCGACACTTTGCTTTCCGCCTTGTAAAGATCTAACACCTACACCCAGGCTTACACGAATGATGTAGCCGTACTGGTCACCGGACCATGTCTTGCGGCCATAAGTGCAGGTGATCGATGTCTCGTGTATAACGAAAGGGTTTTTAATTAATCCTCTTAAAATCGCGTCAGACGTCTGTTTGGTCTGACTCAACTAGTACTTACATTCCTTTTTTTATAAATCTAATAATCTTGGTGTTATCCTCTATTAAACATTTCTTTGGAAAAAACACATTAACGCGAAAACTGTAAGTCTTTTGGATGTGTAAGGGGGTTGATGTTCAGACGATGGTATGAAATCTAAAAGATGTGATTCTCTCTTGCTGCACTGAAGAGGTTCTGAGCATTAGCATCACAACATGGCTAGGCCTATTTTGTGCGGGCCACCAGGGTGCGTTTTCTCATACACATGCCTCTTGGATGGATGTTATGTGGGGGTTTGTTTTCATCATAAAAAGTTTGCTATATAAGATTTCAATAGCATCCTTAAACTGATGAAGGTTTAAATAGGTAAGTAGTGGCATGGAAAATTGCTAAGAGTGTAATCCCTTATTCGCATTTATTGGAAATGAAGCGGAATTTAATCCTTCCAAGATACAGATAGGAACGTGAATCGAAACAATGGTCTCAGCCGAAGGTTGGGCTGGGCGCAGAATGAGAGTGGAGCTCTCTTTTTTCCCCGTTGTTACTCTCATTACGGGAATTGACTTTCCACTTATTGATCTCGCGGCCAGGGTTTTGGATATGAAACCGTGCTGGTACATGTTCCGTATTCCTGAGTTACCCCAGGATCCAGCAGATGACACGCGTAAAGTTAAGCGGCCTGAGAACTTCGAAATTGGTGTTTTCCAGGGGATCTTCGGCACAGATGTGCTCAGCCACAGATGTGCTCTCCACTGTTTGGAAGACTTCATTAAAAAGGTTCTGCTTTCCAGAGCAGTGTTCTCCACTTAGAAGTACAATATAATAAAATAATATAGATGGAGGATCTCCCGCTCAGGAATTTGAATCGCAGATAACAACACAATAATTGGCGACCAACTCCTTCCAATCACATTCATTGCTCCACCAAAGGCAGTAGACAACAGACAACATTAATAGGTATCGACTTCTTGAAAAATAACTAAATTAGGTTAACAAGGGTTTACCGCCAATTCTCTCCCTAATTAGCTTCATAGTTATTTTGCGCTTTAAAGTTCACCTAAACTGCTATCGGCAAAAGGAACAAAGTGTGAGTTATCACGCTATATATCTATCATACAAAATGATAGAATGGTTTGAGAAAACAAAACACCAACTAATTTCGTGCAAATTAACTTGTTTAAACACCAGAAATGCAATCGCCTAAAGTTATTTCGACCAGCACGATGAAACAGCACTCATCATTGTCATTATGGTTTGACTCGCCGTAATCTTTACTCAATGGCATATTATTAACCCAAACACATCAACCAATTAATACCCACTGAAATCCATTCTAAACATTCGGGATCCTTGAGAAAAAGGGGAAGTAGCACCATAAAAAAGAACGAGACAAAACATTTTTTCGACAGGATTTTGAACCAATCGAAATTAAATTTTGAACTACAAAAAATTGAACTACGAAATGGTAAAGGTAGTGAGATACCAAAAGAGGACGGAGAATCTCCTTGTGCTACTCTTGTTGTTATCGTACCAAAAGGGATAGATGTGTTGGTGTTTGTATTAACTACAAGCAGTTGAATAATGTAAAAAAATCAGATATGTATCTGTTTTCAAAAATAGAGATTTTTTACACTCGGTTAGCAATATGGTATATTGAAAAATGGTACATAAGAAGTACTCTAAATTAACAATCCAGATACTACCAAAATTATATTGAACGAAAAGATCGCGACAAACCGGCATTCATCACACCATTTGGTATGTTTAGGTATGTAGTTAAGTGTATGCCGTTTGGCTACTTCCTTCCAGTGATTAATGGACGGAATCCGCATTTCCCCATCACATAAACTAGTATATTTAGATGACATAATCATTTGCTTTAGCAAGTCATATCAACACCTGAAAGACTTGTACATGGTGTTTGAATGACTCAAGTTATTATGTAATACAACTATAAAATATCTTCAACATGTACTTACCAATCAAGGCATTAAAATAAAGCTTCTGCCATTCGTAAGTGGCCAGAACCGAGAACCCTAAATATCTTACTCAATTCAGCCCCAATTCTGAAATAAATATGTGGTAACGAGCCTTTAATCCTCAAAATAGACGCTAGCAGTTACGCTCCCGGAGCTGTTCTGGTCCAGGAGGAGTGGTGTGAAGAACATCCCATCGAATACGGATCTAGACTTCTAACAGCAGCAGGACGAAATTATTCCACAATTGAAAAAAAGGTTTCACTGTCGTATGGCGAGTGAATACGTTTAGAGCTAACATTGAAAATGTGAATTAATGCCTCTCACAAATCATCATTTTTGAAAGCTAAATCATAATGCATCTAAAGGAAAGATATGTTAAGTGCTTCACATTCACATCAAAGGCTGACAGGAAGAATAACCTTGTAGTGAAAGGAATACACTCCTCTTACACTGATGATGATATCCAGGAGTAGCTCATCAAATAAAGAATTCCAGTCATAGCACTTTCTGCGCTCATTTCACTAAGGCAAGATAATCAAAAAGTCCTTGATTTTGAACTAACGGGTCTATTGGGACCAATTCAAAACCACGGACATTTGGTTATGTTTTTGTTGCTGAGCATCTACTCCAACAACCACTTCTATGTTCCACTATCGTGAAATACTAAATAGCCTTGCTTGAAGGCATACATATGATCTCATAGTCGGCATCTTTCAATCATGGTTATATTTCCATAAAAGGATAGCCTAGTTGTGGTTTCACGCCCTAAGCCAAACTTCGGTCAAGAATCTGCCAAAAATAAAAAACTTCACTTGCACAATCTTTACTACGAGACGGTGCTATTGGTCATCACCATCTATTCTATCACTATTCTTTTCTACCATCAGCCGACCAGAAGAGGACGTCATCAACTGTTATCAGCTGGGCATGAGAATACCCTTTTGAATATCCAAGTACTAACGCCAACGAGGAAGATTGACGCTGCTTTTGAGGGATTGGAGAAGCTGAGAAATAACGCTGTAGACCAGCAGAAGCGGCTAAGGATATATAGGAACAGGTACCGCCATTTACCAGTTTATTCCCACGTAACACATTTTGTTCACTTGTCTACACATCATATGAACCGGACTTCGGACCGCGCCTCCTTTTGTTTGCTTCCCCGGACGTCATCTGTATCCGACTTTAGACCGTTCTCATGACACGGACATATAAAAAAAAAAGCCGTTAAGTTTTGCAATTCCTCACTCGCGATTGCGTTACGTCGTTCGCCATGGATTTCAGGCCGTAACTACGAGAAGTAATTAAATTATCGGAATTAAATTATGGACTACAGATCGGAGGAGTCCGGAAATCTTGGCTAAGCATGTACGAAAAAACTTTTCCACATCCATTCATTCTTTATCGTTCTTTTGACCGGTATATTCGCACATCCAGATGTTTGATTAATTATAGTCCATTCCGCGTGTAAAACCGAAAATCTTTGTCCGTTAATTGTTTGTTGGGGTCTTCAACAGTATCAGAGGCACGGTTTAGGACGATTCAGACACGTACGGCCACTCGATGGAGCGATGCAATTGTATAGGTCTAAGCGAGATGATGTGTCCAATCGGCTTAGTTTCGGCGGTATTGGTTATTAAAAACTGATAAAAGTTTAGATTTCTGCTAATTAATCATCAAATTATCAAACTGCGTTTGCTTATTTGATATTATTTAAAAATGTTTTAAGCGATTGCATTAGTAGTCATTTAATTCTAATGCGTTATTTTATAAGCATTCAATTCTTGAAAGTTTGATGTCTAACTTATACTGTCTGTTTGTCACGCATCTCATTCCCTCACTTGTGATTACATTATAAACACATTTGGGTACTTATTTAAATTAAAAGTTTTTTTTTTTTTTTAATGTAAAAAATAATCTATTGATTGTTAGAGAGATGATAAGTTAGTAATGTGGAAAACTAGGAGAATGGTAAAGTGTTGAAGGTATTTTGGTGATTTAGATCTCAGTTCAGTCATGTGACACATTATCTCTCAGTATGGTGTAAGTTACACATTATCTAACAATCATAAACCTTTCAATAATGGTCAGAGAAAAGCTCCTTCTTTTGTCTGCTATTATTTTTCACTGGTACAAGAACGATTTTTTTCTTATTAGACTTGCAAATGTAAAACTAAATCATTGGTAATCATTGCTCTTTGAGCATTTTGTGGAATTCAAGGGAAGAATGTAATGTAAAAATGTAAAACTAAATCATTGGCAATCATTGCTCTTTGAGCATTTTGTGGAATTCAATGGAAGAATGTAATCAGTTAAGCAATCAAGTCTCGACCTGCAGCGTTGAGTGTAGTACTTTACTCTTTACGTTACGAAGGTCACAGAATAGAGAAGAGAAGTGTACAACATTGCTTGTGTTTCATATATATTATTAAATATTAATAGATAAACACTAACTAGCTTAGAAAACAAATATTGTAATACTTGATTGTATTGAGCATAGAACCAAAACATAATAAAAAAAAACATAAAAAAATAATCAAACATTCTGTATCTCTTTACTTTCTTGCAAATTTTAGACATTTGAAAATGAATCCAAGTAATCTAATTAGACCACCGCGTGTTGATAATGCTGTACCACCAGGTGCACATCCTGCTAATGCAGGACAACCGCCCCTGGCACAAGATCTGGAAATGTCTCACTCTCCACTATACGGATAAACGAGACATTGGTACTTTAGAGTACCAAATGACCACTCTCGTACAACGAAATAATTCCTTTCCGGAATTTTACCAGATGGTGTACCAACACTTTTCATTCATTCTTAACAAACTCTTAAGCATGGATATGAACCATGGATCACTTACCAACATGATACAATGTTAGCATGGTAATGATTTAGATACATTTGTTCGTGGATAAGGAGGTGATATCCCACTCCTCCTCAGCATTAAGAAACCTGTAAATCTCCCACAGGCTCTCTACCGTTGTCTCAAACTTTAAAATATGGACTACAGAACGCAATATGCAAACAATTGCCATCATATTATGCCTAGAATTCAAGCACATATGCAACCACTAGCGGTACCTCCGAAACGTCGTGATCAAAATATTCCAGTTCAACACAAACAACTCTATTCCGAGTTGTTTCACGATCCGCAGCCGTATAAACCCAACTACAATCAACAGCACGGTTTTCAAAACAGGCAACAATTTGTTGCAAACCAACGCAAATTAAAACACAGATTCCAAAATAGGACACCATTCGGAGCACATCCAAATAAGTATCCAGGACAATACGTCCCTAAGCCTCAGCCTCCTCCCAAACCAATGGATGTCGATAGAACCATCCAATCCAGACAATTAAACTATGCTAATCGAACACCAGTTCGTCATTTTCCTGTAATACGTGGAAACCGCACAAATTCCCAGTAGACAAGTTTCAGATAATTTACAACACTTACGAGACCGAAGAAGACAAAAATCCGAGAGAATTTAGAACGCAAAGCTCTGCTTTTTTAGATTAAATAACTCTTCACTTTCTTACATCGAACTTAAAGTGAAGAGTGGAGAGGTATTAAAGTTTTTTATCGATAGAGGCTCTAATAAAATTTACGCCCAACAAAAACGTATAAAAATTCCAATACCAACATAAAAGTTACCCACCATTATTTTTTCAATCCATTCGAGAAAAATAGCTCTAAATAAAGTAATTTTTAAAAAAACAATACAGTAAATAATATAAATACACGTAGTTCATATCTATCTGATTTACAAATTAAAAAACTTTGCAATATTATTGGCAAATGTCCCAGTCTTTTCGCAGACCCCGACGAAAGCTAACCTATACGAGTAAGGTAAAAGCTGAAATTAGAACTACTACAGATACACCAGTGTTCTAAAAAACATACCCCTATCCTATGGTACTAAAAGAAGTTATCGAATCTCAAGTAAGAGAATTACTTGACAAAGGAATTATAAGACCATCTAGATCTCCATACAACTCCCCTGTATGGATAGTCCCTAAGAAATTGGACGCTTCTAGTCAGAAAAAATTTAGAATATTTATTGATTACAGAAAACTGAATTCAATAACTATTTCAGATAAATATCCAATACCAGGTTTAACTGAAGTTTTAGCGCAATTAGTAAAGAATACTTTTATTACTATTATTGATTTAAAAAGCGGATTCCATCAAAAATAAGAGTTCCTAAAACTATCGTTTGGTCTCAAGAACGCTGCCTCAATTCTCCAAAGGACATTGGACTATATCCCAAGGGAACATATAGGCAAGCGTTGCTATGTCTATATAGATGACATAATCATCTTTAGCGAATCCGAAGACGAACATCTAAAGAACATACAATTGGTCTTTACGGTCAATAAATAAAGCAAATATGAAGATATAGTTGGACAGATAAGAATTCCTTAAAGAAGAGATAGAGTTTCTAGGATTTTTATTAGGTATCAACGGCATAAAGACAAATCCTGCTGAAGTTGAGGCAATTGTGAATCTTTCACCGCCCCGTAACCTAAAAGGACCTCGTTCATTCCTTGGCATGTCTGGTTATTACAGACGTTTTATTAAAGATTATGCCAAGTTAGCAAAACCGCTAACTTCCCTTTTTAAAGGGGAAGATGGAGGCGTGTTTAAAAATGTAACAAAGAATAAAATAATACAGCTTGACGCAAATGCGATGAATGCCTTCAAAAATTAAAAAAAACGTCCTTGCTTCTACTCAATCATTATAACTTTTAAAAAGAATTTGAACTAACAACAGATGCTTCTGACTCTGCCATTGGAACAGTCTTATACCAAGATAATAAACTGATCACATATCCTTCTCGGACACTAAACAATACGGAAGAAAACTACGCCACCAATGAGAAAGAAATGTTAGATATCATTTGGGCTTTAACAAGTCCTAGAAATTTACTGATGGCTGGGTGATGTGGGAACAGGGTAGGCACTGATTGGTATCAACCTGGCGATGCCCAACTGATGTAACTGTCTTCCACACACCAATTGTGCTTATTCTACCTCCACGTTGGTAGCCATCGGGTACTGGTTGTTGTTCACCCGAACTCAACCTGCTAAACCTATAAGTGCGACCTCCGCCCAAGAGGTATAAAAAAGGGCCTGGTCCTCCAGGTTGGGAGTGTGCGTCGGGGTAACTGCCCGGCCACATTAAAAAAAAATCAGTTACGAACCAACCGAATGCCTCGGATATGGATGGATTCACTGTTGACGACCCACGCAAACGAAAAAAGGATAATGCTCTACGGATATGCACGTGGAATGTGAAGTCCCTAAACAGACCACGTGCAGCCGATGAACTTGCGGAGGCCCTGGACTGCTATAAAGCAGACATTACCGCAATTCAGGAAATGCGGTGGGATGGACCGGGCAAGAGAAGAGTGAGAAACTGCGACATATACCACGGCTACTGCTACAGGGAGAGAGGGAAACGCTTATTTGGATGCGGTTTTGTTGTTCGAGGCAGACTTAGGCAAAAAGTCTTAAGCTTCCAATACATAAGCGAACGCCTCATAACAATCCGCATCAAGGCTTAATTCGGGAATATAAGCCTCATATGCGTCCACGCCCCGACAGAGGAAAAAGATGACAGCAGTAAAGATGACTTCTATCACCTCCTAGAAAGGATATATGATCGATGCCCCAGCTACGACACCAAGATAGTTCTAGGAGATTTCAACGCTCAGCTGGGAAGAGAAGAAGTATTTGCTAAAGTCATCGGAAGACACAGCCTGCACGCCAACACCTCCGGAAACGGACTCAGGCTAGTTGACTTCGCCTCGGGGCGAAATCTCTCTGTGGCCAGCACGCGGTTCCCACACCTCAACATTCATAAGGGTACCTGGCGATCACCTGATCAATGAACCGTCAACCAGATTGATCACGTTGCGATCGACGTCACACACTCCTCCAATATTCTCGATGTCCGAACCTTCCGAGGTGCAAAGATCGACTCGGATCATCCCCTTGTTGTAGCCAAGGTAGGAACCCGGATATCGAGAGAGGAACGGAGTCGAGACAAGCCAAGACGGTTTGATGTCGGAAAGCTACAATCGCAACCAATCGCTAGAGCCTTTGCCGATCGATTCTCCCTGAAACTATCTCAAAGTTCGACGCTGCCTGCACAAACAATAGAAGACAAGTGGAAACGTTGTCAAGAAGCCATCAAAGAGGCCGCCACTGATGTGCGTGGTTTTACGCCACCACCTAAGAGGAACCCATGGTTTGACGGCGAGTGTAGGCAGGCGCATGCAGCCAACAAGAAGCATACAAGGCAACGCTGCATCGAACGACGAGAGCTGTTTGTGAGCTCTACAAACAGAGAAGAAGGGAAGAGAACCAGCTTCTCAGAAGAAAAAAGAAAGAGCACGAAAAGCGCGCGGTCTTTGAAATGGAGAGGTGCTATGGCAGGAATGACTTCCGAAATTTTTACCACAAGATAAAACAGTTATCCGGTGGTTATAAGCCTCGGACAGAGGCCTGCCGGGACCAAAATGGACAACTAGTGGTAGAGTCGCAGTCGGTGCTGAGAATATGGAAGGATCATTTCTGCAGACTCCTAAAGGGCGATGACGACGCAAATTCCGCTGTTAGGCAGAATGTTCCACTCAATTTGGACGACGATGGACAAGAATTCCGTCCCCCGACTTCGACGAGTTCAAGATAGCAATATCGAGACTGAAATCGAACAAACCTGCTGGCGCGGACGGACTATCCGCAGAGCTATTCAAAGCGGCTTGGGATGAGCTGGTTGGGTGCATGCACCAGCTCATCTGTGAGATATGGTCGGAGGAAAGCATGCCCGACGTGTGGAATCTCAGCATCGTTTGTCCGGTCCACAAGAAAGGAGACCCCTTCGACTGCGCCAACTACCGAGGGATCAGTCTCCTTAACATCGCATATAAGATTCTCTCTGCCGTACTGTGTGAGCGCCTGAAACCGTTCGTCAACAACCTGATAGGTCCTTATCAGTGTGGTTTCAGGCCAGGGAAGTCCACATTCGACCAGATCTCTACACTGCGGCAAATCCTGGAAAAGTCCAAAGAAGTACAAATCGACACTCATCATCTATTTGTCGATTTCAAGGCCGCGTATGACAGCGTGCATAGAGACGAGCTATACAGTGCCATGTCTACTTTTGGCATCCCTACCAAACTCGTCAGATTGTGTAGGATGACGATGGAGAACTCTCGCTGCTCCGTCAAGGTCGGTAGCGAACTCACGGAGACCTTCGATGTCAAAAAAGGATTTAGACAAGGCGACGCGCTGTCATGCGACTTCTTTAACATCATCCTTGAGGGGATCGTGCGGAACTCACACGTCAACACCAGAGGCACGATCCACCACAAGTCCGTTCAATTGCTAGCTTATGCGGATGACATTGACGTGATCGGCCGCACTCAGCGTTGAAGCGGAAGCGGCTAAAGTGGGACTGGTGGTAAACGAGGGCAAAACGAAGTATATGCTGTCATCGAAGAAGGACGCAGAACATCGACGTCTCGGAAAGAGCGTCACTTTGGGCAGCAGACACTTCGAGGTAGTGAAGGACTTCATCTATCTCGGCTCCGCGGTGAATAGGGACAACAACATCAGTACCGAAATCAAGCGCAGAATCACTCTTGCCAATCGCTGTTTCTTTGGGCTCAAGAGGCAATTGAGTAATAAAGCCCTCTCCCGAACGACCAAAGTGACTTTGTACAACACCTTGATCATCCCAGTCCTGCTTTACGGCGCAGAAACCTGGATGCTACTAAAAGCGGATGAGGAAGCCATTGGTTTCTTTGAAAGAAAAGTTTTGCGTGCGATTTTTGGTCCTGTTTGCGTTGATGGCATCTGGAGGAGAAGATTCAACCACGAACTGTATGGGCTGTACGGCGGCATGAGTCAAGCGTCTACGGATACAACGCTTAAGGTGGCTAGGCCATGTAGAGCGCATGGACAGCACTGCTCCGGCCCGAAGAGTTTTCGAATCCGAACCACAGGGACAACGCAACAGAGGACGTCCTAGACTGAGATGGCGCACACAAGTGGAAAAGGACCTCAACCAACTTGGAGTGCGCAATTGGGGACAGCTGGCAAGAGATCGTGCTAGCTGGAGAGGCATGTTGGTTGAGGCCCAGGTCCACCCCGGACTGTAGCGCCATCCGAAGAAGAAGAAGAAGAAGAAATTTACTGTGCAGAGCAAGTTAAGTAAAAATATTCACAGATCATCAACCGCTAACATACTCATTGAGTAATAAAAATACAAATAATAAAATATAATAAAATATAATAAAATAAAAAAATATATATAAAAGATACTAATATTATAGCAGATGCATTCTCAAGAACTCTGCCAATAATTCATTTAAACTCTAACTATGACTCAGCATAGTTCCGAAAATTCTTCTCATAACCTAATTCCTACAGTTGAATTCCCTATTAATTTTTTTCGCTATCAAATAATTCTAAAACTAGATAATGAAGACAGTTATCAAATAAAACCCATTTCCTCGAATTTCGTAAGACACATCATAGTTAAGCGCAAATACAATGAAAAAAGGAGATAATTGAAATCTTTGATATTTGAATCCCAATTTCATTAACGGATTCTCAGCACCAGAACAAGTCAGGGGAAAAATACAACAAATTCATACTATGCATTTTAAAAATTATAAAATTTGATTTACTCAAACCCTTGTGGAAGACATAGAGAATGAAACCAGTCAAGAAGAAATAATACTTACCGAACATAAAATAGCTCAGCGAAACGCTAAAGAAAATAAACTTCAAATTCTGCAAAAATAGAACTTCCCTCATATGAGCAATAAAATAAAAAACTTTGTTAAAGCGTTGCACAATATGCAAAGTTAATAAATATGACCGACATCCAAACAGACAAGTAATCGAACCTACTAATATCAAAAATTATCCAAATTATACTTTACATACAGACATATTCTCGACAGAAAAATTCATCATGCTTACAGCACTGATAAGTTCACCAAATTTGCACAAGCAAAAGTAATTGAATCTCGTTCAATAGAACATATTAAGAGATCCCTTCGAGACATTTTATTCTACTTCTGCGTCCCAGAAAACGTCGTCATTGGTAACGAAAAGTCTCTTAATTCAATCACTTCAATGTTAATGTATCCAAACCAAAGTCTATGCGACACCTTCGGCATGATTCCGTTACTTGTGGCCCCTCGATTGAGTGATGCAGTTTTGTAGGTCTCAGTGGGACGAAGAAAAAATTGTTTGAGATTAAAAACTGATAAAAGTCCATACATAAAAAATTAATCAGTTCTGAGAAATAAATATTTCTGATTTTTATTTTTATGTTTATATTGCATATATTTCGGCGCAGAAATGATATACACGTGGTTTATGTTTCTTTAAATGGTTTGTGTATTCGCATAACCTTGCTATTAATAATACCGAAATGCTACTTGACATTTACAAAATGTTTTTTTACTAAGGCCGCCGTGGCGTTGTGGGTAGAGTGCCACGCTCACACGCCAAAAGGGTCTAGGTTCGATTCCCGGTTGAACACCTTGAATTTTTCACGGCACCACCTCTTTCGAGCTGCTGACAACACTCAAAGAGTAATAACTGACTGTCTAAGAAAGTTTCTCAAATTTCGCCGTTCGGACTCGGCAAAATCTGTAGGTCCCTTCTACTCGTGAGAGGGCAGTAGCGAGCACAACACGAGTAGTTGATGAGCACGCTAGTCACTGTTCCCCCTTTGGACTTCTAAAGCAATTTGTATCTGCAATTTATAATTTTGCAATGCACGCAATGCAGAGAATTGCATTCGATACAAACCGTTCACAAATGTTATTTTGAAATTACATAAGTAACCATTTAATTCTAATATGAACAGTTCGTTGTTTTTCATTCACTTTGGAATTTTTGATGTCCTCCATTCCCTCATTTTTACTTACATTTGGGGGATTGTTTCTTTTTTGATAAAATGAACTGAATGATTGTGAGATGAATATTCGTATTATCAACAATCTTAAGTCCGTTTTACGAATATATTAATTTCTATTAATTTTGTTATCTTTAACTTCGACATGGATTTTGGTATCTTCAAATAAAATCTGTAGCCTGAAAAACAGTTGCATTCATCAAGTACTTTTTTTAATCTTGCAGAAGAAAAAGATAAATTGGTAATGATAACTGGGTTCAGAACAGACCCAAAATTTTAATTAACCAATCACTTATATTTAATATAAGCTAAAGATTAATGGTTTGTCTTTCTAATGTACTTCGTTTGATTCAAGCTGAAGGATGCATTAATAAGTTATCTCATAAACGTAGGCAACCTTAATTGTAAGGAAAGTTTTGTGTTATTATTACAAACTATAACCTGTTCCGCTTGCCTGAAATCTCTCTTTCCTGGTACAACACGCTCTGATTGTGGTTAAAAGTTATGCAAGAAGGTAAGTGCCTTTTAGGTTTATTAATTTATTTAGAAGAACCAACCATTATGTATTAAGGCTAATGTGTGTAGAAGCAAATAAGAGTTTCAAGATAATTTGCAAAACAAACAAGCAGCTTATTAAAAAAAACTGGCGTACAAAATAGAGATCTGTAAGGATTCGAAATCTTTCTGGAAAACGGTCAGGTTGCTAAGTGGAGTTAATTCGGAAGGCTTCTGTACTGTAGAGTCTGAAACCTTGGCAAATCATTTTAAACAACAGCCGCCCAACAACTCTTTCAGTATGGTATCCTGCAGGTTACAATGCCTGAACTCGACGCTTCTTTCTCAATGCCGGACTTAAAAGCTGTTGCTGGGTTTGATGAGATTCATTAAAAATCTCATCCCTGGGTATCTCGAAATGTTGCTAAACAATTACAACAAAATATTAGATTCAAAAATAGTTCCAGATGTTTCTCTTAAATTTGTGATATACGCTATACATACAAATAGTGATAATAGAAGTCTGGGAAATTATAGGTGTATTTCACTGCTCTCAGCGTTTAGGGAAGTTTTCACACAAATTTTATTTTTTATATACCAATAATCGTCTAAGTGTCTTTCAAGCTGGATTTTGTTCAGGGCTTGCATTGACTACGATTGCTAGGAGATTAAGAGAAAGGGAAAAAGGTTATGTCCAGTTTTTTTTTTGGATTTTAAAGCTGCTTTTGATACAGTAAACGTATACTCCTTATTATATAAGCTATCGACCCTTGAACTCTCGATCAAATTTATTAGAGTCTACGAAGAGCTTATCAGAGTTCTGCTACGATATGAATGGTAATGTCTTTTTCTACGAGAGGAGAAACGGAGATAGGAGATTGTTTGGGAGGGAGAAGTTAAAGTTGGTGATGTTGACATAAAAGTCCTTATAGAAGTTGTCAATTAATTTAAATACCTGGACTTTCTCGTAATTATTTTTATTATTAATACTTTGAAGAATGCGAAACGCTTTAAAGGTTTTTCTTCAAAAGGACTCTAGTCAACAACTCCTTCATATGCAATTTATCTTGAATCTTGTCTGCCTCAAATTAACCAGCGGAATCTGAAGCTAAATGCTGTTTATTTAGTTAAGTATATATATTATATTATATTATATTATATTATATTATATTATATTTATTATCTTATATTATATTATATTATATTATATTATATTATATTATATTAAATTATATTATATTATATTATATTAAATTATATTATATTATATTATATTATATTATATTATATTATATTATATTATATTATATTATATTATATTATATTATATTATATTATATTATATTATATTATATTATATTATATTATATTATATTATATTATATTATATTATATTATATTATATTATATTATATTATATTATATTATATTATATTATATTATATTATATTATATTATATTATAGTATATTATATTACATTATATAATATTATATTATATTATATTATGTTATATTATTTTATATTATATTATATTATATTATATTATATTATATTATATTATATTATATTATATTATATTTTATTATATTATATTATATTATATTATATTATATTATATTATATTATATTATATTATATTATATTATATTATATTATATTATATTATATTATATTATATTATATTATATTATATTATATTATATAATATTATATTAAATTATATTATATTATATTATATTATATTATATTATATTATATTATATTATATTATATTATATTATATTATATTATATTATATTATATTATATTATATTATATTATATTATATTATATTATATTATATTATATTATATTATATTATATTAAATTATATTATATTATATTATATTATATTATATTATATTATATTATATTATATTATATTATATTATATTATATTATATTATATTATATTATATTATATTATTATAAGTATATCGAACCGCAATCTTCAAAACAGACTTCTTACGATAGCTTTACAATATAATCTATCATTATTCAAAGAATGGAAAGAGCTGGCATATTCCCATAATATTGAGCTAAGTCTCAGTAAGGCTAACCTCAATGAATGGGATGGTAAATCTTATCAGTGCATGAACAACCTGATGATTAAGTGTATGGTTCCTGCATAAGAAGGGCTAAGCCGACAATGTATGAAAAGAATTTTCAGCGTATTTAATAAGCAAAATATTAAGAGCTAGGACTGTACTCCTGAAACTTAATTTTATGCAACACCGAAATTGAAAACATTCATCACTTTATCGCAATATACCCAATACTAGAATTGCTCTTACTGTACCTACTTAAAGAATCCCTCACCCTTAAAATTTACAACATTCTCTTGGCACAGCTTTCATTAATGGTTTGTATCATGCGCAAATCTCTGCACTGCGTGCATTGCAAAATTATAAATTGCAGATACAAATTGGCCTTGGAAATATAAGTAGGAAAATGAAAAATTTTGTAAAGATCAAGTAGATTTGGTATTTTTACTATCAAGGTTATTCAAATACACAAATCATTTTAAAATATATAGAAACATAAAGGGAATAACCAAAACTCTTTATTTCTTAGAACTGGCCCATGTTTTATGAATGGACTTTTCTCAGTTTTTAATCTCAAATACCGCCTAAACTACGCCGGCTAGACCCCGCGAACATAGAACATAGTTGATGACGGCTGTTTAGGTCTCCAACAGCAATTATTTTGGCGTTCACTCTAAGCAACTTTTTTAAATCTCTTATGAAGTGGGTTATTTTCTCTACTCTTGTTTACTCCAGAAAAGTAGACGGAAAATATACTCAACTTAGAATTATTTGCTAAGGCAACATCAATACCAACAACCTCAAGCAATTTGAGGTCGTTGAGGGAATGCACATTGTGTTCAATACCTTTCTAGATAACAATGGCAACTCCACCACCTTTTGTATGAGTCCTGTCTAAGCAATAGCACAAAAAGTCTAGATGGAAAAATGATTTTGATTCGGTTAGTCATGTCTCTGTTACAAGCGCACTGTCAACTCTTTCATTCGTTAGAAAAATTTAAGAACTCAAGCTGTTTCTTATTGATGCCTCTGGCATTCCAAGTAAGAATTGTGAGTGAATTACTTGACATATTTGTTTACATATACATATTTAATAGCTAAAGAAGTTATAACAGTAAACTGCTTAGCTCTTGAATTACAATTATTTAATTTCTCTAAAACTTTATTTAAGAGAGAACTGATCTCTTTAAAAGTAAACAAGTCGTTACATATTGTCTTATAGGCTGGAAGAGTATTATTTTTTGTAGTTGAGTGCTGAGAGCGATTTGGACTCCGGAGAGTAATGAGAGGATTTTGGCCCTGTGCAGATGAGTACACTGTGGCTTAATTTTTAGGAAGCTTGAGTGATGGAAAATGGGAAAGAGAACAACAATCCATCGGTGGTTGCTGACTAGTTGACTGAGTTGCAGAATTTTTGGGGCTGTCTGTCCGATTTGCTGATAGTCTTTGCCTTATATACAAATACTGCTGACAACTAGGACAGCTTTAATTGTGATTTGTGATTTGTGAGGTCCCTTGTAATTGGCGCAATGAATGGTCTCATTAGTTTTGCATTCAGCTGTTCGGTGATTGCCAGAACAAACAGTACACAAGCTCTTTGTGACAATGCATGGCACCATGTCCATAAAGTTGGTAATTATAGCACTGTGTTAATTTATCGGGATTATGTTTTTTTATAGTTCCAGAAGATGACGGTTTTAAATATACATGGAATTATTCGCTTAATTTAATTTAATTTAACAGTGCCACGTTCAATATAATCAATATATAAATAGTGTTTGTTATGTGACATATTTGAGTTTATAGAGATAGTTTTTACCTCCAAGCATTTGATACCAAGTGAAATAAATTCATTTTAATAGCACTATTACTGACTAAATCTAGACCAGAAATAATTAATTTTAACGGTCTGGTATCTTTTGATGAATGAGAGAAGAACTCCATTTTTAGGCGAAATAATTCATTTTTAATTTTGGTGGAAGTGATGTTTTGCCCGAGGAATGTATTCTTAATTAAATAATTTTCAAAACGAATGCTATCCAGTTTATGCCGCATTGTATAATTCGGGAGGGGAAACTTAACCACCATCGGAATCAAATCGCACTTCTGGAAGATCGTACCTCTGGTGTTGACTTGTGAGCTACGCACGATCTTCTCAAGGATGATGTTAAAGAATTCACATGACAGTGCGTCGCCTTGTCTAAAACCTTTTTTGACATTGAAGGTCTCGGTGAGTTCAGTACCGACCTTGACGGAGCAGCGAGAGTTCTCCATCGTCATCCTACACAATCTGACGAGTTTGGTAGGAATGCCAAAACTAGACATGGCAGTGTATAGCTCGTCTCTATGCACACTGTCATATGCAGCCTTGAAATCGACGAATAGGTGGTGAGTGTCAATTTGCATTTCTTGGGTCTTTTCCAGGATCTGCCGTAATGTGAAGATCTGGTCTATTGTGGACTTCCCTCGTCTGAAACCACACTGACAGGGACCTATCAGGTCATGGACAAATGGTTTCAGACGCTCACACAATACGGCAGAGAGGATTTTGTATGCGATGTTCAGGAGACTAATCCCTCTGTAGTTGGCGCAGTCAAAGGGGTCTCCTTTCTTGTATATTTCGGGATTAGAGAACAAAAACAAATATTAATCATCGAAAAAAGCTTTATTGTTTTTCAAATTATTCCCAATTAAGAAATACACTTTTGCATGCGTTTGAAACAATTGTCAAAGCACTTTTGCCACTCTGGTTAAGGTATCTCCAAAACATGCATTCTGAACGCATCAATCGCTTCTTCAGGTGTCGAAAAACGTTGACCTCTCATTTTACTTTTTAAGTACGAATCTATGTTCTGAGTGCTCAAAAATGCAGTTGTTGAGTTTGTTTGCCGATGTGTGAGAGCTCGCATTGTCGTGGTGAAGAGTGATCCGTCTTCGGCGGTTGGTTTTCCTGATTTCTTGGAAGACAACTGGCAAACAATTGGTTGTGTCCCACTCAAAATTGACTGTTCTGCGTTTTTTTAGTGGTTAGGTTGTGACATGTCCAGTTTTTCCGAAAAAACAGGCAACCATTTGCTTAGAAGTGCTTTATGCGCGAGCAACTTTCGTTGTCTTTGGCTCAATTTGAAACATCTATACAGTCGACTGCTGTTTTCTTTCGGGCTCATTCGCATAAATGCACGCTTTGCCACCCGCCACGAAGTCATAGACGTGTTTCGAAGCACCGCGATCGTCTTTTTGGAGCATTTCTTTCGACCAATCGATACGAGCCTTCTTTTGAGCGATTGATAAATTGTGTGGGATCCAACGTGAACAATTTTTTTTTTTAATGCCTAAGGTTGTCTCAATCTCATTATAGGTCACATGACGATCTTGCAATATCAGTAGGCGCACAGCATCAATGGTTTCCAGAATAACAACTGATTTTGGACGACCTTTACGAAATTCGTCTTGGAGTGAACTATGACCACGGTTTTATTCACCATATCATCAATAAACACTGGTCCTTGAGGGAGCTTCATCGCCAAAAATTTAAATAAGTTCATCGATGCACTATTATTGAGTTAATCCATGTCGAAATTTGTAAAAACTAATCCTAAAAAACTCAATTTTCACGATTTATATTCATTTTTTGGGCGAGATGAATCTTTTAACTTACTGTTAACAACACAAATAGCGCTCGTTTGTTTAAACGTTCTGAGTATGTATAACCTCAAAAATGCCAAACATTTCGATAGAGCTGGCAGTTGCCAGATTGCAATTCTAGGGTTGCCCAATCTCAAAATATAGAGGGCAACCTACGTACATAGTTCATAAGTTGTTATAAATATTATTGCTATCCAAATATTAATTTATTAGAATTTAATCCTATATAAAGTTTATATTACACTGTTTTCAGCAGACAATATGCAGCACGCATTGTGTAAGTCGCCCCGTAAATAACTTTCAGAAATCGGGTTATATTTACGAGACCACGTAAATAATAGTCGAACTTTCTATGGACGAAAGCGAAATCAGCTGCTTGATCAGATGTTCAGTTCATCATCTCCATCCCTAATGGTTTTTGGTAGTAATGTACATATTACCTTACATTGTCTGCATTTTCCTCACAATACACAAATAGAAATAACCAGAGACCAATAGGGAGACAGTCAACTCCCTCATCACCCGCCTTGGAATTTATTTTCACAGCGTTTTTTATAACATTTCCCCTCCTGAACAGTTGGCGCACAAAAAGGATTTTGTTTGTTTTCAAATGAGAATATGTGTGAACTGTCGATACGGTGGATCTCCTCACTCTTCACACTATTAGAAGGAGAGGGCATATAAATCAAAACGTAAACATCTGTGAGTAAAGTGAGACGATGTTCGATGATACGTAAATAACTTTCAGAAAAATGAGGTTATGTCTACTAAAACACGTAAATAACCGTCAAACGGTCGATGGACAAAGGAGAAATCAGCTGTTTGATCAGCTGTTCAGTTGACCATCTCCTTCCTTATTGGTTTCTGGAAATAACTTCAACACGTTGGAAGTATCTGCAACACCAATCACTCTTACTTCAATTTGTTTGTTTCTTTCAAACACCAGAATATACAGTTTTGCATATTTTAATAAATCCTTGTTAAATAGAATTAAAATGAAACATGTGTGTTTAGTAAACAACCACAATTATAAAGCAATTCGCTTCGATCTCACATTACATGTCAGTTTTGCGCTGCCTACTTGTAGCTTTTATGAACTCTTTTCTGCTAAACTCCAGCAAGTATTCGGCAATATATATTACGTACACTAGAAGTTAGTGTCAATAAACAAGTTATTCTTAAGTAAAACACAGTAAAATCTTCCACGGTACTACTCGACAAGAAAACTTCATGACAAAGCTAATCTCAGCTTGTTAGGTTTCGTTATTGATATGATCAAAACTTCTTGTTGATGAAAACTGTACCTTTTCTGATAATGACCCTATAACCCAATTTACTTTAATAATATTAATAGAGTTTAAATGAACAACCGACTCGAAATTGCTATATTAGCTTTATGTATCAGTCGCGTATAGGTTTTTGTTCGTAGTTTTCGCTTGAATAGGATTTAATACTTTTTGTAAGCAATGTAATTTATGTAAACATGTCATTACATAGTATTATATCTAAGTTGTTTATAGAACCTTAAATCTCCAAAAAAAATAATTATTTAAAACTTGATATGCAAAACTCTGGCTACATTAAATAAAAATGACCGAATAAATAAATGAACCTTGAACCTTGTTTTTGGCAAACCAGAAGTTGCATATCTTTGGCATTCAATATATGGTGCACCGTAGCTGGCATCAATTTAGACCAACTTAGGGACAAACATCTCCAACAGATCGGATTCTTCTCATGTAAATTCACAGACCGCAACACAATACTGCACGTATGATAGAGAGCTGCTTGCAATATATCTAGCAATAAAATGTTTCAAGTATCTGTTTGATAGTCGACACCTAGAGTACATTTCGCAGTACACTACGGGCATTGTAGTTTTGTCTGCTGCAGGCAACCAAGTGGCAGATGCAGAATCCAGCGTTAGCGCCATAGTCATACCCACAAAGATAGACCATCAACTTCTACAAGCAGCACAAAAAGACCACACAGAACTTAAAGAAAACTAAAAACCTAAAGAATTGGACAAATTTACATATTAAAATACAAAAACATACAACAGAACCAGATTGTCATATTTACTACCATATTTTATTATTATTTTATTACAACTTTGCAAATTGGTGGGAGCGATTTTTTGCCCAAAGGCTGTTTTTGTTAATTAAATAATAATACTATGGGGAAGAATATTTGTTTTAATGAAGTTCTTCTTCTTCTTCGGATGGCGCTACAGTCCGGGGTGGACCTAGGCCTCAACCAACATGCCTCTCCAGCTAGCACGATCTCTTGCCAGCTGTCTCCAATTGCGCACTCCAAGTTGGTTGAGGTCCTTTTCCACTTGTGTGCGCCATCTCAGTCTAGGACGTCCTCTGTTGCGTTGTCCCTGTAGTTCGGATTCGAAAACTCTTCGGGCCGGAGCAGTGCTGTCCATGGGCTCTACATGGCCTAACCACCTTAAGCGTTGTATCCGTAGACGCTTGACTCATGCCGCCGTACAGCCCATACAGTTCGTGGTTGAATCTTCTCCTCCAGATGCCATCAACGCAAACAGGACCAAAAATCGCACGCAGAACTTTTCTTTCGAAGAAACCAATGGCTTCCTCATCCGCTTTTAGTACCGTCCAGGTTTCTGCGCTGTAAAGCAGAACTGGGATGATCAAGGTGTTGTACAAAGTCAATTTGGTCGTTCGGGAGAGGGCTTTATTACTCAATTGCCTCTTGAGCCCAAAGAAACAGCGATTGGCAAGAGTGATTCTGCGCTTGATTTCGATACTGATGTTGTTGTCCCTATTCACCGCGGAGCCGAAATAGACGAAGTCCTTCACTACCTCGAAGTGTCTGCTGCCCAAAGTGACGCTCTGTCCGAGACGTCGATGTTCTGCGTCCTTCTTCGATGACAGCATATACTTCGTTTTGCCCTCGTTTACCACCAGCCCCACTTTAGCCGCTTCCAATTCAATGCTAGCAAACGGCTCATTGACGGCTCGCTGAGTTCGGTCGATCACGTCAATGTCATCCGCATAAGCTAGCAATTGAACGGACTTGTGGAAGATCGTGCCTCTGGTGTTGACGTGAGAGTCCGCACGATCTCCTCAAGGATGATGTTAAAGAAGTCGCATGACAGTGCGTCGTCTTGTCTAAGTCCTTTTTTGAGATCGAAGGTCTCGGTGAGTTGGCTACCGACCTTGACGGAGCAGCAAGAGTTCTCCATCGTCATCCTACACAATCTGACGAGTTTGGTAGGGATACCAAAACTAGACATGGCACTGTATAGCTCGTCTCTATGCACGCTGTCATACGCGGCCTTGAAATCGACAAATAGATGATGAGTGTCGATTTGTACTTCTTTGGACTTTTCCAGGATTTGCCGCAGTGTAGAGATCTGGTCGAATGTGGACTTCCCTGGCCTTAAACCACACTGATAAGGACCTATCAGGTTGTTGACGAACGGTTTCAGGCGCTCACACAGTACGGCAGCGAGAATCTTATATGCGATGTTAAGGAGACTGATCCCTCGGTAGTTGGCGCAGTCGAAGGGGTCTCCTTTCTTGTGGACCAGACAAACGATGCTGAAATTCCACTAGTCGGGCATGCTTTCCTCCGACCATATCTCACAGATGAGCTGGTGCATGCACCCAACCAGCTCATCTCCAGCCGCTTTGAACAGCTCTGCGGATAGTGCGTCCGGGCCAACCGCTTTGTTCGACTTCAGTCTCGATATTGCTATCTTGACCTCGTCGAAGTCGGGGAGACGGAATTCTTGTCCATCGTCGTCCAAATTGAGTGGGACATTCTGCCTAACAGCGGAATTTACGTCGTCATCGCCGTTTAGGAGTCTGCAGAAATGATCCTTCCAGATTCTCAGCACCGACTGCGACTCTACCACTAGTTGTCCATTTTGGTCCCGGCAGGCTTCTGTGCGAGGCTTATAACCACCGGATAACTGTTTTATCTTGTGGTAAAAATTTCGGACGTCATTCCTGCCATAGCACCTCTCCATTTCCTCGACCGCGCGCTTTTTGTGCTCTTTCTTTTTTCTTCTGAGAAGCCGGTTCTCTTCCCCTCTTCTCTGTTTGTAGAGCTCACAAACAGCTCTCGTCGTTCGATGCAGCGTTGCCTTGTATGCTTCTTGTTTGGCTGCATGCGCCTGCCTACACTGGGTTCCTCTTAGGTGGTGGCGTAAAACCCAGCACATCAGTGGCAGCCTCTTTGATGGCTTCTTGACAACGTTTCCACTTGTTGTTTCCACTTGTCTTCTATTGTTTGTGCAGGCAGCGTCGAACTTTGACACAGTTTCAGGGAGAATCGATCGGCAAAGGCTCTAGCGATCGTCTGCGATTGTAGCTTTCCGACATCAAACCGTCTTGCCTTGTCTCGACTCCGTTGCTCTCTCGATATCCGGGTTCTTACCTTGGCTACAACAAGGTGATGATCCGAGTCGATGTTTGCACCTCGGAAGGTTCGGACATCGAGAATATTGGAGGAGTGTGTGACGTCGATCGCAACGTGATCAATCTGGTTGACGGTTAATTGATCAGGTGATCGCCAGGTACCTTTATGAATGTTGAGGTGTGGGAACCGCGTGCTCGCCACAGAGAGATTTCGCCCCGAGGCGAAGTCAACTAGCCTGAGTCCGTTTCCGGAGGTGTTGGCGTGCAGGCTGTGTCTTCCGATGACTTTAGCAAATACTTCTTCTCTTCCCAACTGAGTGTTGAAATCTCCTAGAACGATCTTGGTGTCGTAGCTGGGGCATCGATCATATGTCTTTTCTAGGAGGTGATAGAAGTCATCTTTACTTCTGTCACCTTTTTCCTCTGTCGGGGCGTGGGCGCATATGAGGCTTGAATTCCCGAATTTAGCCTTGATGCGGATTGTTATGAGGCGTTCGCTTATGTATTGGAAGCTTAAGACTTTTTGCCTAAGTCTGCCTCAAACAACAAAACCGCATCCAAATAAGCGTTTCCCTCTCTCCCTGTACCAGTCGCCGTGGTATATGTCGCAGTTTCTCACTCTTCTCTTGCCCGGCCCATCCCACCGCATTTCCCGAATCGCGGTAATGTCTGCTTTATAACAGTCCAGGGCCTCCGAAAGTTCATCGGCTGCAAGTGGTCTGTTTAGGGAGCTTACATTCCACGTGCATATTCGTAAAGCATTATCCTTTTTTCGTTTGCGTGGGTCGTCAACAGTGAATCCATCCATATCCGAGGCATTCGGTTGGTACGTAACTAGTGTTTTTTTTTATGTGACCGGGCAGTTACCCCGACGCACACCCCCAACCTGGAGGACCAGGCCCTCTTTTATACCTCTTGGGCGGATGTCGCGCTTATAGGTTTAGCAGGTTGAGTTCGGGTGAACAACAACCAGTACCCGATGGCTACCAACGTGGAGGTAGAATAAGCACAATTGGTGTGTGGAAGACAGTTACAGTAGGTGGGCACCGCCAGGTTGATACCAATCAGTGCCTACCCTGTTCCCACATCATTCAGCCACCTTTAATGACGTTAGAACGCTCATTATCCATAACTTCGTCTACTGGGTCTGGCTCTGGATTTCCAGTTTGTTCATCAAGTATTTGATAATAGTTTACATTCATAGTGTGGAATCAGATTGCGCACTATCACTGTTTGACAGTAATTCGGGAGGGAAAACGGAACCACCCTCAGAATCAAATTGTGCCAGTTTTCGAGTCATTTTTACTAATTTAAATTCGCAAAAAATGAAAACACCCTGAACCTGTGACAACTCAATTTAGAATGAACGCAATAATTTATTATATAGTGCTTATGAACTCCCAAATTTTACAAAACGCTAGATAACTACTACTGATTTTAAATTCTAAACCCCGTGTTCCATAAATTTATATCGTTTTTATAACTGTTTTTATTTAATTATATGTCTGGTATTGCATTTGTAAAAATGTTCTCATTTTGAATCAACTTAATGGTTTTATGTATATTGTAATATATTACAATTGTCGCGCATCTTCGTACTAAGCTATATTAAACAGAAATGTTTCGCGAAATATATTCGCTTCATTTGTATTGTTAAGTAATGATTGCACGAAACAAGTGCAATGACAAGGGTCAGGTTTCCTTATTTATATTAATTATAACATCTTTCAAAGTAAATAGACGTCATTTCAACAATAAAATAATAACATTTTGTAACACCAAATATTAATTTTAATTATAATACGCGTAACTCGGAATATTAATTGAAAAAAATCTTTTTCAAATGTGTGACTTTTGAGCATGCGTTACTCTCTTGTTCTTCTACGAGGATTGGCTTTTATATTTCGGGATTAGAGAACAAAAACAAATATTCATCGAAAATGGCTTTATTGTTTTTTAAAATATTCCCCAGTAAGATCTATACACTTTTGTATGCGTTTGAACCAATTGTCGAAGCAATTTTGCCACTCTGATTGAGGTATCTCCAAAACATGCATTCTGAACGCATCAACCGCTTTTTCAGGCGTCGAAAAACGTTGACCTCTCATTTTATTTTGTAAGTACGGGAATAAAAAGAAGCCATTCGGTGCCAAGTCAGAACTATACGGCGGATGACTTATCAAATCGATGTCTTGAGTGCTCAAAAATGCAGTTGTTTGAGCCGAAGTGTGAGATCTCGTATTGTCGTGGTGAAGAGTGATCCGTCTTCGGCGGTTGCTTCTCCGGATTTCTTGAAAGACAACTGGCAAACAAATGGTTTTGTCCCAGTCAAAATTGACTATTCTGCGTTGTTCTGGTGGTACGGTTGTGACATGTCCAGTTTTTCTGAAAAAACAGCCGACCATTTGCTTTTAAGTGCTTTATGCGCGAGCAACTTTTGTTGGTTTTGGCTCAATTTAAAACACCCATACAGTCGACTGCTGTTTACTTTCGGGCTCATACGCATAAATGCACGATTCATCATCACGAAGTCACCGCGTTCGTAAATTTTGGACCATTTCTTTCGACCAATCGATACGAGCCTTCTTTTGAGGATTGACAAATTGCATGGGATCCAACGTGAACAAATTTTTTTCGACGGTCAAATGTTCTTGCAATATTGAATGTATGCTGGTCCTACTAATGCCTAAGGTTGTCTCAATCTCACGATAGGTCACATGAATATCTTACAATATTAGTTGGCGCACAGCATCAATGGTTTCCGGAATAACAAATGATTTTGGACGACCTTTACGAAATTCGTCTTGGAGTGAAATACGACAACGGTTGAATTCACGATACCATCGATAAACACAGGTTCTTAATGGAGCTTCATCGCCAAAAATTGAATTAAGTGCATCGATGCACTGTGATTGAGTTAATCCACGTCGAAAGCAATTAAAATTAATCCCAACACAAATAGCGCTCGTTTGTTTAAACGTTCTGAGTACGTATAACCTCAAAAATGCCAAAATTTACGATAGAACTGGCAGTTGCCAGATTGCAACACTAGGGTTGCCCAATCTCGAAATATAAAAGGCAACGTACGTACATATTTCACAAGTTATTATAAATATAAATGCTATCCAAATATTAACTTATTAGAATCCTATTTAAACTTTCTATTACACTGTTTTCAACAAACAATACGAATTTACGAACAGTGGGCAATTTACGAGTGTTTGACACTATTGAGGGCAAAAATTGATGAATTGACTGCCATATTGCCTAGTTTCGAGGAGAAACGTAGAGATGTGTGAGTGAGACAATGTTCTATGTCACGTAAATACCTTTCAGAAATTGGGTTTTATTTACAAGCCCACGTAAATAGTAGTCCAACTTTATATGGTCGAAAGGGAAATCAGCTGCTTGATCAGATGTTCAGTTCACCATCTTCATCCTTATTGGTTTTTGGTAGTACTGTAAATACTACCTTACATTCTCTGCAACTCGACACTTCCTTCTAAATGCCGGATTTAAAAACTGGTGCTGGATTTGATGATATTCCGGTCATTCATTAAAAATCTCATCTCTGGGTATCTCGAAATATTGCTAAACAATTGCAACAAAATATTTGATTCAAACATAGTCCCAGATGTTTCTCTTAAATCTGTGATTTACGCTATATATACATACGGTAATAATAGAAGTCTGGGAAATTATAGGGGTATTTCACTGCTCTCAGCTTTTAGGGAAGGTTTCACATAAATTTTATTTTGTTATATACCAATAATCGTCTAAGTGTCTTTCAAGCTGGATTTTGTTCAGAACTTGCATTGACTACGATTGCTAGGAGCTTCAGAGAAAGAGACAAGGGCTATATGCAGTTTTTGTGGATTTTAAAGCTGCTTTTGATACAGTAAACGTATACTGCTTATTATATAAGCCAGAGATAAGCAAGGAGATATTCAACTCCCTTGTCTTCCGCCCTTTGAGATACACTGACTGCGTTTTTTATAAACCCCTGTCTATGAATACGTGTGAGCTGTCTTGATCAGCTGATTGCGAACAGCTGATCAGTTATTGAGGTGAAATATCTTGACAGGGAGTAAAATCGTAGGGGTGCGTAAGTATTAAAAGTGCGAGAGTATAAATCAGGTAATGGATATTTATTCTTAAAACGCGAAACGACAATAAATACCACCAATTAGCAATTAAGTTGACAAACAAAGAACTGCTTAAACGCTTTTAATAAGCAAGTATAATATATGGTGATAACGAGGATTTAACGCCAGTCATAAATTTTTAATAATAAAAAGTACAATTATTGGTTATTGATCTATTTTCTTTTATTAGGTATTAAAATATAAGGAATGAAGACGTAAATACAGATTGATTAAAGGACTTAAAATAATTTTTGAAAAGCATTTCCACGCCACCCATGAGGTATGCGTATTTTCATTTGTTCACCGGGTGTTTGGTATCCCCAAGAGGCCTATTGCACCCGAACGTAAATAAATTAGATACGTTTTTGTATATTTAGCGATCTAACAAGAATTGCATTTAACTTAAAAATTTAACAGAAAAATAAAATATGTTATCAGCGAAAAGATGAATTGAATATATCAAATTTAATATATTAATCAATCTTTTAACAAATTCGAAAAACTTTCTATCACAATTCACTACAATTACTACTGCTTGAATAGAACAAGCACGCACTTTGTAACAATTTAGTATTTGCCAAATATGCAAATATTTTAAGCACTTGAAATCGCTTTTAAGGAAGTAAAAGAACAATTACTAGTAATTATCAGTGTGTAATTAACTCTGACTATACTTGCTTTTTTATAACCGTACCCATTCACTTTTACTAAACATTTTGTTCTCGTACGTAGAATCGCATAGCGAATAAGCAAATTTGTGCAAAATTTTGCAAAATTAACGAGTACGCAAGCACTCCAGCGATTCCACCACGAAAAACTGGGTAATAAAGGAGTTCAATAACTATGCTCGATGTGTTCATAATATTTTTCATTTATACCATTGATGAAAACACAGATTTTTGTACAAAATTACAATATATATTTTGTATTTGGTACAAAACATCAATGTGTAACATCTGTTTTTTAAAGAGAATCAATTTTAACACATAAAAGAGGTTGGTGCGGATCTTAGAACGAAATCACTTTCTGTAATATAAGCGTGATTTTCATTTTCAATTCATAGTAACACTACGAATTGGTTTTCTTTTTCAAATAATGTCGGTATTTCATAATATTCTTGCAAAAACATTGTTTACAAGCATGGGCGTAAGCATTCATTGCGAAATATTAAGTCTTATGTTGTGTTTCTGAACATCTTCGGCCAAATCGCTTAATCTGCCGCCATGTTTGAACAACTAAACCATTACGGAGCCGAATCCACGGATTTGCCGCCATTACTGTGGTAGATCCACCGTTTTGCCGCCATTATCCACCGATTTGGTCTAAGATCCAGGGATTTTGTAGAAGTGTTGGCGATTCTCAAGGGATTACTCACACAACTACAAAGTCCATGGATTGGACAGGCAAAAGGTCAGGGGCAAAAACTGGTCTAAGATGAGCATCTCCTTGATTCCCTTATCTCTGATATAAGCTATCGACCCTTGAACTCTCGATCAAATTTATTAGAGTCTACGAAGAGCTTATAACACAATCAGACCTCTGCTACGATATGAATGGTAGTGTCTTTTTCTACGAGAGGAGTAACGGAGATAGGAGATTGTTTGGGAGGGAGAAGTTAAAGTTGGTTGGTTGAGATGAAAGTCCTTGTGTATGCTGAAAATCTGGTTATTTTCACAGAAATACCACTGACTGTAGTTACAAATAAACAGATTTAAAAGTTAATGTAACCTGTGGGACTTGAAGAATAACACCTCGAAGTCAAAGATTATGGTTTTCGGCACTGTACGGTGTATTACTTCTGCTTGAGAATATTTGTCTTTGAAGAATGAGCCGATAGAAGTTGTCAAGGAATTTAAATACCTGGACTTTCACGTAATGTCTAACTTAGATATGAATCATGTCCATGAAAAACGCAGTTACCGCTAAGACAGCTTTAAGTTTCAGCCCTGCTTCAAAATTTAAGGTTTTTAATGCTACTACTAATGTATGTCTGTGTTACACAAACTAAGTCCTTCAAGTACTTTGAAGAGTGCGAAGCGCTTCAAAGGTTTTTCCTTAAAAGGACTCCCGTCAACAACTCCTTCATATGCAATTTATGTTGAATCTGGCCTGCGTCAAATTAACCAGCGGAATCTGAAGGCAAATGCTGTTTATTTAGTTGAGGTTATAAGTATGTCGAACCGCAATCTTCAAAACAGATTTCTCAAGATAGCTTTACAATATAATTTATCACCTTTCATAGAATGGAAAGAGCTGGCATATTACCAAAATATTGAGTCTCACTAAGGCTAACCACTAAGGCTTACCTCAATGAATGGGATGGTAAATCTTATTAGTGCATGAAAAGCCTGATGATAAAGTGTATGCTTCCTGTATAAGAAGGGCTAAGCTGACAATATATGTAAACTTCTAAATCGTACACTAGGCTCGAAAAATTACTTCAGAAGAGAATTTTCAGCATATCAAATAAGCACAATATTAAGAGCTACGACTGTACTCCTAAAACTTAATTATGCAACACCGTAATTGAAAACATTTATCACTTTATCGCAATCTACCCAATACTAGAATTGCTCTTACTGTACTTACTTAAAGAATCCCTCACCCTTAAAACCTACAACATTCTATATGGGACAGCTTTCATTAATGGATTGTATCATGCGCAAATCTCTGCATTGCGTGCATTGCAAAATTATAAATTGCAGATACAAATTGGCCTTGGAAATATAAGTAGTAAAATGAAACATTTAACTCTACATTGGGGACGATGTAGAGATCTAATACATCTGTAAGTGGTGGATTATTATTGTCCCTTTTTTAAAGGACTGTAGAAATTTTCCAAAACGGTTTACTGGATTATCGAAGGAAGAAAGAAGGTTATGACGTTGTTGGAACGTATGTATGATCTAATGGGTAAAGTATTGAAATATTGTCATTGGTTTCAATTGTGTCGTAAAGTGTTTTACCCCAGCAGTTCGATCTTAAACAAGAACATAGTTAATTATGGCTGTTTAGGTCTCCATCAACAATTATGTTGGCGTTTACTCTAAGCAACTTTTTTAACTCTCTTCTGAAGTGGGTTATTTTCTCGAGGCTTCTGTTTACGCCAGGGAAGTAGACGGAAAATATACTCAACTTAGAATTATTTGCTAAGGCAACATCAATACCAACAACCTCAAGCAATGCACAGTGTGTTCAATACCTGTCTTTCTTCAATGGCAACTCCACCGCCTGCTGTATGAGTCCTGTCTATGCAATAGCACACAAGGTCTGGATAGAAAAATGCTTTTGATTCGATTAGCCATGAATCTGTTACAAGCGCAATGTCAACTCTTTCATTCGTTAAAAAATTAAGGAACTCAAGCTGTTTCTTGTTGATGCCTCTGGCATTCCAAGTAACAATTGTGAGTGAATTACTTGACATATTTGTTTACATATACGTATTTGATAGCTAAAGAAGCTATAACATTAAACTGCTTAGCTCTTGAATTACAATTATTTAATTTCATTAAAACTTTATTTAACAGAGAACTGATCTCTTCAAAACTAAACAAGTCGTTACTTATTCACTTATAGACTGGAAGAGTATTATTTTTTCTAGTTGAGTGCTGAGAACGATTTGGACCCCAACCCAGAATTCGTTGCTGTTTGGTAACTGGCGGAGAGTAATGAGAGGATTTTGGCCCTGTGCAGATGAGTACACTGTGGCTCAATTTTTAGAAAGCTTAAGTGATGGAAAATGGAAAAGAGAACAACAATTCATCGATGGTTGCTGACTAGTTGACTGACTTGCAGAATTTTTGGTGCGTTTTCTCCGATTTACTGAGAGTCCTTGTCTTATATCCAAATGCTGCTGACAACTAGGACAGCTTTTATTGATCATTTGTGAGGTCCCTTGCAATTGGCGCAGCGAATGGTCTCATTAGTTTTGCATTCAGATGTTCGGTGATTGCCCGAACCAACAGCACACAAGCTTTTTGTGACAATGCATGGCACCATGTCCATAGATTTGGTAATTGTAATATTGTGTTACCTTATCGGAATTATGTTTTTATATTGTTCCAGAAGGTGATGGTTTTAAATAAATGTGCAATTTTTCGCTTAATTTAATTTAATTTAACAGTGCCACGTTCAATATAATCAATATATAAATAGGGTTTGTTATGTGACATATTTGAGTTTATAGAGATAGTTTTTACCTCCAAGCATTTGATACCAAGTGAAATTAATTCATTTTAATAGCACTATTACTGACTAAATCTAGACCAGAAATAATTAATTTTAACGGTCTGGTATCTTTTGATGAATGAGAGACGAACTACATTTCTAAGCGTAAGAGTTCATTTTTAATATTGGTGGATGTTTTGATGATGTTTTGCCCTAGGGATGTGTTCTTAATTAAATAATTTTCAACCCTAATACTATCCAGTTTCTCTATCACTAGTTCAGTTTAAAATCACTATGGGGGGAATATTTGTTTTAATGACGTTAGGACGTTCATTATCCATAACTTCGTCTACTGGGTATGGGTCTGGATTTTATTTTTAAAATGCAAAAATAGAAAGCACATGTGAACACTGTGGCAACTCAATTTAAAATAAACAATGGACACAAGTTTATTTTGAACACAATAATTCATTATATAGTACTTATCAACTATCAAATAATACAAACTAAGTAACTGCTACTGATTTCGAATTCTAAGCCTCGTGTTCCATAAATTTATATCGTTTTTATAACTGTTTTTATTTAATATTATGTCTGGTATTGCATTTGTAAAAATGTTCTCATATTGAACCAACTTAATGGTTTTATGTATATTGTAATGTATTACAATTGTCACGCATCTTTGTACTAAGCTATATTAAATAGAATATATTCGCTTCATTTGTATTGTTAAGTAATGATTGCACGAAACAAGTGCAATGACAAGTGTCAGGTTTCCTTATTTATATTAATTATAACATCTTTTAAAGTGAATAGATGTCATTTGAACAATAAAATAATAACATTTTGTAACACCAAATATTAATTTTAATTATAATACGCGTATCTCGGAATATTAATTCCAAATAAATCTTTTCCAAATGTGCATGAGCATGCGTTACTCTCTTGTTCTTCTACGAGGATTGCCTTTTATATTTCGGGATTAGAGAACAAAAACAAATATTCATCGAAAATAGCTTTATTATTTTTTAAAATATTCCCCATTAAAATCTATACCACTCGGATTGAGGTATAGATCTTAACGCCGCTTCTTCAGGCGTCGAAAAACGTTGACCTCTCATTTTATTTTGTAAGTACGGGAATAAAAAGAAGCCATTCGGTGCCAAGTCAGAACTATACGGCGGATGACTTATCAAATCGATGTCTTGAGTGTTCAAAAATCCAGTTGTATGAGCCGAAGTGTGAGAGCTCGCATTGTCGTGGTGAAGAGTGTTCCGTCTTCAGCGGATGATTTTCCGGATTTCTCGAAAGGTTGTCTCAATCTCATTATAGGTCACATGACGGTCTTCCAATATCAGTTGGCACACAGCATTAATGGTTTCCGGAATAACAACTGATTTTGGGCGACCTTTACAAAATTCGTCTTGAAGTGAACTATGACCACGGTTGAATTTACCATACCAAAGATAAACCCTGGTCCTTGATGGACCTGCATCGCCAAAAATTAAATTAAGTTCATCGATGCACTGTTATTGAGTTAATCCACGTCGAAAGTTTTAAAAACTAATCCCACGAAAATTTTTACGATTTGAATCCATTTTTTGGGCGAGATGAATCTTTTAACTTACCGTAAACAACACAAAACCTCAAAAATGCCAAACTTTCCGATAGAGCTGTAAGATGCCAGATTGCAACACTAGGGTTGCCCAATCTCGAAACATTAAAGGTAACCTACGTACATATTTCATAAGTTATTATAAATATTAATGCTATCCAAATATTAACTTATTAGAATTAAATCCTTTTTAAAGTTTCTATTACACTGTTTTCAGCAAACAATATGCAGCAGTTCTTACGAACGTATTGTGTTGAATACACACAAGATGGCTGACAAATTCACGAACAGTGGCCAATTTACGAGTGTTTGACACTATTGAGGGCAAAAATTGATGAATTGGCTGCCATATTGCCTAGTTTCGAGGAGAAACGTAGTGGTGTGTGATTGAGAAAATGTTCTATGTCACGTAAATAACTTTCAGAAATTGGGTTTTATTTACAAGACCACGTAAATAATAGTCCAACTTTATATGGCCGAGAGGGAAATCAGCTGCTTGATCAGATGTTCAGTTCACCATCTTCATCCTTATTGGTTTTTGGTAGTACTGTACACACTACCTTACATTCTCTGCAGCTCGACACTTCCTTCTCAATGCCGGATTTAAAAACTGTTGCTGGGTTTGATGATATTCCGGTCATTCATTAAAAATCTCATCTCTGGGTATCTCGAAATATTGCTAAACAATTGCAACAAAATATTAAATTCAAACATTGTCCCAGATCTTTCTCTTAGATCTGTGATATACGCTATATATACAAATGGTAATAATAGAAGTCTGGGAAATTATAGGGGTATTTCACTGCTCTCAGCTTTTAGGGAACGTTTCACATAAATTTTATTTTGTTGTATACCAATAATCGTCTAAGTGTCTTTCAAGCTGGATATTGTTCAGAACTTGCATTGACTACGATTGCTAGGAGCTTAAGAGAAAGGGACAAAGGCTATATGCAGTTTTTGTGGATTTTAACGCTGCTTTTGATTCAGTAAACGTATACTCTACGTATACTTATTATATAAGCTATCGACCCTTGAACTCTCGATCAAATTTATTAGAGTCTACGAAGAGCTTATAACTCAATCAGACCTCTGCTACGGTATGAATGGTAGTGTCTTTTTCTACGAGAGGAGAAACGGAGATTGTTCGGGAGGGAGAAGTTAAAGTTGGTGATGTTGACATAAAAGTCCTTATATATGCTGAAGATCTGGTTATTATATTTTCACAGAAATACCACTGACTGTAGTTACAAATAAACAGATTTAAAAGTTAATGTAACCTGTGGGACTTGAAGAATAACACCTCGAAGTCAAAGATTATGGTTTTCGGCGCTGGTCGGGGTATTACTTCTGTTCTGAGAATATTTGTCTTTGAAGGATGAGCCGATAGAAGTTGTCAAGGAATTTAAATACCTGGACTTTCACGTAATGTCTAACTTAGATATGAATCATGTCAGTTACCACTAAAACAGCTTTAAGTTTCGGCTCTGCTTCAAAATTCAAGGTTCTTAATGCTACTACTAATGTATGTCTGTGTTACACAAAACAAACAAATCTTTGACTTCAAGTACTTTGAAGAGTGCGAAGGCTTCAAAGGTTTTTCTGTAAAAGGACTCCCGTCAACAACTCCTTCATATGCAATTTATGTTGAATCTGCCCTGCCTCAAATTAACCAGCGGAATCTGAAGGTAAATGCTGTTTGTTTAGTTAAGGTTGTAAGTATGTCGAATCGCAATTTTCAAAACAGACTTCTCAAGATATCTTTACAATATAATTTATCACCTTTCAAAGAATGGAAAGAGCTGGCATATTCCCATAATATTTAGCTAAGTCTCACTAAGACTAACCTCAATGAATGGGATGGTAAATCATATCAGTGCATGAAAAACCTGATGATTAGGTGTATGGTTCCTTTATAAGAAAGGCATTGTCGACTCGAAAAATTACTTCAGAAGAGAATTTTCACCGTATCTAATAAGCACAATATTAAGAGCTAGGACTCTACTCCTAAAACTTAATTTTATGCCACACCAAAATTGAAAACATTCATCACTTTATCGCAATCTACCCAATAATAGAATTGCTCTTAATGTACTTACTTAAAGAATCCCTCACCCTTAAAACTTACAACATTCTATATGGGACACTTTCATTAATGATTTGTAACATGCGCAAATCTCTGCATTGCGTGCATTGCAAAATTATAAATTGCAGATACAATTCGGCGTTGGAAATATAAGTAGTAAAATTAAACATTTTGTAAATATCAAGTAGCATTTTGGTATTTTTATTATCAAGGTTATTCAAATACGAAAACCATTTAAAAAATTATATACAATAGAAACATAAAAATAATAACCAAAAATATTTATTTCTTAGAACTGGCCCATGTTTTATGAATGGACTTTTCTCAGTTTTTAATCTCAAATACCGCCTAAACTAAGCGGATTAGACCCCCCACTCTTACAATTTTTTTCTTCGTTTCACTGAGGCCTACAAAACTGCATCACTCAATCGAGGGGCCGCAAGTATCAGAATCATGCAATTACATCACATAGGTGAGCTAAAACAGTTTGGTTTTTAACATATGTGGATGCTAAGAGATTTGCTTTTTCATTGGGGACGATGTAGAGATCTGGTGTAATATTATAGTCCCTGTTTTAAAGGACTTTAGAAATTTTCCAAAACGGTTTACTGAATTTATCGAAGGAAGAAAGAAGGTTATGACGTTGTTGGAACGTATTTATGATCTAATGGGTAAAGTATTGAAATATTGTCGTTGGCTTCGATTGTGTCGTAAAGTATCTTACCCCAGCAGTTCGATCTTTAACAAGAACATAGTTGATGACGGCTGTTTAGATCTCAAGCAATTTGAGGTGGTTGAGGGAATGCACAATGTGTTCAATACCTTTCTTGATAACAATGACAACTCCACCACCTGTTGTATGAGTCCTGTCTAAGCAATAGCACACAAAGTCTAAATGGAAAAATGATTTTGATGCGATTAGCCATGTCTCTGTTACAAGCGCAATGTCAACTCTTTCATTCGTTAAAAAATTAAAGAACTCAAGCTGTTTCTTGTTGATGCCTCTGGCATTCCAAGTAACAATTGTGAGTGAATTACTTGACATATTCGTTTAAATATACGTATTTAATAGCTAAAACAATTAAAACTTTAAACTTCTTAGCTCTTGAATTACAATTATTTAATTTCTCTAAAACTTCATTTAAGAGAGAACTGATCTCTTCAAAAGTAAACAAGTCGTTACTTATTCACTTATAGGCTGGAAGAGTATTATTTTTTGTAGTTGAGTGCTGAGAGTGATTTCCCAAACCAGAAATCGTTGCTGTTTGGTAACTGGCGGAGAGTAATGAGAGGATTTTGGCCCTGTGCAGATGAGTACACTGTAGCTTAATTTTTAGGAAGCTTGAGTGATGGAAAATGGGAAAGAGAACAACAATCCATCGGTGGTTGCTGACTAGTTGACCGACTTGCAGAATTTTTGGTGCTGTTTCTCCGATTTGCTGAGAGTCTTTGTCTTACATCCAAATAGTGCTGACAACTAGGACAGCTTTAATTGTGATTTGTGATTTGTAAGGTCAATTGTAATTGGCGCAGCGAATGGTCTCATTAGTTTTGCATTCAGCTGTTCGGCACCATGTCCATAGAGTTGGTAATTATACGACTGTGTTACCTTATCGGGATTATGTTTTTTTATAGTTCCAGAAGATGACGGTTTTAAATAAACGTGGAATTTTTCGCTTAATTTAATTTAATTTAACAGGGCCACGTTCAATATAATCAATATATAAATAGTTTTTATTATGTGACATATTTGAGTTTATAGAGGTTCAATTCATTTTAATAGCACTATTACTGACTAAATCTAGACCAGAAATAATTAATTTTAACGATCTGGTATCTTTTGATGAATGAGTGAAGATCTTCATTTTTAAGCGTAATAATTAATTTTTAATATTGGTGGAAGTGATGTTTTATCCGATGGATGTATTCTTAATTAAATAATTTACAACATTAATACTATTCAATTTATTTCGCACTCTATCACTAGTTGATTTTAAAATCACTACGGGGGGAATATTTGTTTTAATGACGATAAAACGTCATCCATAACGTCGTCTACTGAATCTGGGTCTTGATTTCCAGTTTGTTCATCAAGTATTTGATAATAGTTTTCATTCATAGTATTGGAATCAGATTGCACACCATCACTGTTGTGTGTAATTCGGGAGGGGAAACGGGACCACCATCAGAATCAAATCGCGCCCTTTCTGAAGTTATTTTTACTAATTTGAAATCGCTAAAAAAGAAAGTACATGTGAACACTGTGACAACTCCATTTAAAATGAAAAATGCAGGCAAATTTATTTTGACAGCAATAATTAATTATAGTACTTATGAACTCTCAAATAATACAAAACGTTAAATAACTGCTACTGATTTCGAATTCTAAACCTCGTGTTCCATAAATTTATATCGTTTTTATAACTGTTGTTATTTAATATTATGTCTGGTATTATAAATGTAAAAAGGTTCTCATTTTGAACCAACTTAATGGTTTTATGTATATTATAATGTATTACAATTGTCACGCATTTTCGTACTAAGCTATATTAAACAGAAATGTTTCGCGAAATATATTCGCTTCATTTTTATTTTTAAGTAATGATTGCACGAAGCAAGTGCAATGGCAAGGGTCAGGTTTCCTTATTTCTATTAATTATAACATCTTTCAAAGTGAATAGATGTCACTTGAACAATAATATAATAACATTTTGTAACACGAAATATCGGAATATTAATTGAAAATAAATATTCTTCATATGTGTGACTTTTGAGCATGCGTTACTCTCTTGTTCTTCTACATATTTCATAAGTTATAATATATAAATGCCATCCGAATTTTAATTTATTGGAATAACATCCTATTTAAAGTTTCTATTACTCTATTTTCAGCAAACAATATGCAACAGTTCTTACGAACGCACTGTGTTGAATTTACACAAAAAGGCGGATGAATTCACAAACAGTAGGCAATTTACGAGTGTTGGACACTATTGAGGGCAAAAATTGACGAAATAGCTGAAGTTATGCCTTTTTTTTGAAGGAGAAACGTAAAGATGTGTGAGTGAAATAAGACAATTGACGATGTCAGGTAAATAAATTTCAGAAATTGGGTTATATTTACCAGAACACGTAAATAATATTCCGAACCTTCCGAGGTGCAAACATCGACTCGGATCATCACCTTGGTGTAGCCAAGGTAAGAACCCGGACATCGAGAGAGCAACGGAGTCGAGACAAGCCAAGACGGTTTGATGTCGGAAAGCTATAATCGCAGACGATCGCTAGAGCCTTTGCCGATCGATTCTCCTTAAACTGTGACAAAGTTCGACGCTGCCTGCACAAACAATAGAAGACAAGTGGAAACGTTGTCAAGAAGCCATCAAAGAGGCTGCCACTGATGTGCTGGGTTTTACGCCACCACCTAAGAGGAACCCAGTGTAGGCAGGCGCATGCAGCCAAACAAGAAGCATACAAGGCAACGCTGCATCGAACGACCAGAGCTGTTTTTGAGCTCTACAAACAGAGAAGAAGGGAAGAGAACCGGCTTTTCAGAAGAAAAATAAAAGAGCACGAGAAGCGCACGGCCGAGGAGGTGCTATGGCTACCACAAGATAAAACAGTTATCCGGTGGTTATAAGCCTCGGACAGAAGCCTGCCGGGACCAAAATGGACAACTAGTGGTAGAGTCGCAGTCGGTGCTGAGAATCTGGAAGGATCATTTCTGCAAACTCCTAAACGGCGATGACGACGCAAATTCCGCTGTTTGGCAGAATGTCCCACTCAATTTGGACGACGATGTACAAGAATTCCGTCCCCCCGACTTCGACGAGGTCAAGATAGCAATATCGAGACTGAAATCGAACAAAGCTGCTGGCGCGGACGGACTATCCGCAGAGCTGTTCAAAGCGGCTGGGGATGAGCTGGTTGGGTGCATGCACCAGCTCATCTGTGAGATATGGTCGGAGGCAAGCATGCCCGACGAGTGGAATCTCAGCATCGATTGTCCGGTCCACAAGAAAGAAGACCCCTTTGACTGCGCCAACTACCGAGGGATCAGTCCCCTTAACATCGCATATAAGATTTTCTCTGCCGTACTGTGTGAGCCTGATAGGTCCTTATCAGTGTAGTTTCAGGCCAGGAAAGTCCACATTCGACCAGATTTTCACACTGCGGCAGATCCTGGAGAAGTCCCACGAAGTACAAATGGACACCCACCATCTATTTGTCGATTTCAAGGCCGAGTATGACAGCGTGCATAGAGACGAGCTATACAGTGCCATGTCTAGTTTTGGCATCCCTACCAAACTCGTCAGATTGTGCAGAATGACGATGGAGAACTCTCGCTGCTCCGTCAAGGTCGGTAGGAAACTCGCCGAGACCTTCGATCTAAAAAAAGGATTTAGACTAGACGACGCACTGTCATGCGACTTCTTTAACATCATCCTTGAGGAGATCGTGCGGAACTTACACGTCAACACCAAAGGCACGATCTTCCACAAGTCCGTTCAATTGCTAGCTTATGCGGATGACATTGACGTGATCGGCCGAACTCAGCGAGCCGTCAATGAGGCGTTTGCTAGCATTGAAGTGGAAGCGGCTGAGGTGGGACTGGTGGTAAACGAGGGCAAAACGAAATATATGCTCTCCTCGAAGAGAGACGCAGAACATTGACGTCTCGGACAGAGCGTCACTATGGGCAGCAGACACTTGGAGGTAGTGAAGGACTTCGTCTATATCGGCTTCGCGGTAAATAGGGACAACAACATCAGTACCGAAATCAAGCGCAGAGTCACTCTTGCGAATCGCTCTTTCTTTGGGCTCAAGAGGCAATTGAGTAATAAAGGTTTCTCCCAAACGGCCAAAGTGACCTTGATCATCCTAGTCCTGTTTTACGTCGCAGAAACCTGGACGCTACTAAAAGCGGATGAGGAAGCCATTGGTCTCTTCGAGAGAAAAGTTCTGCGTGCGATTTTTGGTCCTGTTTGCGTTGATGGCATCTGGAGGAGAAGATTCAACCACGAACCGTATGGGCTCTACGGCGGCATGAGCCTAGTCAAGCGTCAACGGATACAACACTTAAGGTGTCTGGGCTATATAGAGCGCATGGACAGCACTGCTCCGGCCCAAAGAGTTTTAGAATCCGAACAACAGGGACAACGCAACAGAGGACGTCCTAGACTGAGATGGCGCACACAAGTGGAAAAGGACCTCAACCAACTTGGAGTGCGCAATTGGAGACAGCTGGCAAGAGAAGAAGAAGAAGTAAATAATATTCGAACTTTCTATGTACGAATGGGAAATCAGCTGCTTGATTAGATGTTCAGTTGACCATCTCTATCTTTATCGGTATTTGGTAGCACTGTACATACTACCTTACATTCAGAAACCATTAAGGAATGAGATGGTCAACTGAACAGGTGATCAAACAGCTGATTTCCCCTTTGTATATCAACCGTTTAACTGTTCTGTACCTATTCTTGTAGAAAATACCCCAATATCTAAAAGTTATTTACGTAACATCGAACACTGTTTCATTTTACTCACCCAATTTACGTTTCCTCCCCGAAATTCGCGAGATAGTGGCTAATTCGTCAATGTTCGCCCTCAATAGTGTCAAACACTCCTAAATTGTCCACTTTTTGTCAGAGATAAATAGGTAGACAGTCAACTCTCTTTGCCCTTGGATTCATTTTGCGACTTTTCAGCACGCTTCACTCTCTTGTTTTTCTACATATTTCATGAGTTATTAAACATAAATGCTATCAAATTATCCTTTTATTTGAAATAAATCCAATTTAAAGTTCCGATTATAGTAACTTGCGTAAACAATTTGCAGTAGATTTTCCGAACGCATTGTGGTGAATGTACACAAAATGGCTGACGAATTCACGAACAGTTTACAATTTACGAGTGTTTGACAATATTGAAGGCAAAAATTGACGAATCAGCCACCATCTTTCAAATGTTGGAGGGGAAACATATAGATGTGTAAGTGAAATGAGACAATGTTCGATGTTACGTAAATAACTTTCAGAAATTGGATTTTTTGTACAAGAACACGTAAATAACAGTCAAACGGTCGATTGACAAAGGGGAAATAAACTGTTTTATCAGCTGTTCAGTTGACCATCTCCTTCCTTAAGGGTTTCTGCTGTTCGTGAACCCGTCGGCCATTTTGTGATGCCTCTGGCATTCCAAGTAACAATTGTGAGCGAACTAGTCGACAGATTATTTAATTTCTCTAAAACTTAATTTAAGAGAGAACTGATCTCTTCAAAAGTAAACAAGTCGTTACTTATTGACTACGCTGGAAGAGTATTAGTTTTTGTAGTTGAGTGCTGACAGGACCCCAAACCAGAGAGTAATGGAGGATTATGGCCCTATGCAGATGAGTACACTGTTGCTTAATTTTTAGGAAGCTTGAGTGATGGAAAATGGGAAAGAGAGCAGCACTCCAACCATAGTTGCTTACCAGTTGACTGACTTGCAGAATTTTTAGTGCTGTTTCTCCCATTTGCTGAGAGTCTTTGCCTTATATCCAAATACTGCTGACAACTAGGACAGCTTTAATTGATGATTTGTGAGGTCCCTTGCAATTGGCGTAGCGAATGGTCTCATTAGTTTTGCATTCAGATGTTCGGTGAATGTCCATAGAGTTGGTAATTGTAACATTGTGTTACCTTATCAGGATTATGTTTTTTTATAGTTCCAGAAGCTCGCTTTATATAACAGCTTGATCATCCCCGTCATACTATATGGCGCAGAATCTTGGACGATAGCAAAGGCGGATGAGGAAGCCCTTAGTCTTTTCGAGAGAAAAGTTTTGCGTGCGATTTTTGGTCCTGGTTGCGTTGATGGCATCTGGAGGAGAAGATTTAATGACGAACTCTATAGGCTGTACAGCGACATGCGCCTGGTCAAGCGTCTACGGATACAACGCTTAAGATGGCTAGGCCATGTAGAGCGTATGGACACCACTGCTCCGGCCCGAAAAGTCTTTGAATCCGAGCCATTGGGACAACGCAACAGAGGACGACCTAGACTAAAGTGGCGCACACAAGTGGAGAAGGACCTCAACCAACTTGGAGTGCGCAACTGGAGACAGCTGGCGAAAGATAGTGCTGGCTGGAGAGGCATGTTGGTTGAGGCCCAGGTCCACCCCAGACTGTAGCGCCACAAGAAGAAGAAGAAGAAGATGACGGTTTTAAATAAACGTGGAAATTTTCGCCTAATTTATTTTAACAGTGCCACGGTCAATATATACATAGTTTTTATTATGTGACATATTTGAGTTTATAGAGATAGTTTTTATTTTCAAGCATTTGATACCAAGTGAAATTAATTCATTTTAATAGCACAATTACTGATTAAATCTAGACCAGAAGTAATTAATTTTAACGGTCTGGTATTTTTAGATGAATAAGAGAAGAACTCCATTTTTAAGCGTCATAATTCATTTTTAATATTGGTGGAAGTGATGTGTTGCCCGAGGGATGTATTCTGAATTAAATAATTTACAACATTAACACTATCCAGTTTATTCCGCACTTTATGACTAGTTGATTTTAAAATCACTATGGGAGGAATATTTGCTTTAATAACTTCGTCTACTGGGTCTGGGTCTGGATTTCCAGGCTGTTCATCAAGTATGTGATAATAGTTTTCATTCATAGTATTGGAATCATATTGCGCACCATCACTATTGAGTGTAATTCGGGAGAGGAAACGGAACCACCATCAGAATCAAATCGCGCCCTTTCTGGAGTTATTTTCACTAATTTGAAATCGCAAACAAGGAAAGCACATGTGAACACTGTGGCAACTGTTTTTGTTCAACGTCGCGATAATCAGTGGAACTCCTGTTATCTTCATCCTATCGTTTCAAATCTAAATACTAGACTAGAAGGTGTTTCCTTAGTCACGCTATGGACAGAATTATTAATCGCCCACTGTACTTCACCTATCTTTCTGTCCCAGTTAACACAATCTAATCCTTTCGATACTGAACTCAGAGACGCAACTATAGTTATATTTAGACGTTCTGCCTGACCATTCGCTCTAGAAGTAGCTGTCGCAACTTTTATGTGTTGGATATTGTGATCTTTGCAGAATGCTTCGAAACTCCTAGCCGTAAAAGCCGTCCCTCTATCCGTTATCAATCGGACAGGCCTAGTGAGATATAAAATCGTTGAAACACGATATGGTTTCCTGATCCTATACACTTAATGCAGATTTTAGAAAGCAGTATTTGCTAAAGCCGTCTATTAGTACGAATATGTACTTATTTGCAGCCTTGGTCTTTACAAATGGTCCTAAATGATCAGAGTGAACTGTATGAAATGGGTAACTACCCTTCTTCAGAGGATGTAGAAATCCCATTTGCTTCCCTACAGACCCCTTATAGTAAAGGCAGTTTATACAACGATTAATATAAACCGTAACCTTGTGCCTCATCTTTGGAAAATAGTAAGTTTTCTTTAACTTATGTAAGGTCTTCTCCACGCCTAGATGCGAAAGGCTTTTGTGCGCTTCTGCAATAAGTTGGTTCTGTAATTCTTCTGGTGCATACAATCGCCACCTGCTGCTTGTTACTTTGTAAACTCAACCATCTATCAATGTAAATTTACTGTGCGTTAGCTCATCGCCCTCTTCAAGTTTTGTGCGTACAGCTAAAATCTCTTCACTTTGACGCTGCATCGCAGCAACCCAATCTGTCGTGACTTTTATTCCTAATATTGACAAACCTGCTACATCTTCTTCCTTTGGCGACTCTACTGGATTTCGACTAAGGCAATCTGCAACAACATTTTGGCTACCTTTATAATATTCTATATCATAATCAAATTCGCTGAGTTTCATCAGCCACCTAGCAATTCGAGGATTCACATCCCGCTTGCTATCTAAAAGTATCAAACTATTACAATCGGTTTTTATGGTAAATTTGTTACCTAAGGGGTACACTCTAAATCTATCCAGGGCACTAACTTCAAATTCTATAGCCGAGTACTTAGATTCTTCCTTGGAAGTCTTCCTACTGTAATAGGCTATCGGGTGAAACCTTTGATCCGGCTGAAGTTGAGCTAAAACAGCTCCAAAGCCTACTGCGCTAGCGTCAGTGCACAACTCTGTCTTTGCATTGGGGTTATAAATCCGAAGTATTGGAAATTGGATCAGCTTTTCCTTAACTTTGTTAAAAGATTCCTCCTCCTCTGCATTCCAATGAAAAGCTACGTTTTTCTTTAGAAGGTCTGTTAGCGGTTTTACAATAATGGAGAAATTCTTGACAAAACGCCTATAATAACTTCTTAACTGACTGACGTTTCGCGGCGTACTAAATTTCTGAATTGCCAATATTTTCTTTTTACCTGGTCCAATAGAATTTGCTGAAACCTCAAAACCCAAATAATCTGTTTTCTCGCAAAGAAAACAACATTTATCTAAACGAATTTTCAGACCTGAGTCTCGTATAAGTTGGAATACTATTTTTAATTTTTTAAGCCCTTCTTCGACAGTTTTGCTAGAAATGAGGATATCGTCCAAGTATGCCATAGCTAGACCGTACGGTAGTTTCCTCAACAAAAGGTTTATCAACCGCTGAAATACGGCAGGGGCGTTACATAAGCCGAAAGGCATTCTTTTCAATTGAAAATGTCCATCTGGTGTAATAAAAGCCATTTTAGGTCGGGATGTTTCGCTCACTGGCACCTGGTAGTAACCACTAAATAAATCTAAACTGGTAAAGTAGTATTGGCCATATAAGGAGTCCAACTGATCATCTATTCGCGGAATAGGAAATTTTTCTTTAACCGTAATTTTATTTAGCGCGCGGTAGTCTACACATAACCGTAGCTCACCTGTTTTTTTTCTTTACTAGCACGACAGGGCCAGCATAAGGGGAAAAGCTGTCCTCGATGACATCACCGTCCTTTAGTTCTTGGACCATTTTCTGCAACTGCTTTCTTTCAAAGTGTGATATTCTATAAGGCTGGTAACAAACTGGCTTCTCATCGTGAGCTCGATCTGCATTTCCGCTTCATTCGTACAGCCCATCTGCAAAATATTTTTACAAATTATATCGTTAAATTTATAAATTTCAAAAAATTTTCTTTTTCACTTCCTTGAAGGTCAGTCTTGATTTCCGCTTCTGTGATTATTGTTTCCTTCTTGTTTTCGCTTAGGGTTTCCTCAGCAACTTCCATGTTTGTGAAGTTTTCTCCTCTCGTTAGCAATTGACCCTTCACGACGTTAGACTCGTTATGTGACAGGTTGAGAACTGGAATAGATGTTAGGCCTCGCTGGTCGGATCGCACTATACACCTTGGAATAAGTTGACCAGCTTCGCGGATCCCACCTTCCACTAAGTAACTCCCATTCGGCGTACCGGTCTCAACCATTACATGACCAATATAATTTTGAGGAATGGAGTCCGTCTGAGCAATTACAAATGCTGTTTTTTTTTGGAGAATCGTCGATGATATTCAAGTCTTCCACTTCACTGTGTGTGACATGCAATCCAGTTGCATTGCTGATGATGGAAACGTGCTTTTGTTCAGTAAACGGATGTCCAACCAGGAGGGGTACAGACTGGAAATCAGCTGACCCAATATGAATGTTAACTTTTGCACTGACTTTGTCAATTTGCAACTTGGCCGTCAGCAACCCCAATGGTTTAACCACACCGTTACCATATCCTACCAGATTTGGCAAGCAATCATCTTGGTAGTATGTTAGCTTTAGCTCTTCTGCTATGTCGTCACGCAAGGTAATACAGCTACTCCCCAAGTTGATGTAACAGTCAAGTTCATGGCCGTTGATTTTCGCCTTTTTCATAAACTTTTGGTGACTTCCGCCTTCTATGTGCAACACTTCTCGTGCCGCACCCGTTATTGTTGTCTGCTGGGAGTTGTTGGTTTTCCCACAGTCTCGTGCGTAGTGACCCGGCATACTGCATTTGAAACACGTTACTCTTTTCTTCGCCGATGTCTCACTCTTGACTGGTGCTTTTTTTATGACTGAAAAGGTGTTTGCCACTGATGGTTGAGTGTCCTTTAAATAGCTATTCGCCGAAAGTAGGTCCGGTAGCAATTCAGGTGGCTTTCTGTATCTATTGAGAGGGCCCAAGTAATCCCGATATCGACTGTTGTTAAGACCATTAACCACCCACTCAATAGTTTCGGAATCGTCCATTCCGGCTTTCAAGCACCTAGACAGCTTTTCGAAAAAGTATTCGGTCATGTTTTGTTGCGTACCTTTTTTGTAGTTTTGTGCTTCGATCCTCAGCTTCATTTTACTCTTCTGCACCGGGAACGTTTCTATTAGAAGATCCTTCCATTGAGCCCAGAATCGTTCGGCTGAATTCAAGCAGTTCCGCCATCGTTTTGCAACTCCTGTCAGATGCGCTAAAGCGTGATGAATCATGGTCGTCTCGTCCCAATCATACAACGTGCCAAGCTCCTCCATCCTCTCCAGCCACAGCGTGATGTCCAGGTTATCTCCTGCCACTGGATCAAAGTCTGGAAGAACATCTCGAAAATTTAGGAATCCGTGATGCTGCCCACCCTGACGATTGCCGGTTCATTGCTAACTCCTTCTCCACTTTGGCTCATATTCTCCGGATAACCAATCCAATGCCGCCTCGAGGTTATTTCACAATGTCCGCGAAATCTGCGATCATCCACGTCAGCAGTGCTCCAGGGTTAAATCCCACTTCTGAGATATTAAATGCATAAATTTATTTCATTAATTTCGCGCTTCGTTTTACTTTTATTTTAAATCTCTTTTAGTGACGAACGCATCACCACAAATTCTTTTGCCGACCAAAACTACTCACACCTAAAATGGAAGTGTCACCAGCAAGATGGCGTTCGGCTCTTTATGTTCCCACTTCTCTTTGTGTTGTGTGACTCAGCGCCAAGGTGGCGCTTAATTCGCTCAGGGTGTAGCTCGTCCTACTTGGAGTTAATTAAAAGGCGAGGAGTCGATTTATGTATACAATATTTTATTTAGATAAGTTATCATCGGCGATTTCAATGGAAGTATTGATCAGTGTCACTATCCCACTGCAAGTTATGATCCGTGTGACTTTCTAATTGCGAGTGTCTTTTGTGTGACCCAACCCATTCCTTTTATTGCTCCGTAGGAACATGCCCATGTGCATCCCTCGGCGTTGGTGGGATGCGAAGGATATCCTCTTGTGCGTCGCGGGCACCGTTGGGTTCGTTGGGTTGTTTACCCAACGACGTACGGACCGCGATCGCAGATGTTATTTTGCGTGGAAGGATATCCTCGCGTGGGTTATGTGCCGTTGGGTTAGTTCACGTACTGCGATGTGCTGCTGAGTGTGCCGTTGCGTAGTCCGTTCAGTATGCTCAGTTGCACTGGTTGGCCGGACCGTTGGTGTGGTTGTCTGCCACAAGTACTCCCCCTCCAGTGACTGCGTCACGGATTTAGTTGGAAGCGCACTTGTTTCCTTGATGCCCTAGAATACGTTCTAAGTGCTTCGTTTCTGGTATTGGTTGCAGTGGATGTTGATGATGATGTTGATGTGGATGGTTGTGGTAGGCTGGATGGGCTATTGCTGCGTGGATGCTGTCGATCTTCTTCAATTGTAGTGGATGATGGTGATGTGATGTTATCTGGGATATTTTCAAAGAAAGCTGATTTAAGTCTTTCTGTTGACAGTGTTGTTGGTGTTCCAACGACGTTGACTTTGAAAACATAGTCCGACAAACGCTCCAGCACTTCGTATGGCCCATTATACGGCTGCTCACAGGGCTTCTTGATGGAGTCGACCCTGACGAAGACATGTGTGCAGTTGTACAGTGTTTTGTGCACAAATGGTCGTCGTCTGTGATGATGTGCTGAAGGTGTTGATTTGACTTGAGATTTGAGGGTCTGGCGAAACTTCTTCGTGTGTGAAAAATTCGCCAGGTAGTCTCAGTGTGGTTCCGAGGACAAGTTCTGCTGCAGTTGCTTTGATGTCCTCCTTGAAGCTAGTTCGCAGCCCCAATAAAACTGTTGGAAGGACGCTTACCCAGTCTGTCGACTCGTGACACTTGATGGCAGATTTAAGTGATCTGTGCCATCGTTCGATCATACCATTTGAGGACGGGTGATATGCTGTTGTCCGGATATGCGCACTTCCAACTAGTTCAATTAGAGCTTCGAACAACGCTGATTCGATCTGGGATCCTCTGTCGGTGGTAATAGTCACGGGTGAACTAAATCTGCAGATCCAGCATGCATAGAATGCGTTGACAACCGTTTCAGCAGTGATGTCCTTCAGTGGAATTGCTTCTGGCCATCTCGTGAAGCGGTCGATCATTGTCAGTAAATATCGATACCCATTTACCGGCGGCATTATGACAATGTCGATGTGGACATGCTGAAATCTGGAACTAGGCATCGGGATACGTTGTGGGATGTTCTTCACATGTTTGCTGATTGTGCTTCGTTGACATTGGATGCAGGACCTGGCCCATGAAATAATGTCCTTGTTCATGCTTTGCCACACGTACCTCTTGCTGATGGTTTGTTTTGTAGCTCTGCCGCTGGGATGTGACAAATTGTGGGCGTTGTCAAACACTTTCCTTCGCAGAGGGGCTGGCACGTACGGTCGAATGTTCCTGCCTCCAACGTCGCAAAACACAATGAGATCGGTATCATCGATGCGTAGTCCACGGAGCTTCAGTGAAGTCTTCTCAGGTGTTGCGAGAAGAAATCTGAGCTCGTTGTCATTTTTCTGCATCTCGGCAAGTTCTGCAATGCTAAACATGATGGGCATGTTGATGAGGTTGATGCGGGAATATGCGTCTGCTACAACGTTGTCTCCACCAAAAACAAACTGAATTCTTGTCGAGAATCGGGCTTGTGGTCTGTGAGGATAATGAGTTCGCGGCCTTCGATAAGGTGACGAAAATGCCTTACTGCTCTGTATATGGCCAAGAGCTCTCGGTCGTACACCTTGTATCGCGATTCTCTCGAAGTTAGTTTCTGGGAGAAGAAACCAAGAGGCTGGATCTTGTCGCCGATGCGCTGGTCTAGTGCGGCTCCAATTGCTGAATCTGATGCGTCACATCGGAGGATTAAGGGAACACCTGAACGTGGATGGGCTAGTTGCACTACATCCCTCAGTTTGTTTTTGCATTGGTTGAATGCTTCCTCTGCTTCAGGTGTCCACTGGATTGGCTTTTTGTCTCCTTTCTTAGCTCCGATTGTCAGGTTTACCAGCGGAGTTTGTGTCGTTGACGCACCAGGCATACAGCTACGGTAGAAGTTCCAGGCTTCTAGAAACTTCCGCAGTTTGTCCATCTTTGCTGGCTTAGGATAATTAGTCAAGGCCTCAACCCGGTCCGTGGGAGGCTTTATCCCAGCTTTGTTGACGGTGTATCCTAAGTATCGCACTTCCGGGTGTCCGAAGCAACACTTGGATACGTTCGTCCAAACTGCTGAAGTCTCTCGAAGACGATGCGCAAGTGTTGGCGATGCATCTCTTCGTTTGGCGACGCGATGATGATGTCGTCAATGTAGCAGAAGCAGAATTCAAGTCCTCTCAGCACTGTGTCCATAAATCGTTGCATCGTCTGCGCTGCGTTGCACAATCCAAATGTCATCACGTTGAATTCGAAGAGGTCGAATGGTGTGAAGACGGCTGTCTTGGATCGGTCTTCTGGGGCGAGTGGTATCTGGTTATACGCTCTCTGCAAGTCCAGTGTGGTGAAGATGGTGCAGCCGGTGAGTTGATGGCAGAAGTCTCGAAGATGTGGTATGGGATACCTGTCGGGAACGGTGATTTTCTTAAGGCGACGGTAGTCACCGCACGGTCTCCATCCACCAGATTTCTTCTGCACCATTTGCAGGGGAGATGCCCACTGCTGTTTGATGGCTTGCAAATTCCCAGTCGGACCATGTTGTCAAATTCGTCCTTCGCTGCTTTGAGTTTATCGCCGGCTAACCCACGAGCTCTTTCCGCAACTGGATGTCCTCTGACAACAACGTGATGTTGGACGTGATGATCTGCAACGCATTTGTTGTCGTCGCACGTGATGTCAACGAAGTCCTTCAGTATGTCGGCGAAGCGATTGGTTTCATCGATCGTTTTCAGCAATGGTTGGGAGCTGCTGACTACGCTGCCGCAAACGCTTAATTTGGTGATGTTATCACTAAGCGTTAGGCGTTTTAAGCGTATCGTCAAGTCGAAGTGATCGATGAAATCCGCTCCTATGATCGGCTGTTGAACATCGGCTATGATGAAAGTCCAACGAAACTCGCGTCGAAGTCCCAGATCGAGTACCAGAGTTCTTGTACCATATGTTGGCATTGCAGTACCATTGGCAGCGTAAAGTTGACGCGATGTAGTTGTCGGGTTTTCGGCAACTTTTTTCGGTAGGACAGAAATATCGGCGCCGGTGTCAACTAGGTAAGATGCGCCGCTGATTCTGTCCTTTATTTGTAGGCGGTGACAGTTGTAGTTGCCGTGAGCGACCGCCCTTATGCCCAGCGGCGATCCTAGTTTTCCGAATGTTTCGGACAACCGGCACGACAATTACGCGCCTCATCGCCAAACTTCTGGTGGTAGTAGCACAACCCATTCTTGTTAGTCTGGGTGAGTCTGGACCTACTTTTCGATCTGGTTCGGGATGTTGATCTTCTTCGTGAGGTCGATCGCTGGTTTCGTGGACTCTCCATCTTCAATTGATGAATCTCCTGACCTAGAAATTGAATAGACTTCCTGATGTCGTCCAACGTTGAATCGGCTTGTCTATTGATGACTTGGATGTCCTGTGTGGGCTGCAAAGTGGTCGAAACAGGGCACAGCTGTGCGTTGGACATGTCGAAGATTTTGTCGGCGACTTCGACTAGCTTATCCAAGTCTTCTTGTCCTGTTGCCAGCAACACTGAGCGCATGTTTTCGGGCAGTCTATCGAAGAACAATGTTCTCATGATAGACGTATCACAGCGACCGGCAGCAAGATGCCTCATGTGCGCCAAGATGTCGGATGGTTTTCTGCCAGTCATATCTACTGCGACTCTGGTGATGGAGCGAAATGGTGGATGAGTCGCTCTTTGCGTGTGACGAATTTGTTGGCTGATGGTGGATAATTTGCTAGGTCTTCTACGGCTCTTAAGGCGTCGCCTTCAAGACAAACTAGCAAATTGGCGTACCGTTCGTCGTCGTTGACCACACCTCCAAGTTTGAACGCCAATTCCACTTGAGTCAGCCACAGCTGAGGATACTCCGGGTTGAATTTCGGCAAGTTCGCACGTTGGAGACTATGCTGCGACGGTTGACTGTTCGGTAGTAACGGAGCTGGATGTTGTACGGTTGCTCCAAAACCTGACGAAAATTGCGCTTTGAAGACAGGCTTGAGCGACTCGATTGCTTCATTTGCCGCCTGAAGCTGATCGCGAAGTTGTTTTATCAACTCGGTGTTGACTTCGTCTGTGGCCATTGTTTCGCGATCACTTTCAACGTCAGATTCGAACACTAGCTTCCGTTTACTCCGTAACTCGTAGGACATTTACAAACACGATTTCGTTAATAACGAAACTTCAGATCGTTTTTGAAATCACGTCGGGGTCACCAATTTGTAGCTCGTTGCCACAAGTATGTCCTACTTGGAGTTAATTAAAAGGCGAGGAGTCGATTTATGTATACAATATTTTATTTAGATAAGTTATCATCGGCGATTTCAATGTAAGTATTGATCAGTGTCACTATCCCACTGCTAGTTATGATCCGTGTGACTTTCTAATTGCGAGTGTCTTTTGTGTGACCCAATTCATTCCTTTTATTGCTCCGTAGGCACATGCCCACGTTGCATCCCTCGGCGTTGGTGGGATGCGAAGGATATCCTCTTGTGCGTCGCGGGCACCGTTGGGTTCGTTGGGTTGTTTACCCAACGACGTACGGACTGCGATCGCAGATGTTATTTTGCGTGGAAGGATATCCTCGCGTGGGTTATGTGCCGTTGGGTAAGTTCACGTACTGCGATGTGCTGCTGAGTGTGCCGTTGCGTAGTCCGTTCAGTATGCTCAGCTGCACTGGTTGGCCGGACCGTTGGTGTGGTTGTCTGCCACAATGGTATTTTTTTATAGATCGTAACAGAAATAAATAAATAATATAAATAAATAAGGAAAAATTAATAAATAAATAAATAAATATAAAAACAAAAAAATAAATAAATAAATAAATATATGGGTAAATATAAATAATGGTGTATAAATAAGTAACTATAGGAGAAAAAAAAATAAATTAAATAATTTCATACGTTTGCCAAAGTAACTAGTAAGCTTTATATTTCATGTATTAAACTTGTAAACAAGTGATTGTCAGATTGATTGCAAGACCATCTATATCTTTCAAATAACTTATTCAGTCTAATAGAAATCTTTTCTATATTTGAAATTTGATGTAGCTCATCTGTTGAAAAATGATATGGCAAGTTAAGCATCATTTTGAGTAACTTATTCTGCGAAATTTGAAGTTTGCGTATCTGTGTTTTGGCGCATTTTCCCCATACTGGGGAACTATAAAATATAATGGGTTGAAATATTGTTTTAAAAATAACAAGCTTGTTTGCCTAACTCAATTTTGATTTCCGATTTATAAACGGATATAGAATCCGTATTGCTATGTTAATTTGTTTTATTATTTCCTGTACATGCAGATTAAAGGTTAGTGTTTCATCAAGATGTACTCCAAGATACTTGGCACTTGACTTCCAATCTGTTTCAAAGTTATTTATGGTTATTCTGTCGCTAGGTAAGAAGCAGGCTTTTCTTTTTCGGGTAAAAAAGATCGTCTGGGTCTTTGAAGCATTTAATTTTATTTTCCACTTATTGAGATATGTTTCAATATCATTTGCAGCAGATTGCAATTTGGTTACAATGTTACAACCAAACGTATCTGATGCAAAAATGCATGTGTCGTCTGCGAAAATTGCAACTTCATAACTATTTTATAGTGGAAAGTCGTGAGTAAAGGTGTTATACAATATTGGACCAAGTATAGAACCTTGAGGTACACCTGCCTCAATTGTAAAAGTTTCGGATAGACAATTATTAATCGAAACCATAAAGGAGCGATTTGTTAAGAACGACTGGACAATTTTGATAAGGTAAATTGGGAAATTTGTCTGCGAAAATTGCAACTTCATAACTATTTTATAGTGGAAAGTCGTGAGTAAAGGTGTTATACAATATTGGACCAAGTATAGAACCTTGAGGTACACCTGCCTCAATTGTAAAAGTTTCGGATAGACAATTATTAATCGAAACCATAAAGGAGCGATTTGTTAAGAACGACTGGACAATTTTGATAAGGTAAATTGTGTAGAAGTTTGTATAATAAACCATTGTGCCATACCGTATGAAAGGCCTTTTCTACGTCTAGAAGTATCAAACCCGTAATTTTTCCAGCCCTGAAGTTAACTTTAGTGTTGTTTGTAATGCGATTTATTTGATGAACTGCAGAGTGATGTGCTCTAAAACCAAATTGTTGTGGAGGAATTATGTTGAGTGTGGCTAGGTGACTGACTATTTTGGTTTTAATAATTCTTTCAAAGCATTTGCTTATTGAACTTAGTAAGCTTATAGGCCGGTAACTATTACACTGGCATGGGTCTTTGCCAGGTTTTGGAATGGGTATAATTTTAGATATCTTCCATTCTTGCGGAAAGTAACCAATTTTTATGCTGTTAAAGATTTCTTTCAAGAATTGTATACCAAGCGGTTTTTGATTTTGAATTCTTTAAGTTGGCTATGACAGCTTTTACCCTTTCGGTTGATACAAGATCGCCTTCTTAAACAGTTAACACCTGATCATTTAGACTGAGTACGGCCTGTTGGACTAAACTTTCCTCGCTGCTAATTATGTCACTTCCAATTAAATGGTTTCTATAAAAGTATTAGCTAGGGCATTTGACTTTTCAGCACTGGAGACTAGAATCGAGTTTGTGTCCTTCAATAATGGAATGATATGATTTTTGCGTTTTACAACCTTTACAATATTCCAAAAGGGTTTGCTACGCTTATCTAACTCTTGTAGTTTCCTATTCCAACTTTGGTTTCTCATAACTAAAATTTGTTCTTTTATAGTTTTTGACAGCTTTTTTATTAAGTACTTAAAAGAATTGTCCCTGGTTCTTACGCATCTCCGTCTAGCAAAGTTTCAAATTTTAATTAATTCTAATATATGACGTGGAAGCATATTCGATCTGTTCCATTGAATTACTTTTTTGTGCACTGATTTATCGATACAGTCCAATAACGAATCAGCAAAATATCTCACTACCCTATCCATATAAATCGGTTCTATTTCTTTCGGAAACATTTTTTGCCAGTTATTTAATTTACAGTTCATTTTGCACTGGAATAAGTTCCAATTTGCATCTTGATAACAAAATGCCTTCTTCTTCTTCTTCTTGTGGCGCTACAGTCCGGGGTGGACCTGGGCCTCAACCAACATGCCTCTCCAGCCAGCACGATCTTTCGCCAGCTGTCTCCAGTTACGCACTCCAAGTTGGTTGAGGTCCTTCTCCACTTGTGTGCGCCACTTCAGTCTAGGCCGTCCTCTGTTGCGTTGTCCCAATGGCTCGGATTCAAAGACTTTTCGGGCCGGAGCAGTGGTGTCCATACGCTCTACATGGCCTAGCCATCTTAAGCGTTGTATCCGTAGACGCTTAACCAGGCGCATGTCGCTGTACAGCCTATAGAGTTCGTCATTAAATCTTCTCCTCCAGATGCCATCAACGCAAACAGGACCAAAAATCGCACGCAAAACTTTTCTCTCAAAAAGACTAAGGGCTTCCTCATCCGCCTTTGCTAACGTCCAAGATTCTGCGCCATATAGTAGAACGGGGATGATCAAGCTGTTATATAAAGCCAGCTTAGTCCTTCGAGAGAGGGCTTTATTACTCAATTGCCTCTTGAGCCCAAAGAAACAGCGGTTGGCAAGAGTGATTCTGCGTTTGATTTCGGTACTGATGTTGTTGTCCCTGTTTACCGCGGAGCCGAGGTAGACGAAGTCCTTAACTACCTCGAAGTTTCTGCTGCCTAGTGTGACGCTCCGTCCGAGACGTCGATGTTGTGTGTCCTTCCTTGATGACAGCATGTACTTCGTTTTGCCCTCATTTACCGCAAGACCCATTTTGGCCGCTTCTGCTTCAATGCCAGCAAACGCCTCATTGACGGCTCGCTGTGTTCGTCCAATCACGTCAATGTCATCAGCGTAAGCTAACAATTGAACTGACTTCTGGAAGATCGTACCTCTGGTGTTGACTTGTGAGTTACGCACGATCTTCTCGAGGATGATGTTAAAGAAGTCACATGACAGTGCGTCGCCTTGTCTAAAACCTTTTTTGACATTGAAGGTCTCGGTGAGTTCGGTACCGACCTTGACGGAGCAGCGAGAGTTCTCCATCGTCATCCTACACAATCTGACGAGTTTGGTAGGAATGCCAAAACTAGACATGGCACTGTATAGCTCGTCTCTATGCACACTGTCATATGCAGCCTTGAAATCGACGAATAGGTGGTGGGTGTCAATTTGCATTTCTTGGGTCTTTTCCAGGATCTGCCGTAATGTGAAGATCTGGTCTATTGTGGACTTCCCTGGTCTGAAACCACACTGATAGGGACCTATCAGGTCATGGACAAATGGTTTCAGACGCTCACACAATACGGCAGAGAGGATCTTGTATGCGATGTTCAGGAGACTAATCCCTCTGTAGTTGGCGCAGTCAAAGGGGTCTCCTTTTTTGTGGACCGGGCAAACGACGCTGAGATTCCACTCATCGGGCATGCTTTCCTCCGACCATATCTTAAAGATGAGCTGGTGCATGCGCCCAACCAGGTCATCTCCAGCTGCTTTAAATAGTTCTGCGGACAGTCCGTCCGCTCCAGCAGCTTTGTTCGACTTTAGCTTGGATATTGCTATCTTCACCTCGTCTAAGTCGGGGGGACGGAATGCTTGTCTATCATCGTCCAAATTGAGTGGAACATTCTGCCTAACAGCGGGATTTGGGTCGTCATCGCCGTTTAGGAGTCTGCAGAAATGATCCTTCCAGATTCTCAGCACAGACTGCGATTCTACTACTAGTTGTCCATTTTGGTCCCGGCAGGCCTTGGTCCGAACCTTGTATCCTCCGGATAGCTGTTTTACCTTTCGGTAAAACTTTCGGACTTCATTCCTGCCAAAGCTCCTTTCCATTTCCTCGACCGCGCGCTTCTCATGCTCCTTCTTTTTCCTTCTGAGAAGCCGGTGCTCTTCCCTTCTTCTCTGTTCGTAGAGTTCACGAACAGCTCGCGTTGTTCGATGCAGCGTCGCCTTATAGGCGTCTTGTTTAGCTGCGTGCGCTTGCCTGCACTCGTCGTCAAACCATGGGTTCCTTCTGGGTGGTGACCTGAAACCCAGCACATCAGTGGCAGCTTCTTTGATGGCTTCTTGACAACGTTTCCATTCTTCTTCTATGCTTAGTGCAGGAAGCGTCGAACTCTGGGCGAGTTTCCGGGAGACTCGGTCGGCAAAGTTCCCAGCAATCAGCTGCGATTGTAGCTTTTCGACGTCAAACCGTTTTGGCCTTTCTCGACTCCGTTGCTCTCTCGATATCCGGGTTCTTACCTTGGCTACAACAAGGTGATGATCCGAGTCAATGTTTGCACCTCGGAAGGTTCGGACATCGAGAATACTGGAGGAGTGTCTGACATCGATCGCAACGTGATCAATCTGGTTGACGGTTGATTGATTAGGAGATCGCCAGGTTCCTTTGTGAATGTTCAGGTGTGGAAACCGCGTGCTAGCCACAGAGAGGTTTCGCCCCGAGTCGAAGTCCAACAGCCTGAGTCCGTTTCCGGATGTGTTGTCGTGCAGGCTGTGTTTACCGATGACTCCAGCAAAGATGTCCTCCTTTCCTAGCTGAGCGTTGAAATCTCCTAGAACGATCTTGGTGTCATAGCTGGGGCATCGATCGTATGTTCTTTCTAGGAGATCATAGAAGTCATCCTTGATGTTGTCATCCTTCTCCTCTGTCGGGGCGTGAGCGCATATTAGGCTGATGTTCCCGAATTTAGCCTTGATGCGGATTGTCATGAGGCGCTCGCTGACTGGGTCGTAGCTCAAGACTTTTTGCCTAAGTCTGCCTCGAACAACAAATCCGCATCCGAATAAGCGCTGCCTTCTCTCTCTATAGCAATTGCTGTAGTAGATATCGCAGTTCTTCATCGCTTTTATGCCAGGCCCATCCCATCGCACTTCCTGGATGGCGGTTATGTCAGCTTTGTAGCTGTCAAGGGCCTCCGCAAGTTGTTCGGCTGCACGTGGCCTATTAAGGGACCTCACATTCCACGTGCAAAACCGAAAATCGTTGTCCTTTAAACGTTTGCTGGGGTCGTCAACAGTTAATCCGTCCTTATCCGAGGCATATCGGTTTTTCTGAACTATTTTTCTTTTTTACGTGGTAAGGAAGTTACCCTCACGCACAACCCACAGACTGGTAGGCCAGGCCCATTATTTAAATCCTCGGGCAGAGGGGGTCGCTGCATACATTAGTTCACCATACAACGGGTGTTGTGATGGCTATCCAGGGGGCGCCACTTGGAGGCTGTATGTCAACTTGACCTGTGCACTAACGAGGATTGCCTTGGCAGCTCGCCATGTTGAGCGCAATCAACGACGTTACCTCGCGTGCATAGGCCCATGCCCACCATAACAAAATGCCATGTTTGACAAATTTTTGGGCAACAGAACCGTACTACATTTGACTGGTAGATGGTCTGAACTTAGTTCATTTATCACAGCGGGTTGGGTGAAGAATTCTTGCATATTAGTAAGAAAAAAATCTAAAGTTGACTGATTTGCTCTTTGATTTGATGGGATATAGGTTGGGTGGGGAGGATACAATATGTTTAAAGCGTGACTGGAATGCAAACGATCAAGCACATTCCCCCAAGAATTTGCTCTTAAGCAGCCCCAATTCCTATGTATGCAATTGAGATCACCTCCTTATAAAAAAATGTCGTTCAATTTTAATAGTTCCCGTAAGTCATGATTAAAATCGTAACGTTTTTGCGGCGTACTACGACCACCAGGAAAATATACACAAAAAAATTGTAGCTTACGCCCGTTTCTAAAGGGTATTTCTATATTCTCAATTAATTTAGATTTAATAATTGAAAGGACCTTATGCATTATTCTTCTTCTTACTACAATGGCAACACCACTCCCCCTTCTATCAGTACGATCTAAACGATACACCTCATATTCACTATTTGACAATTTTTTAACATTTATATCTAGATAAGTTTCAGTTACAAGTCCTGCATCAATATTGTGAAAGCTTAAGAAAGCAAAAAATTCTACTATCTTATTGCGAATGCTTCTAGCATTGCAACACAAAATATTCAGTCCTATATTCATATTTATTTATCTTGTTGATACAAATACTTAATAGCTAATTGTGCAAAAGCGTTGAATTGCTCCCTTTTGAAGTACAATTACCAAGTGTAGTTATCATTTCAGCAGTTAATTAATTAATTTCCTCAATGGTGAAAAGCTCACTGGAAGCTTTCGGTCCTACATTAGGGATATTGTTGTTGTTTCTGCTTGTCCATGCATTGGATTTGCATTCCCGCAAAGTGTTTTTACGTGGCAGTTCTTTCCGCCATGGCCAAACATTCGGCAGTTGTGACACTGTGTTATTTTGTTGCGTTGTCTTCGAGCGAAGTCCCACTTGACTTGTGTTTTAAATATTGAACATTCAATTTAGTTGAAGCACATTCTAAGATAATTATGTAGAACACATCATTGTAGACACCATAGTTCTTCTGAATCATTTTAACATTTTGCACTTTTAAGTTTATTGTTGTGAGTCGCAGTTTATTTTAATTACAATTGATATTTTTTCAATTCAAGTGAATGTACTTCAACACCGGATTTTCGTAAAACACATATCGATGGGATTTTGTCTTCTTTTTTGAGTTTGTTTTAGATTGAATCACATCACAATCACTAGCATTGTTTCAATCGGACATATTGTCGAGAGGGGTAAATGAGTTTTCTCTAGAGTTCTAACATCTAGAGCTCATTTTGACACTTTTAATATTTGAAGTCAAATTATTGTCTTCAACAATAAGAAACCGATTTCTTTTTAGAATTTTTTTTTTATTACCGCACTGAGAAAAACGTCGCGAGAGTACTGACTAGGACAGCTTTAATTAATGACTTGTGAGGTCCCTTCCAATTGGCACAGTGAATGGTCTCATTAGTTTTGCATTCTGATGTTCGGTGATTGCCAGAACAAACAGCACACAAGCCCTTTGTGACAATGCATTGCGTCAAGTCCATAGAGTTGGTAATTGTAACATTGTGTTACCTTATCGGGATTATGTTTTTTATAGTTCCAGAAGACGGTTTTAAATGAACTTAGAATTTTTCGCCAAATTTAATTTAACAGTGCCACGTTCAATATAATCAATATAAAAAAAGTTTTTATTATGTGACATATTTGAGTTTATAGAGATAGTTTTTATTTCCAAGCATTTGATACCAAGTGAAATCAATTAATTTTAATGGCACTATTACTGACTAAATCTAGACCAGAAATAATTAATTTTAACGGTCTGGTATCTTTTGATGATTGAGTGAAGATCTTTATTTTTAAGCGTAATAATTCATTTTTAATATTGGTAGAAGTGATGTTTTATCCGATGGATGTATTTTCAATTAAATAATTTACAACATTAATACTATCCAGTTTATTCCGCACTTTATCACCATTTTAAGATCACTACGGGGGAAATATTTGTTTTAATGACGTTAAAACGTCATCCATAACTTCGTCTACTAGATCTGGGTCTTGATTTCCAGTTTGTTCACCAAATATTTGATAATTGTTTTCATTCATAGTATTGGAATCAGATTGCGCACCATCACTGTTGTGTGTTATTCGGAAGGGGAAACGGGACCACGCTCAGAATCAAATCGCGCCATTTCTGGAGTTATTTTTACTAATTTGAAATCGCTAAAAAAGAAAGCACATGTGAACACGGTGACAACTCAATTTAAAACGAACAATGCACGCAAATTTATTTTGAGCGCAATAATTCATTATATAGTACTTACGAATACAAAACGCTAAATAACTGCTACTGATTTCGAATTCTAAACCTCTTGTTCCATAAATGTATATCGTTTTTATAACTGTTGTTATTGAATATTATGTCTGGTATTATATTTGTAAAAATGTTCTCATTTTGAACCAACTTAATGGTTTTATGTATATTATAATGTATTACAATTGTCACGCATTTTCGTACTAAGCTATATTAAACGAAAATGTTTTCCGAAACATATTCGCTTCATTTTTATTGTTAAGTAATGATTGCACGAAGCAAGTGCAATGACAAGGGTCATGTTTCCTTATTTATATTAATTATACCATCTTTGAAAGTGAATAGATGTCATTTGCACACTAAATTAATAACATTTTGTAACACCAAATATTAATTTTAATTATAATATGCGTAACTCGGAATATTAATTGAAAATAAATATTTTTCCAATGTGTGACTTTTGAGCATGCGTTACTTTATAATATATAAATGCCATCCATATACTAATTTATTAGAATTACATCCTATTTAAAGTTTATATTACACTTTTTCAGCATACAATATGCAGCAGTTCTTACGAACGCACTGTGTTGAATATACACAAGAAGGCTGACGAACTCACGAACAGTTGCCAATTTACGAGTGTTTGACACTATTGAGGGCAACAATTGACGAAATAGCTGAAATATTGCCTATTATGCAGGAGAAACGTAAAGATGTGTGAGTGAAATGAGACAATTGACGATGTCACGTAAATACATTTCAGATATTGGGTTATAATTACTAGAACACGTAAATAATAGTCGAACTTTCTATGTACGAAGGGGAAATCAGCTGCTTAATCAGATGTTCAGTTGACCATCTCCACCCTTATTGGCATTTGGTAGCACTGTACATTCTACCATATATTCAGAAACCATTATGGAATGAGATGGTCAACTGAACAGCTGATCAGACAGCTGATTTCCCCTTTGTCAATCAACCGTTTGACTGTTAAATACGTATTCTTGTAGAAAAAACCCCAATTTCCAAAAGTTATTTACGTAACATCGAACACTGTCTCATTTTACTCACCCACCTTTACGTTTCCACACCAAAATTCGTGAGATAGTGACTAATTCGTCAATTTTGGCCCTCAACAGTATCAAACACTCGTAAACTACCCACTTTCCTTCAGCTCTTGAAATCATTTTGACAGCGTTTGCTTATACAATTTCCCCTCCTGAACAGCTGATTCACAGACAGAGGACATAAACTAAGTTTGAACGCAAAAATTTACTAAATATTTCTTATGAATTAATAAACATTACAAGAAACTGAATAACTTCTACTGATTTTAAGTACTTAAACTCGTTTTCTATACATGTGTATCAATTTTATAACTATTGTTCATAAATATTATGTCTGATATTAATATCATTCAATTTTGAAATAATATTCAAAAGGTATCATAAATTTGTAAATATGTTCTCATTTTGAACCAACTTATTTGTTTTAAGTATATTTAATGTATCACAATTGTCATATATCTTCGTTCTGAGTTAAATTAGATAAAAATGTTTCGCAAAATATATTCGTTTTATTTTTTATTGTTGTTATTTTCATTGTACGAAAAATGTTTATTTATCGAATTGATGTCATAAAATGGACAATAAAAGTTATATTTTAACTTATTATTAACACCAAATATTTATTTTAATTTCAATACGCTTAACTCGAAATATCAACTGATAATAAATAATTCAGCACGCGTTACTCTCCTGTTTTTCTACATATTTCATAAGTTATTATAAATATAAATGCTATCAAATTATCCATTTATTAGAAATAAATCCTATTTAAAGTTTCTGTTACAATTACTTCCTTAAACAATTTGCAGTAGATTTTCCGAACGCGTTGTGTTGAATGAATACAAAACGTATAGGGGAAACGTATAGATGTGTGAGTAAAATGAGACAATGTTCGATGTTAGGTAATTGACTTTCACAAATTGGGGTTTTTTCGACAAGAACACCTAAATAACAGTCAAATAACAGTCAAAAGTTGATTGTAAAAGGGGTAATCAACTGTTTGATCAGGTGTTTAGTTGACCATCTCCTTCCTTAATGGTTTCTGCTTGGAATGCCAGAGGCATCACAAAATGGCCGACAAGTTCATGAACAACAGAAACCATTAAGGAAGCAGGTGGTCAACTGAACAGCTGATAAAACGGCTGATTTCCCCATTGTCAGACGACCGTTTGATATCTGAATGTTTGGGATCTGGATGTATTCTTAATTAAATAATTCACAACATTAATACTATTTAATTAATACAGTTTATTCCGCACTTTATCAATAGTTGATTTTAAAATCACTACGGGAGGTTTATTTGTTTTAATGACGTTAAAACGTCATCCATAACTTCGTCTACTGGGTCTGAATCTGCAATTCTAGTTTGTTCATCAAGTATGTGACAATAGATTTCATTCATAGTATTGAAAACGTATTGCCCACCATTACTGTTGAGTGTTGTCAGCAGCTCCAAAGAGGTGGTGCCGTGAAAAGTTCGAAAAATTGGTGTTGAGCTGGGAGTCGAACCTAGACCCTTCGGCGTGTGAGCGTCGCACTCTACCCACTACGCCACGGCGACCACAGACCTTTTGAATATTATTTCAAAATTTAATGATATTAATATCAGACATAATATTTATGAAAAATAGTTATAAAATTATAATACACATGTATAGAAAACGAGTTTGAGTATTTACAGTCAGTGGAAAATATTCAGTTTTTTGTAATGTTTATTAGTTCATAAGAAATATTTAGTAAATTTTTGCGTTCAAACTTATTTTATGTCCTCGTTTTGTTTTTTAAATAATCACAAAGTTGTAAGAATATTGTGTTTCTGATGCAACTACTGGCTCACAAACATAATTTCTGAACGCGGCTGTCGGGAACCATTACTTCGTGTTTTATATGCCCTCTCCTTCTAACAGTTTTAAAAGTGAGGAGATCCACCGTATAGGCAGTTCACACGTATTCTCATTTAAAAACAAAAAAAAAATTCTGTCTGTGAATTACCTGCTTGGGAGGGGAAATGTTATACACAACGCTTTCAAATAGAATTTATTGCCGGGTGACGAGGGAGTTGACTGTCACCCTATTGGTATCTGATTCCAAGTAACAATTGTGGGTGAATCACTTGACATATTTGTTTATATATACGTATGTAATAGCTAAAGAAGTTATAACATTAAACTGCTTAGCTCTTAAATTACAATTAATTAATTTCTCTAAAACTTCATTTAAGAGCGAACTGATCTCTTCAAAAGTAAACAAGTCGTTACTTATTGACTTATAGGCTGGAAGAGTATTATTTTTTGTAGTTGAGTGCTGAGAGCGATTCGGACCCCAAACCAGAATTCGTTGCTGTTTGGTTACTGGCGGAGAGTAATGAGAGCATTTTGGCCCTGTGCAGATGAGTACACTGTGGCTTAATTTAGGAAGCTTGAGTGATGGAAAATGGGAAAGGGAACAACAATCCAAGGGTGGTTGCTGACTGGTTGACTGACTTGCAGAATTTTTGGTGCTGTTTCTCCGATTTGCTGAGAGTCTTTGCCTTATATTCCAATACTGCTGACAACTAGGACAGCTTTAATTAATGATTTGTGAGGTCCCTTGCAATTGGCGCAGTGAATGGTCTCATTAGTTTTGCATTCTGATAAACGGTGATTGCCAGAATAAACAGCACACAAGCTCTTTGTGACAATGCATTGCGTCAAGTCCATAGAGTTGGTAATTGTAACATTGTGTTACTTTATCGGGATTATGTTTTTTTATACTTCGCCCCGTAGTAATTTTAAAATCAACTAGTGATAAAGTGCGGAATAAACTGGATAGTATTAATGTTGTAAATTATTAAATTAAGAATACATCCCTCGGGTAAAACATCACTTCCACCAATATTAAAAATGAATTATTACGCTTAAAAATGGAGTTCTCTCTCATTCATCTAAAGATACCAGACCGTTAAAATTAATTATTTCTGGTCTAGATTTAGTCAGTAATAGTGCTATTAAAATGAATTAATTTCACTTGGTATCAAATGCTTGGAAATAAAAACTATCTCTATAAACTCATATATGTCACATAATAAAAACTATTTATATATTGATTATATTGAACGTGGCAGTTTTAAATTAAATTTGGCGAAAAATTCTAAGTTTATTTAAAACCGTCATCTTCTGGAACTATAAAAAAACATAATCCCGATAAGGTAACACAATGTATATAGTTTTATCCAACACAAAGTAATGGTTGCCTACAGCCGCGTTCAGAAATTATGTTTGTGAGCCAGTAGTTGCATCAGAAACACAATATTCTTAAAACTTTGTGATTATTTAAAAAACAAAACGAGGACATAAAATAAGTTTGAACGCAAAAATTCACTAAATATTTCTTATGAACTAATAAACATTACAAAAAACTGAATATTTTCCACTGACTGTAAATACTCAAACTCGTTTTCTATACATGTGTATTATAATTTTATAACTATTTTTCATAAATATTATGTCTGATATTAATATCATTAAATTTTGAAATAATATTCAAAAGGTATGTGGTTGCCGTGGCGTAGTGGGTAGAGTGCGACGAATGATATCAAATTATCCATATATTAGAAATAAATCCTATTTAAAGTTTCTGCTACACTTAGATTTTCCGAACGCATTGTGTTGAATGCATACAAAACGTATAGGGGAAACGTACAGATGTGTGAGTAAAATGAGACAATGTTCGATGCTTGGTAATTGACTTTCACAAATTGGGGTTTTTTCTACAAGAACACGTAAACAACAGTCAATGGTCGATTAGTAAAGGGAAAATCAGCTGTTTGATCAACTGTTCAGTTAACCATCTCCTTCCTAAATGGTTTCTGCTTGGAATGCCAGAGGCATCACAAAATGGCCGACGAGTTCAGGAACAGGAAAAACCATTATGGAAGGAGGTGGTCAACTGAACAGCTGATAAAACGGCTGATTCCCCCACTGTCAATCGACCGTTTGACTGTTATTTACGTGTTCTTGTAGAAAAAACCCAATTTCTGGAAGTTATTTACGTAACATAGAACAATTTCTCATTTTACTCACACATCTATACGTTTACCCTCCAGAAGAATGAGAAAAGAACAATTGAAAGGTAAAAGGTATAGCTTTTTCCAACACAAAGTAATGGTTGCAGACAGCCGAGTTCAGATATTGTGTTTGTACGGCAGTAGTTGCATCAGAAAAACAATATTCTTAAAACTTTATGATTAATTCAAGAACAAAATGCGGATATAAACTTAGTTTAATCTCAATAATTTACTAAATCGTATTTATGTAATGTATATACAAAATACCGAACAACAGCTATTTATTTTAAATTCTGTAACTCGGTTTCTATAAATGCATTAATTTTATAACTGTTGTTAGTTAATATTATGTCTGATTTTATTCTTGTTCTTATTGAAATATTACTCAGAAGGTATCTAAAATTTGTAAAAACGTTCTCATTCATATTAAATGTAATTCAATTGTCATATACCTTCGTTCTGAGTTATATTAGACAAAACAGTTTTGCAAAACATTTATTTTATGTTGTTTTTTATTTGTTTTTGGGTTAGGTTTTATTGTTTTTATTGATTACAACATCCCTTTATATTGAATGGAAATCTTGTGGACAATAAAAATAGCATATTGTAATAATAATATATAGCAACATATATTTATTTTAATTATAATACGCGTAACACGGAATATCAACTGATAATAAGTCTTTTCTAAATGTTCGACTTTTCAGCACGCGTTACTCTCTTGTTTTTCCACATATTTCATAAGTTATTATATATAAATGCTATCAAATTATCATTTTATTAGAAAGAAATCCTATTTAAAGTTTCGATTATACTAACTTGGGTAAACAATTTGCAGTAGATTTTCCGAACGCATTGTGGTGAATGTACACAAAATGGCTGACGAATTCACGAACAGTTGACAATTTACGAGTGTTTGACACTATTGAAGGCAAAAATTGACGAATCAGCCACCATCTTTCCAATTTTGAAGGGGAAACGTATAGATGTGTGAGTAAAATGAGAAAATGTTCAATGTTACGTAAATAACTTTCAGAAATTAGGTTTTTTCTACAAGAACACGTAAATAACAGTTGAACGGTCGATTGATAGTGGGGAAATCAGCTGTTTTATCAGCTGTTCAGTTGACCACCTGCTTCCTTAATGGTTTCTGTTGTTCATGAACTCGTCGGCCATTTTGTGATGCCTCTGGCATTCCAAGCAGAAACCATTAAGGAAGGAGATGGTTAACTAAACACCTGATCAAACAGTTGATTTCCCCTTTTACAATTAACTGCTGACTGTTATTTAGGTGTTCTTGTCGAAAAAACCCCAATTTGTGAAAGTCAATTACCTAACATCGAACATTGTCTCATTTTACTCACACATCTATACGTTTCCCCTATACGTTTTGTATTCATTCAACACAACGCGTTCGGAAAATCTACTGCAAATTGTTTAAGGAAGTAATTGTAACAGAAACTTTAAATAGGATTTATTTCTAATAAATGGATAATTTGATAGCATTTATATTTATAATAACTTATGAAATATGTAGAAAAACAGGAGAGTAACGCGTGCTGAATTATTTATTATCAGTTGATATTCCGAGTTAAGCGTATTGAAATTAAAATATATATTTGGTGTTATATATCATTACTACAAAATATTACTTTTATTGTCCATTTTATGACATCAATTCAATAAATAAACATGTTTCGTGCAATGAAAATAACAACAATAAAAATAAAACGAATATATTTTGCGAAACATTTATATCTAATATAACTCAGAACGAAGATATATGACAATTGTGATACATTAAATATACTTAAAACAATTAAGTTGGTTCAAAATGAGAACATATTTACAAATTTATGATACCTTTTGAATATTATTTCAAAATTGAATGATATTAATATCAGACATAATATTTATGAACAATAGTTATAAAATTGATACACATGTATAGAAAACGAGTTTGAGTATTTAAAGTCAGTAGAAGTTATTCAGTTTCTTGTAATGTTTATTAATTCATAAGAAATATTTAGTAAATTTTTGCGTTCAAACTTAGTTTATGTCCTCGTTTTGTTTTTTAAATAATCACAAAGTTTTAAGAATATTGTTTTTCTGAAGCAACTACTGCCTCACAAACATAATTTCTGAACGCGTCTGTCGGCAACCATTACTTCGAGTTGGATAAAACTATATCTTCTCTCTTTCAATTTAATTTAATCTTGTTTTATATGCCCTCTCCTTCTAACAGTTTTAAAAGTGAGGAGATCCACCGTATAGGCAGTTCACACGAATTCTCATTTAAAAACAAAAAAAAAAAAAAAAATTCTGTCTCTGAATTAGTTGTTTGGGAGGGGAAATGTTATACACAACGCTTTCAAATAGAATTTATTGCCGGGTGACGAGGGAGTTGATTGTCTTTCTATTGGGCTTTGATTCCAAGTAACAATTTTGAGTGGATCACTTGACATATTTGTTTATATATACGTATGTAATAGCTAAAGAATTTATAACATTAAACTGCTTAGCTCTTGAATTACAATTATTTAATTTCTCTAAAACTTCATTTGAGAGAGAACTGATCTCTCCAAAAGTAAACAAGTCGTTACTTATTGACTTATAGGCTGGAAGAGTATTATTTTTTGTAGTTGAGTGCTGAGAGCGATTCGGACCCCAAACCAGAATTCGTTGCTGTTTGGTTACTGGCGGAGAGTAATGAGAGCATTTTGGCCCTGTGCAGATGAGTACACTGTGGCTTAATTTAGGAAGCTTGAGTGATGGAAAATGGGAAAGGGAACAACAATCCAAGGGTGGTTGCTGACTGGTTGACTGACTTGCAGAATTTTTGGTGCTGTTTCTCCGATTTGCTGAGAGTCTTTGCCTTATATTCAAATACTGCTGACAACTAGGACAGCTTTAATTAATGATTTGTGAGGTCCATTGCAATTGGCGCAGCGAATGGTCTCATTAGTTTTGCATTCTGATGTACGGTGATTGCCAGTACAAACAGCACACAAGCTCTTTGTGACAATGCATTGCGTCATGTCCATAGAGTTGGTAATTGTAACATTGTGTTACCTTATCGGGATTATATTTTTTATAGTTCCAGAAGATGACGGTTTTAAATAAACTTAGAATTTTTCGCCTAATTTAATTTAACAGTGCAGTTAATGTGACATATTTGAGTTTATAGAGATAGTTTTTATTTCCAAGCATTTAATACCAAGTGAAATTAATTCATTTTAATAGCACTATTACTGACTAAATCTAGACCAGAAATAATTAATTTTAACGGTCTGCTATCTTTAGATGAATGAGAGAAGAACTCTATTTTAATTCATTTTTAATATTGGTGGAAGTGATGTTTTACCCGAGGGACGTATTCTTAATTAAATAATTTACAACACTCATACTACCCAGTTTATTCCGCACTTTATCACTAGTTGATTTTAAAATCAATACGGGGCGAATTTTCGTTTTAATGACGTTAAAACGTTCATTATCCATAACTTCGTCTACTGGATCTGGGTCTAGATTTCCAGTTTGTTCATCAAGTATTTGATAATAGTTTTCATTCATAGGATTGGAATCATATTGCAAACCAACACTATTGTGTGTAATTCGGGAGGGGAAACAGAACCACCCTCAAAATCAAATCGTGGTTCCGTTTTACTAATTTGAAAGGAAAGCACATGTGAACAGTGTGACAACTCAATTTGAAGTGAACAATGCACGCAAATTTATTTTGACCGCAATAATTAATTATAAAGGACTTATGAACTCTCAAATAATACAAAACGCTAAATAACTGCTACTGATTTCGAATTCTAAACCTCGTGTTTATACCTGTTGTTATTTAATATTATGTCTGGTATTATATATGTAAAAATGGTCTCATATTGAACCAACTTAATGGTTTTATGTATATTGTAATGTATTACAATTGTCACGCATTTTCGTACTAAGCTATATTAAACAGGAAAGTTTCGCGAAATATATTCGCTTCATTTTCATTGTTAAGTAATGATTGCACGAAGCAAGTGCAATGACAAGGGTCAGGTTTCCTTATTTATATTAATTATAACATTTTTGAAAGTGAATAGATGCCATTTGAACAATAAGATAATAACATTTTGTAACACCAAATAATAATAATAATTGTTGGCGCTACAGTCCAAAGGGGGACCAGGGCCTAGCTTGCTCATCAGCTACTCGTGTTGTGCGCGCTACTGTTCTCTCACGAGTAGAAGGGACTTACAGTTTTTTGCCGGCTCCGAACGGCGAAATTTGAGAAGCTTTTTAAGACAGTTATTACTCTTTGAGTGTAGTCAGCAGCTCCAAAGAAAATTCGAAAAATTGGTGTTGAGCTGGGAGTCGAACCTAGACCCTTCGGCGTTTGAGCGTCGCACTCTACCCACTCGGCCACGACAACCACTGTAAAGCCAAATATTAATTTTAATTATAATACGCGTAACTCGGAATATTAATTGAAAATAAATATTTTTCATAGGTGCATGCGTTACTCCCTTGTTCTTCTACAAATTTCATAAGTTAAAATATATAAATGCTATCCAAATAAGAATTTATTAGAATTACATCCTATTTAAAGTACACTTTTTACACTTTTTCAGCAAACAATATGCAGCAGTTCTTACGAACGCACTGTGTTGAATATACACAAGAAGGCTGACGAATTCACGAACAGTAGGCAATTTACGAGTGTTTGACACTATTGAGGGCAACAATTAACGAAATGGCTGAAATATTGCCTATTTTTCAGGAGAAACGTAAATATGTGTGAGTGAAATGAGACAACTGATGATATCACGTAAATAAACTTCAGAAATTGGTTTATATTTACCAGAACACGTAAATAATAGTCGAACTTTCTATGTACGAAGGGGAAATCAATTGGTCGATCAGATGTTCAGTTGACCATCACCATCGTTATTGGTACTTGGTAGCACTGCACAATATACCTTATATTCAGACACCATTAAGGAACGAGATGGTCAACTGAACAGCTGATCAAACAGCTGATTTGCCTTTGTCTATAGTCCGTTTGACTATTATATAGGTATTCTTGTAGAAAAAACCCCAATTTCTAAAAGTTATTTACGTAACATCGAACACTGTCTCATTTAACTCACGTTTACGTTTCCACACGAAAATTCGCAAGATTAAGCCACTATCTATCGTCAATTTTCGCCCTCAATAGTGTCAAACACTCGTAAATCGCCCACTTTCCGTCAGAGACCAATAGTAAGACAGTCAACTCTCTCGTCTTCCGCCCTTGAAATTATTTTAATAGTGTTTTTTATAAGATTTCCCCTCCTGAACAGCTGATTCACAGACAGGATTCTTTTGTTTTTAAATGAGAATACGTGTGAAGTGGCTATACGGTGGATCTCCTGACTCTTAAAACTGTTAGAAGGAGAGGGGAAAGGTGAAGTTTTTTTCAAACACAAAGTAATGGTTGGCGACAGCCGCGTTCAGAAATTATGTTTGTAAGGCAGTAGTTGCATCAGAAAAACAATATTCTTAAAACTTTATGAATACTTCAAGAACAAAATGAGGATCTAAACTAAGTTTGAACGCAATAATTTACTAAATCGTATTTACGAATTGATAAGCATTACAAAACACTGAAAAACAGCTATTTATTTTAAATTCTATAACTCGGTTTCCATAAATGTATTAATATTATAACTGTTGTTAATATATATTATGTCTGATTTATTTTTCTTCTTATTGAAATAGTACTCAAAAGATCTCATAAATTTGTAAAAACGTTCTCATTGCGAACAACTTTTTCTGTTTTAAGTATATTTAATGTATTTCAATTGTCATATACCTTCGTTCTGAGTTAAATTAGATAAAAATGTTTTGCTAAACATTTATTTTATTTTTATTGTTGCTATTTTCATTGCACGAAACATGTTTAATATATGTTTTTGGGTTAGGTTTCATTGTTTTTATTGATTACAACACCCTTTTATATTGAGTGGATGTCATGTGGGCAATAAATATAGCATTGTGTAATAATAATATAAAGCAACATATATTTATTTTAATTACAATACGCGTAACTCGGAATGTCAACTGATAATAAAACTTTTCCAAATATGCAACTTCTCAGCACGAGTTACTCTCTTGTTTTTCTACACATTTCATAAGTTCTTCTTCTTCTTCGGATGGCGCTACAGTCCAGGGTGGACCTGGGCCTCAACCAACATGCCTCTCCAGCTAGCACGATCTCTTGCCAGCTGCTTCCAATTGCGCACTCCAAGTTAGTTGAGGTCCTTTTCCACTTGTGAGCGCCATCTCAGTCTAGGACGTCCTCAGTTGCGTTGTATCTGTGGTTCGGATTCGAAAACTCTTCGAGCCGGAGCAGTTCTGTCCATACGCTCTACATGGTCTAGGCACCTTAAGCGTTGTATCCGTAGACGCTTGACTTGGCTCATGCCGCCGTACCGCCCATACAGTCCAGGGTGGACCTGGGCCTCAACCAACATGCCTCTCCAGCTAGCACGATCTCTTGCCAGCTGCTTCCAATTGCGCACTCCAAGTTAGTTGAGGTCCTTTTCCACTTGTGAGCGCCATCTCAGTCTAGGACGTCCTCAGTTGCGTTGTATCTGTGGTTCGGATTCGAAAACTCTTCGAGCCGGAGCAGTTCTGTCCATACGCTCTACATGGTCTAGGCACCTTAAGCGTTGTATCCGTAGACGCTTGACTTGGCTCATGCCGCCGTACCGCCCATACAGTTCGTGGTTGAATCTTCTCCTCCAGATGCCATCAACGCAAACAGGACCAAAAATCGCACGCAAAACTTTTCTCTCGAAAAGACTAAGGACTTCCTCATTCGCCTTAGCTAACGTCCAAGATTCTGCGCCATATAGTAGGACGGGGATGATCAAGCTGTTATATAAAGCTAGTTTAGTCCTTCTAGAGAGGGCTTTATTACTCAATTGCCTCTTGAGCCCAAAGAAACAGCGGTTGGCAAGAGTGATTCTGCGTTTGATTTCGGTACTGATGTTGTTGTCCCTATTTACCGCGGAGCCGAGGTAGACGAAGTCCTTAACTACCTCGAAGTTTCTGCTGCCTAGTGTGACGCTCCGTCCGAGACGTCGATGTTGTGTGTCCTTCCTTGATGACAGCATGTACTTCGTTTTGCCCTCATTTACCGCAAGACCCATTTTGGCCGCTTCCGCTTCAATGCCAGCAAACGCCTCATTGACGGCTCGCTGTGTTCGGCTGATCACGTCAATGTCATCCGCATAAGCTAGCAGTTGAATGGACTTGTGGAAGATCGTGCCTCTGATGTTGACGTGTGAGTTCCGCACGATCCCCTCAAGAATGATGTTAAAGAAGTCGTATTTTTTTTTATAATTGACGCGTGCAAAAGGGGTTGCGAGTACCCTTAAGTGACCGGATCGAGTCACAGCACGGGCCGAAGGTATAGAAGAAGAGAGGGAGAGAAGGTACCGATGCACATTAGTTTTAAATGCCTGTGGATTGTAATGAGGAGGAAAAATCGAGCTGGGAAGAGCATTCCAGATTCGTGTAGTGCGGCTAAAGATCGAGTCTCTGAATTTGACTGTACGTACGAAAGAGGGCTTGAGCCTGAATTGGTGGGCATTCCTAGCGAGACGTGTATTGCGGGTGAATCCTTGAAGGGGAGAAATGCAACTGGGTAATTCATCTGAGCATTTCTTGTTAAAATAGCGATAAAAGAATGACAACGACGCGACATTACGTCGGTGTTCTAACGAGTCAATCGACTTCGCAATATTACTGTCACCTATAAGTTTTATCGCTCGCTTTTGAATTTTATCCAGCAGGTGCAGGGAGGTCTTAGAAGCACCTGACCAAATAGGAGCGTTATACTCAAGTTTTGGGCGTATGTATGCCTTGTATATTGAAGCCAGATCAGAAGGGATGAAGTACTTCTTGCATCGTTTAAGGAAGCCTAGACATTTCGCAGCATTTTTGGCGACCTCAAATATGTGATCGTTCCAACTAATGGTTGGGTTGATACACATACCGAGGATGGAAAGTCTTTCGGTTTCAACAACACAAGTGCCGTTCATGGATAACGGCTAATTATTTTGTAATCGCTTTAACGACAGTAGACAGCACTGTGTTTCGGAAGCATTAAATTCCACTCAATTCTTATTTCCCCAATCGATTATGCATATGACAGCGCGTTGCCTTGTCTAAATGCTTTTTGGACATCGAAGGCCTCGGTGAGTTCGCTACCGACCTTGACGGAGCAGCGAGAGTTCTCCATTGTAATCCTACACAATCTGACGAGTTTGGTAGGGATGCTAAAACTAGACATGGCACTGTATAGCTCGTCTCTATGCGCGCTGTCATAAGCGGCCTTGAAATCAACAAATAGATGGTGGGTGTCGATTTGTACTTCTTGGGACTTCTCCAGGATCTGCCGCAGTGTGAAGATCTGGTCAATACCAGAACAGATATTTCAAAAGTTATTAATTTATTATTAAATCATTATCCTTTCATTAGAAATAAATCCTATTTAAAGTTCCGATTATACTAACTTGCATAAACAATTTGCAGTCGATTTTCCGAACGCGTTGTGTTGATTGTATATAAAATCGGAATAATAAGACTTTTCCTCTTACTTTCTTGTTTTTGTGAATATTTCATAAGTTATTATAAACATAAATGCTATCAAATTATCCATTTATTAGAAATAAATCCTATTTAAATATTCCGAGTTACGCGTATTATAATTTAAATAAATATTTGGTGCTATATGTTATGATTAAAAATTGTTATTTTTATTGTTCAAATAACATCCATTTACTATAAAAGTAATGAAACCTAACCCCAAAACATATTAAACATGTTTAGCGAAATCAAAATAAAAACAATAGGTATAATTTAATTAGAGCAAAAATAATATCAGACATAATATTTATTAATAACAGTTATAAAAATGATACACATTTATAGAAAATGAGTTATAGAATTTAAATCAGAAGCTGTTATTAAGTGTTTTGTAAAATTTATTAGTTCATAAATACTATTTAGTAAATTATTGCGTTTAAACTATGTTTGTGTCCTCATTTTGTTCTTGAATTAATCATAAGGTTTTAAGAATGTTGCTTTTCTGATGCAACTTCTGCCTTACAAACATAATTTCTGAACCGGCAGCCATTACTGTGTGGTGGAAAAAACTATTCCTTCTCTCCTCTAATTACCTGATTTATATGACCTTTACATCTAACCATTTGAAGAGTGAGAGCATTCACCGTACAGGCAGCTCACACGTATTCTCTTTAAAAAACAAACAAGTTCCTGTCTGTGAATCAGCTGTTTAGGAGTGGAAATGTTATAAAAAAACGCTGACAAAATGAGACGAGAAAGTTGACTGTCTGCCTATTGTTCTCTGACGAAAAGTGGGCAATTTACGAGTGTTTGACACTATTGAGGGCGAAAATTAACGAATAAGCCACTATGTTGCGAATTTTCGTGTGGAAACGTAAATATGGGTGAGTAAAATGAGACAGTGTTTGATGTTACGTAAATAACTTTCAGAAATGGGATTTCTTCTACAAGAACACATAAATAACGTAACAAAGGGGAAATCAGCTTTTCAGTTGACCATCTCCTTCCTTAATGGTTTCTTTCGGGAAGAGTATTAGTTTTTGTAGTTGAGTGCTGAGAGCGATTTGGACCCCAAACCAGAATTCGTTGCTGTTTGGTTACTGGCGGAGAGTAATGAGAGGATTTTGGCCCTGTGCAGATGAGTACACTGTTGCTTAATTTTTAGGAAGCTTGAGTGATGGAAAATGGGAAAGAGAACAACAATCCATCGGTGGTTGCTGACTACTTGACTGACTTGCAGAATTTTCAGTGCTGTTTCTCCGATTTGCTGAGAGTTTTTGTCTTATATCCAAATACTGCTGACAACTAGGACAGCTTTAATTGATGATTTGTGAGGTCCCTTGCAATTGGCGCAACGAATGGTCTCATTAGTTTTGCATTCAGATGTTCGGTGATTGCCCGAACAAACAGCACACACGCTCTTTGTGACAATGCATGACACCATGTCCATAGAGTTGGTAATTGTAACATTGTGTTACCTTATCGGGATTACGTTTTTTTATAGTTGCAGAAAATTACGGTTTTAAATAAACTTGGAATTTTTCGCCTAATTTAATTTAACAATGCACGTTCAATATAATCAATATATAAATAGTTTTTATTATGTGACATATTTGAGTTTATAGAGATAGTTTTTATTTCCAAGCATTTAATACCAAGTGAAATTAATTCATTTTAATAGCACTATTACTGACTAAATCTAGACCAGAAATAATTAATTTTAACGGTCTGCTATCTTTAGATGAATGAGAGAAGAACTCTATTTTTAAGCGTAATAATTCATTTTTAATATTGGTGGAAGTGATGTTTTACCCGAGGGACGTATTCTTAATTAAATAATTTACAACACTCATACTACCCAGTTTATTCCGCACTTTATCACTAGTTGATTTTAAAATCACTACGGGGCGAATTTTCGTTTTAATGGCGTTAAAACGTTCATTATCCATAACTTCGTCTACTGGATCTGGGTCTAGATTTCCAGTTTGTTCATCAAGTATTTGATAATAGTTTTCATTCATAGTATTGGAATCATATTGCAAACCAACACTATTGTGTGTAATTCGGGAGGGGAAACAGAACCACCCTCAAAATCAAATCGTGGTTCCGTTTTACTAATTTGAAAGGAAAGCACATGTGAACACTGTGACAACTCAATTTGAAATGAACAATGCACGCAAATTTATTTTGACCGCAATAATTAATTATAAAGGACTTATGAACTCTCAAATAATACAAAACGCTAAATAACTGCTACTGATTTCGAATTCTAAACCTCGTGTTTATACCTGTTGTTATTTAATATTATGTCTGGTATTATATATGTAAAAATGGTCTCATTTTGAACCAACTTAATGGTTTTATGTATATTGTAATGTATTACAATTGTCACGCATTTTCGTACTAAGCTATATTAAACAGGAAAGTTTCGCGAAATATATTCGCTTCATTTTCATTGTTAAGTAATGATTGCACGAAGCAAGTGCAATGACAAGGGTCAGGTTTCCTTATTTATATTAATTATAACATTTTTGAAAGTGAATAGATGCCATTTGAACAATAAGATAATAACATTTTGTAACACCAAATAATAATAATAATTGTTGGCGCTACAGTCCAAAGGGGGACCAGGGCCTAGCTTGCTCATCAGCTACTCGTGTTGTGCGCGCTACTGTTCTCTCACGAGTAGAAGGGACTTACAGTTTTTTGCCGGCTCCGAACGGCGAAATTTGAGAAGCTTTTTAAGACAGTTATTACTCTTTGAGTGTAGTCAGCAGCTCCAAAGAAAATTCGAAAAATTGGTGTTGAGCTGGGAGTCGAACCTAGACCCTTCGGCGTTTGAGCGTCGCACTCTACCCACTCGGCCACGACAACCACTGTAAAGCCAAATATTAATTTTAATTATAATACGCGTAACTCGGAATATTAATTGAAAATAAATATTTTTCAAAGGTGCATGCGTTACTCCCTTGTTCTTCTACAAATTTCATAAGTTAAAATATATAAATGCTATCCAAATAAGAATTTATTAGAATTACATCCTATTTAAAGTACACTTTTTACACTTTTTCAGCAAACAATATGCAGCAGTTCTTACGAACGCACTGTGTTGAATATACAGAAGAAGGCTGACGAATTCACGAACAGTAGGCAATTTACGAGTGTTTGACACTATTGAGGGCAACAATTAACGAAATGGCTGAAATATTGCCTATTTTTCAGGAGAAACGTAAATATGTGTGAGTGAAATGAGACAACTGATGATATCACGTAAATAAACTTCAGAAATTGGTTTATATTTACCAGAACACGTAAATAATAGTCGAACTTTCTATGTACGAAGGGGAAATCAATTGGTCGATCAGATGTTCAGTTGACCATCACCATCGTTATTGGTACTTGGTAGCACTGCACAATATACCTTATATTCAGACACCATTAAGGAACGAGATGGTCAACTGAACAGCTGATCAAACAGCTGATTTGCCTTTGTCTATAGTCCGTTTGACTATTATATAGGTATTCTTGTAGAAAAAACCCCAATTTCTAAAAGTTATTTACGTAACATCGAACACTGTCTCATTTAACTCACGTTTACGTTTCCACACGAAAATTCGCAAGATTAAGCCACTATCTATCGTCAATTTTCGCCCTCAATAGTGTCAAACACTCGTAAATCGCCCACTTTCCGTCAGAGACCAATAGTAAGACAGTCAACTCTCTCGTCTTCCGCCCTTGAAATTATTTTAATAGTGTTTTTTATAAGATTTCCCCTCCTGAACAGCTGATTCACAGACAGGATTCTTTTGTTTTTAAATGAGAATACGTGTGAAGTGGCTATACGGTGGATCTCCTGACTCTTAAAACTGTTAGAAGGAGAGGGGAAAGGTGAAGTTTTTTTCAAACACAAAGTAATGGTTGGCGACAGCCGCGTTCAGAAATTATGTTTGTAAGGCAGTAGTTGCATCAGAAAAACAATATTCTTAAAACTTTATGAATACTTCAAGAACAAAATGAGGATCTAAACTAAGTTTGAACGCAATAATTTACTAAATCGTATTTACGAATTGATAAGCATTACAAAACACTGAAAAACAGCTATTTATTTTAAATTCTATAACTCGGTTTCCATAAATGTATTAATATTATAACTGTTGTTAATATATATTATGTCTGATTTATTTTTCTTCTTATTGAAATAGTACTCAAAAGATCTCATAAATTTGTAAAAACGTTCTCATTGCGAACAACTTTTTCTGTTTTAAGTATATTTAATGTATTTCAATTGTCATATACCTTCGTTCTGAGTTAAATTAGATAAAAATGTTTTGCTAAACATTTATTTTATTTTTATTGTTGCTATTTTCATTGCACGAAACATGTTTAATATTTGTTTTTGGGTTAGGTTTCATTGTTTTTATTGATTACAACACCCTTTTATATTGAGTGGATGTCATGTGGGCAATAAATATAGCATTGTGTAATAATAATATAAAGCAACATATATTTATTTTAATTATAATACGCGTAACTCGGAATGTCAACTGATAATAAAACTTTTCCAAATATGCAACTTCTCAGCACGAGTTACTCTCTTGTTTTTCTACACATTTCATAAGTTCTTCTTCTTCTTCGGATGGCGCTACAGTCCAGGGTGGACCTGGGCCTCAACCAACATGCCTCTCCAGCTAGCACGATCTCTTGCCAGCTGCTTCCAATTGCGCACTCCAAGTTAGTTGAGGTCCTTTTCCACTTGTGAGCGCCATCTCAGTCTAGGTCGTCCTCAGTTGCGTTGTATCTGTGGTTCGGATTCGAAAACTCTTCGAGCCGGAGCAGTTCTGTCCATAAGCTCTACATGGTCTAGGCACCTTAAGCGGTGTATCCGTAGACGCTTGACTTGGCTCATGCCGCCGTACCGCCCATACAGTTCGTGGTTGAATCTTCTCCTCCAGATGCCATCAACGCAAACAGGACCAAAAATCGCACGCAAAACTTTTCTCTCGAAAAGACTAAGGACTTCCTCATTCGCCTTGGCTAACGTCCAAGATTCTGCGCCATATAGTAGGACGGGGATGATCAAGCTGTTATATAAAGCGAGCTTAGTCCTTTGGGAGAGGGCTTTATTACTCAATTGCCTCTTGAGCCCAAAGAAACAGCGGTTGGCAAGAGTGATTCTGCGTTTGATTTCGGTACTGATGTTGTTGTCCCTGTTTACCGCGGAGCCGAGGTAGACGAAGTCCTTAACTACCTCGAAGTTCCTGCTGCCTAGTGTGACGCTCCGTCCGAGACGTCGATGTTGTGTGTCCTTCCTTGATGACAGCATGTACTTCGTTTTGCCCTCATTTACCGCAAGACCCATTTTAGCCGCTTCCGCTTCAATGCCAGCAAACACCTCATTGACGGCTCGCTGTGTTCGTCCAATCACGTCAATGTCATCAGCGTAAGCTAGCAATTCAACTTCTGGAAGATCGTGCCTCTGGTGTTGACTTGTGTGTTACGCACGATCTTCTCGAGGATGATGTTAAAGAAGTCACATGACAGTGCGTCGCCTTGTCTAAAACCTTTTTCGACATTGAAGGTCTCGGTGAGTTCGGTACCGACCTTGACGGAGCAGCGAGAGTTCTCCATCGTCATCCTACACAATCTGACGAGTTTGGTAGGAATGCCAAAACTAGACATGGCACTGTATAGCTCGTCTCTATGCACACATTCATATGCAGCCTTTAAAATCGACGAATAGGTGGTGAGTGTCAATTTGCATTTCTTGGGTCTTTTCCAGGATCTGCCGTAATGTGAAGATCTGGTCTATTGTGGACTTCCCTGGTCTGAAACCACACTGATAAGGGCCTATCAGGTCATGGACAAATGGTTTCAGACGCTCACACAATACGGCAGAGAGGATCTTGTATGCGATGCTCAGAGGACTAATCCCTCTGTAGTTGGCGCAGTCAAAGGGGTATCCTTTCTTGTGGACCTGGCAAACGACGCTGAGATTCCACTCATCGGGGTTGCTTTCCTCCGACCATATCTTACAGATGAGCTGGTGCATGCGCCCAACCAGGTCATCTCCAGCTGCTTTAAATAGTTCTGCGGACAGTCCGTCCGCTTCAGCAGCTTTGTTCGACTTTAGCTTGGATATTGCTATCTTCACCTTGTCTAAGTCAGGGGGACGGAATGCTTGTCTATCATCGTCCAAATTGAGTGGAACATTCTGCCTAACAGCGGGATTTGGGTCGTCATCGCCGTTAAGGAGTCTGCAGAAATGATCCTTCCAGATTCTCAGCACAGACTGCGACTCTACTACTAGTTGTCGGAGTTGGTTTTCAAATGCCTAAGACTGACATGAGGGGGCAATTTCGTGTTGACGTGAGCAACATTCGCGGACTGAGAACTAATCTCTTTGCCGTTTACGTCCACCTCTCTCGTCACAAACCAGCTGTCTTGGCGCTGAGCGAAACACAGGTGGGTGAGAATACCGATTTATCGGATTTGAACCTGCCTGGATATAGCTTGGTGCCCTTATTCTTTTTACACCGCGGTCTCGCCATTTATGTGCGTATTGATGTTGCTTACCAAATTCAACCACAATATGGCCACTGTTCCAATCCGGAATTTAATTTTCTGTGGTTAAAACTCCTTGTCCGTAAGCATTTAATCCACTACTGTTTTATTTATAGAAGTCCAAACCTGGACAGCAACTCAACTTATAATGAGTTTGATGCGCTGTCTGACTCCATCACAAGAATTGTATCCCTGTACCCTCGCACTGAAATCGCTATTGCGGGCGATTTCAATGTACACAATTCTACTTGGCTTCGACATTCAGGCCAGACAACACCCGAAGGAAGGTATGTTGAAATCTTCGCTGAGGTAAATAATTTAACCCAGCTTGTGAATGAGCCAACACGAATACCTGACATTGCAGATCATACGGCTAACACCTTGGATCTGTTTCCCACCTCTCAGCCGGAAAAATATTCAATTGATATATTGTCGCCTCTAGGCTCGTCCGACCACTGTGTCGTGTCAGCCAAATTCTCGTACTCCTCCCACACAGTTAGAGAACAAATTCCGAAAAGAACAGTATGGCTCTACGAGAAAGCCAACTGGAGCGGACTTAACAACTTCTTTAGGAATTTTAACTGGTCACTATGCTTCCTCGATAGTGACGTGGATGCCGCTACTGATGCGATCACAAACATTATTTCGCTGGGCATGAGGTCCTTCATTCCTCACAGAGTGAAGAGCATCAAGCCTAAGGCAAATGCGTGGTTCGACTTGAGCTGCAAAGAGGCTATCAGGGTGAGAGAGTTGAGTTTCCGGGATTATAAAGCCAACCCTTCTGAGGAAGCCCGGAAAAAGTTCAAACGGATCCGAAATGACTGTAATGCATTAATAAGACGTGTTAAATTCTCCTTTGACCAAAAGTTGAGGCAAAAAGTTCTACAATGCCCCAAGGGTAGCAGAAGCTTTTGGTCTTTCGTAAAAAACATAAGGAATTCAGCCTCGTCTTCGATCCCAACGCTCATTTGCAATGACATTCCAGCTGTCAGCTCTTTGGACAAAGCTAATCTGCTTGCTGCACACTTTGCAGCTAGCTCAACGCTGCCAGATAACACTTTGTCCCCACCTGTACTTGAGAGCGTAAATTTCTCCATGGGGCAAATCCATTTTCGCACTCGTACAGTAGCAAGAGTACTTAAAGATCTAAACATACACAAATCCGCTGGCCCGGATGGTATACCCCCTGTTCTTCTGAAGAGGTGTTCTTCTACGCTGGCAAAACCACTGCGTAAGCTTTTCCATCTGTCCTACTCTTCAGGGCTCTTTCCGAGTAAGTGGAAAACTGCATTTGTCCAGCCCGTCCCTAAAAAGGGCGAATGTTCGTCACCCACCTCCTACCGACCCATAGCACTAACGTCCCTTCTCTCCAAGGTCATGGAAACGCTGATAAACCGTCAGCTTATGAAATATCTTGAGTCCCGGAAGCTTCTTAATGACCGGCAGTACGGCTTCCGAAGCAACCGTTCCACTGGTGATCTGATGGCATATCTCACTGAAAAGTGGAACCAATCTTTGCACAATGCAGGAGAAAGCAAGATTGTTGCGCTTGATATTTCTAAGGCATTTGACAGGGTCTGGCACCAGGCTCTCTTGTCGAAAATGCGTGCTTTTGGGATCGATGAGTCTCTTCTTCAATGGATTAGAAATTACCTTTCGAATCGTTCAATACAAGTCGTTTTGGATGGATTCAAGTCTGATATCCACTATATTAATGCTGGTGTTCCCCAGGGCTCTGTTTTGTCTCCGACACTCTTTCTCATTTTTATAAATGATCTCTTGTCTGCTACTTCTAATCCTATTCATTCCTTCGCTGATGACAGTACCCTCAGCTTTTCATATTCGTTCCTTGGCTCACGTCCCTCCACTTCGGCCTTAGACTCGGAACGGCAGCGTATGTTAAGCACATTAAATTCCGACCTTGACAGCATAATCGATTGGGGAAATAAGAATAGAGTGGAATTTAATGCTTCCAAAACACAGTGCTGTCTACTGTCGTTAAAGCGATCACAAAATAATCAGCCGTTATCCATGAACGGCACTTGCGTTGTTGAAACCGAAAGACTTTCCATCCTCGGTATGTGTATCAACTCAACAATTAGTTGGAACGATCACATATTTGAGGTCGCCAAAAATGCTGCGAAATGTCTAGGTTTCCTTAAACGATGCAAGAAGTACTTCACCCCCTCTGATCTGGCTACAATATACAAGGCATACATACGCCCAAAACTTGAGTATAACGCTCCTATCTGGTCAGGTGCTTCTAAGACCTCCCTGCACCTGCTGGATAGAATTCAAAAGCGAGCGATAAAACTTATAGGTGACAGTAATATTGCGAAGTCGATTGACTCGTTAGAACACCGACGTAATGTCGCGTCATTGTCACTTTTTTACCGCTATTTCAACAAGAAATGCTCAGACGAATTAGCCAGTTGCATTCCCCCCCTTCAAGAATTCACCCGCAATACACGCCTCGCTAGGAATGCCCTCAAGCCCTCTTTCGGACGTACAGTCAAATTCAGAGACTCGTTCTTTAGCCGCACTACACGAATCTGGAATGCTCTTCCCAGCTCGATTTTTCCTCCTCATTACAATCCACAGGCATTTAAAACCAATGTGCATCGGTACCTCCTTTCCCTCTCTTCCTCTATACCTTCGGCCCGTGCTGTGACTTGATCCGGTCACTTAAGAGTACTCGCAACCCCTTTTGCACGCGTCAATTATAAAAAAAAAAAAAAAAGTTGTTAATTTTGGTCCCGGCAGGCCTTGGTCCGAACCTTGTATCCTCCGGATAGCTGTTTTACCTTTCGGTAAAACTTTCGGACTTCATTCCTGCCAAAACATTTCCTCGACCGCGCGCTTCTCATGCTCCTTCTTCTTCTTTCTGAGAAGCCGGTTCTCTTCCCTTCTTCTCTGTACGTAAAGTTCACGAACAGCCCGCGTTGTTCGATGCAGCGTCGCCTTATAGGCGTCTTGTTTAGCTGCGTTCGCTTGCCTGCACTCGTCGTCAAACCATGGGTTCCCTCTGGGTGGTGACGTGAAACCCAGCACATCAGTGGCAGCATCTTTGATGACTTCTTGACAACGTTTCCATTCTTCTTCTATGCTTAGTGCAGGAAGCGTCGAACTCTGAGCGAGTTTCCGGGAGACTCGGTCGGCAGAGTTCCCAGCAATCAGCTGCGATTGTAGCTTTTCGACGTCAAACCGTTTTGCCCTTTCTCGACTCCGTTGCTCTCTCGATATCCGGGTTCTTACCTTGGCTACAACAAGATGATGATCCGAGTCAATGTTTGCACCTCGGAAGGTTCGGACATCGAGAATACTGGATGAGTGTCTGACGTCGATCGCAACGTGATCAACCTGGTTGACGGTTGATTGATCAGGAGATCGCCAGGTTCCTTTGTGAATGTCCAGGTGTGGGAACCGCGTGCTAGCCACAGAGAGGTTTCGCCCCGAGGCGAAGTCCAAAGACAGCCTGAGTCCGTTTCCAGATGTGTTGTTGTGCAGGCTGTGTTACCGATGACTCCAGCAAAAATGTCCTCCTTTCCCAGCTGAACGTTGAAATCTCCTAGAACGATCTTGGTGTCATAGCTGGGGCATCGATCGTATGTTCTTTCTAGGAGATCATAGAAGTCGTCCTTGATGTTGTCATCTTTCTCCTCTGTCGGGGCGTGAGCGCATATTAGGCTGATGTTCCCGAATTTAGCCTTGATGCGGATTGTCATAAGGCGTTCGCTGACTGGGTCGTAGCTCAAGACTTTTTGCCTAATTCTGCCTCGAACAACAAATCCGCATCCGAATAAGCGCTGCCTTCTCTCTCTATAGCAATTGCTGTAGTAGATATCGCAGTTCTTCATCGCTTTTATGCCAGGCCCATCCCACCGCACTTCCTGGATGGCGGTTATGTCAGCTTTGTAGCTGTTAAGGGCCTCCGCAAATTGTTCGGCTGCACGTGGCCCACACACGTGCACATTCCACGTGCAAAACCGAAAATCGTTGTCCTTAAAACGTTTGCTGGGGTCGTCAACAGTAGATCCTTCACTATCCGAGGCATGATGTTGTCTCTGAACTATATGATTTTTACGTGGTGAGGAAGTTACCCTTACGCACAACCCACAGACTGGTAGGCCAGGCCCATTATTTAAATCCTCGGGCAGGGGGGGTCGCTGCATACATTAGTTCACCATACAGCGGGTGTTGTGATGGCTATCCAGGGGGCGCAACGTGGAGGCTGTATGTCAACTTGACCTGTGCACTAACGAGGATTGCCTTGGCAGCTCGCCATGTTGAGCGCAGTCAACGACGTTACCTCGCGTGCATAGGCCCATGCCCCCATATTTCGGCTTACTGTCTTCAATTGATGAGTCAGGACGCGCGACGCCAAGAACGTTTGGTAAGAGTTTCCGTTAGTACCACAGATGAGCATGAGTTGAGAACACTGTACTATGTTTACGCCAATTACTTCCACGTTTTTCATTTCTCACATTAAAATCATTATGTCTGAACCGTTGAAACCATCTTTTGCATGTTGCTTCTGATAGAGCATGATCACCATATGCCTCGAAAAGCATTCGATGTTACTCTGCAGCACTTTTCTTCAAATGAAAACAAAAAAAATAATGCCTTCCGCAAATCATCACTTTCTGGTACAAAATTCCACATTTTTAACGCGATGACAAAATATGATGTTGTCTGTTCAATGACTTGATGTATACTTAATATTTTTTTAAAGATGTCATAGCAAACAAACAAACAAAAGAATAGGGGCTCGTTCACAACAAATGTTCCCTATCGAGACATTAGTATCTTGGCGCTCACTTCATACGGGTATACCTGGTAGAAAGCATATATATTTATAATAACTTATGAAATATGTAGAAGAACATATAGAGAGTAACGTATGCTCAAAAGTCACACATTTGGAAAAGATTTATTTTCAATTAATATTCCGAGTTACGTGTATTATAATTAAAATTAAGATTTGGTGTTACACTTAGAAATATATTATAATTGATATAAATAAGGAAACCTGACTCTTGTCATTGCACTTGTTTCGTGCAATCATAGCTTAGCAATAAAAATTAAGCGAATATCTTTCGCGAAACATTTCTGCTTAATATAGCTTAGTACGAAAATGCGTGACAATTGTAATACATTACAATATAGATACGTAAAAAAACTACCATTGTCCTTTATATATAGAAAATTATTAATTAATTTATTTATTTAGTTTCGAGTTGTTTTTTTTATTTATAACTAGCTATACTCGGCGCGCTTTGTTACGCATAAAATAAATCAAATTTAAAAAAGTTAATGTTTATACATATACTAAAAAGAAGATTTTTACTTTTTTTTTGGTTTATTGAAGTGCTGTTGGATATACATTTTTTTTTCTATCTGGGGCATAAACGAATAAATTAGAAGGCTTTCTGACGCCTGAACAGGCCACGAACAGTTGTCCATGAGAGAAGCACGGATTTTCTAAATTTAGGCCACACAATTGTAAGGATTGTCCTTGTGCCTTGTTGATGGTAATGGCATAGGCGAGTCGCACTGGAAACTGAAAACGTTTAAATTGGAATGGTAAATCAGTTGGGATCATTGGAATGCGAGGCAACAGGACATCTTCTCCTTTGAATTTTCCATTCAATATAGTAGCTTCGATGATATTCGCCATCATTTTTTTTACTGAAGGCCTAGTGCCGTTGCAAAGTCGTGGTGGATTAATGATAGGCACGTCAATTTTCAATGTTAAAACGTGCTGAGGTATGCCAGGTAAGTCAAGTAAATTCAAGAACTCAGTTGTATAGTTGATAACTTCGTCTTGTTTCATCACTGTATCAATGGATTTATATGTTTTCGCTTCTCCAGGTATTTCACCTTGAATGGTGAAATTAATGCATTTTTTTATTTATTTATAATGATTTCTTTAATACTAGACAAGCTTACTTATCTAATTTGTTGATCTTCATTCTAGCTTACTGACTTCTAACAAGTACTCTAAACCAGTTTAATTTTGTTTTTGCTTCTTTAATTCATTCGTTTTGTTGTTATTATCCTAATTTTATTGTTAATTTTCCCCAAGAAACTTAAGAAAAAAAACGTTGGGGATAATATTCTTAATTAAACTTAACTTAACTTAATACTAAGAGTAAAACCTATGCTAAAATTAAAACTAACTACAAGTAACTTACGTCTAAGCCTAATCCAACTTAACTATGTACATTAAACTTAACTATGCCCGTAATAAGATACGGACGCGTACACCATGACGTATGTGTTATTTATATGCTTTACATATATATCTAATACGTCATGGTGCACCTTTTTTGTTTATTTGTGTTTTTTTTTTGTTTTTTTATGATTTTTTGTGCGTCATTGTATATTGACATTGATTTGCTATTTTATCCTACTTAAAAGTTCGCTAATGCTATGATCATAATCTTCGATAGTTGTTTTCATTTCTTAGCTTTTCACCAAAATTTTCTTTTATAATGCTTCTTATTTCTCTCCATGAATTAACTCGTCCGTGTTTCTGCAATTCGCATCTTGCTCTTCCTACGATTTTATCCTTTATGTAGCCTACCAAAAGTGTAGTGGCAATTTTGTCAAAGTACACAAATGTAGCTGATAATGAGTCAACTCTGTCCAAAAACTCCACTGCACAACTTTCATCACCATTAAAATCCTGAAGCTTACTTATTAATTCTAATAATATTTTAAACTTGTCTGCTGGTTAAAGAACTTCCATCTTAATTGCGAATGTTAGTAATATTTCGGCTTCTTCTTCTTCTTGTGGCGCTACAGTCCGGGGTGGAGCTGGGCCTCAACCAACATGCCTCTCCAGCCAGCACGATCTTTCGCCAGCTGTCTCCAGTTGCGCACTCCAAGTTGGTTGAGGTCCTTCTCCACTTGTGTGCGCCACTTCAGTCTAGGTCGTCCTCTGTTGCGTTGTCCCAATGGCTCGGATTCAAAGACTTTTCGGGCCGGAGCAGTGGTGTCCATACGCTCTAAATGGCCTAGCCATCTTAAGCGTTGTATCCGTAGACGCTTGACCAGGCGCATGTCGCTGTACAGCCTATAAAGTTCGTCATTAAATCTTCTCCTCCAGATGCCATCAACGCAAACAGGACCAAAAATCGCACGCAGAACTTTTCTCCCGAAGAGACCAATGGCTTCCTCATCCGTTTGTAGTAGCGTCCAAGTTTCTGCACGTAAAGCAGGACTGGTATGATCAAGGTGTTGTACAAAGTAATTTTGGTCGTTCGGGAGAGAGCTTTATTACTCAATTGCCTCCTAAGCCCAAAGAAACAGCGATTGGCAAGAGTGATTCTGCGCTGAATTTCATTACTGATGTTGTTGACCCTATTCACCGCGGAGCCGAGATAGACGAAGTCCTTCACTACCTCGAAGTGTCTGCTGCCCATAGTGACGCTCTGTCCAAGACGTCGATGATCTGTGTCCTTCTTCGATGACAGCATATACTTCGTTTTGCCCTCGTTTACCACCAGTCCCACTTTAGCCGCTTCCGCTTCAATGCTAGCAAACGCCTCATTGACGGCTTGCTGAGTTCGGCTGATCACGTCAATGTCATCCGCATAAGCTAGCAGTTGAATGGACTTGTGGAAGATCGTGCCTCTGATGTTGACGTGTGAGTTCCGCACGATCCCCTCAAGAATGATGTTAAAGAAGTCGTATTTTTTTTTATAATTGACGCGTGCAAAAGGGGTTGCGAGTACCCTTAAGTGACCGGATCGAGTCACAGCACGGGCCGAAGGTATAGAAGAAGAGAGGGAGAGAAGGTACCGATGCACATTAGTTTTAAATGCCTGTGGATTGTAATGAGGAGGAAAAATCGAGCTGGGAAGAGCATTCCAGATTCGTGTAGTGCGGCTAAAGATCGAGTCTCTGAATTTGACTGTACGTACGAAAGAGGGCTTGAGCCTGAATTGGTGGGCATTCCTAGCGAGACGTGTATTGCGGGTGAATCCTTGAAGGGGAGAAATGCAACTGGGTAATTCATCTGAGCATTTCTTGTTAAAATAGCGATAAAAGAATGACAACGACGCGACATTACGTCGGTGTTCTAACGAGTCAATCGACTTCGCAATATTACTGTCACCTATAAGTTTTATCGCTCGCTTTTGAATTTTATCCAGCAGGTGCAGGGAGGTCTTAGAAGCACCTGACCAAATAGGAGCGTTATACTCAAGTTTTGGGCGTATGTATGCCTTGTATATTGAAGCCAGATCAGAAGGGATGAAGTACTTCTTGCATCGTTTAAGGAAGCCTAGACATTTCGCAGCATTTTTGGCGACCTCAAATATGTGATCGTTCCAACTAATGGTTGGGTTGATACACATACCGAGGATGGAAAGTCTTTCGGTTTCAACAACACAAGTGCCGTTCATGGATAACGGCTGATTATTTTGTTATCGCTTTAACGACAGTAGACAGCACTGTGTTTCGGAAGCATTAAATTCCACTCAATTCTTATTTCCCCAATCGATTATGCATATGACAGCGCGTCGCCTTGTCTAAATGCTTTTTTGACATCGAAGGTCTCGGTGAGTTCGCTACCGACCTTGACGGAGCAGCGAGAGTTCTCCATTGTAATCCTACACAATCTGACGAGTTTGGTAGGGATGCCAAAACTAGACATGGCACTGTATAGCTCGTCTCTATGCACGCTGTCATAAGCGGCCTTGAAATCAACAAATAGATGGTGGGTGTCGATTTGTACTTCTTGGGACTTCTCCAGGATCTGCCGCAGTGTGAAGATCTGGTCAATACCAGAACAGATATTTCATAAGTTATTAATTTATTATTAAATTATTATCCTTTCATTAGAAATAAATCCTATTTAAAGTTCCGATTATACTAACTTGCATAAACAATTTGCAGTCGATTTTCCGAACGCGTTGTGTTGATTGTATATAAAATCGGAATAATAAGACTTTTCCTCTTACTTTCTTGTTTTTGTGAATATTTCATAAGTTATTATAAACATAAATGCTATCAAATTATCCATTTATTAGAAATAAATCCTATTTAAATATTCCGAGTTACGCGTATTATAATTTAAATAAATATTTGGTGTTATATGTTATGATTAAAAATTGTTATTTTTATTGTTCAAATAACATCCATTCACTATAAAAGTAATGAAACCTAACCCCAAAACATATTAAACATGTTTAGCGAAATCAAAATAAAAACAATAGGTATAATTTAATTAGAGCAAAAATAATATCAGACATAATATTTATTAATAACAGTTATAAAAATGATACACATTTATAGAAAATGAGTTATAGAATTTAAATCAGAAGCTGTTATTAAGTGTTTTGTAAAATTTATTAGTTCATAAATACTATTTAGTAAATTATTGCGTTTAAACTATGTTTGTGTCCTCATTTTGTTCTTGAATTAATCATAAGGTTTTAAGAATGTTGCTTTTCTGATGCAACTTCTGCCTTACAAACATAATTTCTGAACCGGCAGCCATTACTGTGTGGTGGAAAAAACTATTCCTTCTCTCCTCTAATTACCTGATTTATATGACCTTTACATCTAACCATTTGAAGAGTGAGAGCATTCACCGTACAGGCAGCTCACACGTATTCTCTTTAAAAAACAAACAAGTTCCTGTCTGTGAATCAGCTGTTTAGGAGTGGAAATGTTATAAAAAAACGCTGACAAAATGAGACGAGAAAGTTGACTGTCTGCCTATTGTTCTCTGACGAAAAGTGGGCAATTTACGAGTGTTTGACACTATTGAGGGCGAAAATTAACGAATAAGCCACTATGTTGCGAATTTTCGTGTGGAAACGTAAATATGGGTGAGTAAAATGAGACAGTGTTTGATGTTACGTAAATAACTTTCAGAAATGGGATTTCTTCTACAAGAACACGTAAATAACGTAACAAAGGGGAAATCAGCTTTTCAGTTGACCATCTCCTTCCTTAATGGTTTCTTTCGGGAAGAGTATTAGTTTTTGTAGTTGAGTGCTGAGAGCGATTTGGACCCCAAACCAGAATTCGTTGCTGTTTGGTTACTGGCGGAGAGTAATGAGAGGATTTTGGCCCTGTGCAGATGAGTACACTGTTGCTTAATTTTTAGGAAGCTTGAGTGATGGAAAATGGGAAAGAGAACAACAATCCATCGGTGGTTGCTGACTACTTGACTGACTTGCAGAATTTTCAGTGCTGTTTCTCCGATTTGCTGAGAGTTTTTGTCTTATATCCAAATACTGCTGACAACTAGGACAGCTTTAATTGATGATTTGTGAGGTCCCTTGCAATTGGCGCAACGAATGGTCTCATTAGTTTTGCATTCAGATGTTCGGTGATTGCCCGAACAAACAGCACACACGCTCTTTGTGACAATGCATGACACCATGTCCATAGAGTTGGTAATTGTAACATTGTGTTACCTTATCGGGATTACGTTTTTTTATAGTTGCAGAAAATTACGGTTTTAAATAAACTTGGAATTTTTCGCCTAATTTAATTTAACAATGCACGTTCAATATAATCAATATATAAATAGTTTTTATTATGTGACATATTTGAGTTTATAGAGATAGTTTTTATTTCCAAGCATTTAATACCAAGTGAAATTAATTCATTTTAATAGCACTATTACTGACTAAATCTAGACCAGAAATAATTAATTTTAACGGTCTGCTATCTTTAGATGAATGAGAGAAGAACTCTATTTTTAAGCGTAATAATTCATTTTTAATATTGGTGGAAGTGATGTTTTACCCGAGGGATGTATTCATACTACCCAGTTTATTCCGCACTTTATCACTAGTTGATTTTAAAATCACTACGGGGCGAATTTTCGTTTTAATGACGTTAAAACGTTTATTATCCATAACTTCGTCTACTGGATCTGGGTCTAGATTTCCAGTTTGTTCATCAAGTATTTGATAATAGTTTTCATTCATAGTATTGGTATCATATTGCAAACCATCACTATTGTGTGTAATTCGGGAGGGGAAACAGAACCACCCTCAAAATCAAATCGTGGTTCCGTTTTACTAATTTGAAAGGAAAGCACATGTGAACACTGTGACAACTCAATTTGAAATGAACAATGCACGCAAATTTATTTTGACCGCAATAATTAATTATAAAGGACTTATGAACTCTCAAATAATACAAAACGCTGAATAACTGCTACTGATTTCGAATTCTAAACCTCGTGTTTATACCTGTTGTTATTTAATATTATGTCTGGTATTATATATATAAAAATGGTCTCATTTTGAACCAACTTAATGGTTTTATGTATATTGTAACGTATTACAATTGTCACGCATTTTCGTACTAAGCTATATTAAACAGGAAAAATTCGCGAAATATATTTGCTTCATTTTCATTGTTAAGTAATGATTGTACGAAGCAAGTGCAATGACAAGGGTCAGGTTTCCTTATTTATATTAATTATAACATTTTTGAAAGTGAATAGATGTCATTTGAACAATAAAATAATAACATTTTGTAACACCAAATAATAATAATAATAATTGTTGGCGCTACAGTCCAAAGGGGGACCAGGGCCTAGCTTGCTCATCAGCTACTCGTGTTGTGCGCGCTACTGTTCTCTCACGAGTAGAAGGGACCTACAGTTTTTTGCTGACTCCGAACGGCGAGATTTGAGAAGCTTTCTTAGACAGTTACTACTCTTTGAGTGTTGTCAGCAGCTCAAAAGAGGTGCTGCCGTTAAATTCGAAAAATTGGTGTTGAGCTGGGAGTCGAACCTAGACCCTTCGGCGTTTGAGCGTCGCACTCTACCCACTCGGCCACGACAACCACTGTAAAGCTTAATATTAATTTTAATTATAATACGCGTAACTCGGAATATTAATTGAAAATAAATATTTTTCAAAGGTACATGCGTTACTCCCTTGTTCTTCTACAAATTTCATAAGTTAAAATATATAAATGCTATCCAAATAGTAATTTATTAGAATTACATCCTATTTAAAGTACACTTTTTACACTTTTTCAGCAAACAATATGAAGCAGTTCTTACGAACGCACTGTGTTGAATATACACAAGAAGGCTGACGAATTCACGAACAGTAGGCAATTTACGAGTGTTTGACACTATTGAGGGCAACAATTGACGAAATAGCTGAAATATTGCCTATTATGCAGGAGAAACGTAAAGATGTGTGAGTGAAATGAGACAATTGACGATGTCACGTAAATACATTTCAGATATTGGGTTATAATTACTAGAACACGTAAATAATAGTCGAACTTTCTATGTACGAAGGGGAAATCAGCTGCTTAATCAGATGTTCAGTTGACCATCTCCACCCTTATTGGCATTTGGTAGCACTGTACATTCTACCTTATATTCAGAAACCATTATGGAATGAGATGGTCAACTGAACAGCTGATCAGACAGCTGATTTCCCCTTTGTCAATCAACCGTTTGACTGTTAAATACGTATTCTTGTAGAAAAAACCCCAATTTCCAAAAGTTATTTACGTAACATCGAACACTGTCTCATTTTACTCACCCACCTTTACGTTTCCACACCAAAATTCGTGAGATAGTGACTAATTCGTCAATTTTGGCCCTCAACAGTATCAAACACTCATAAACTACCCACTTTCCTTCAGCTCTTGAAATCATTTTGACAGCGTTTGCTTATACAATTTCCCCTCCTGAACAGCTGATTCACAGACAGAGGACATAAACTAAGTTTGAACGCAAAAATTTACTAAATATTTCTTATGAATTAATAAACATTACAAGAAACTGAATAACTTCTACTGATTTTAAGTACTTAAACTCGTTTTCTATACATGTGTATCAATTTTATAACTATTGTTCATAAATATTATGTCTGATATTAATATCATTCAATTTTGAAATAATATTCAAAAGGTATCATAAATTTGTAAATATGTTCTCATTTTGAACCAACTTATTTGTTTTAAGTATATTTTATGTATCACAATTGTCATATATCTTCGTTCTGAGTTAAATTAGATAAAAATGTTTCGCAAAATATATTCGTTTTATTTTTTATTGTTGTTATTTTCATTGCACGAAAAATGTTTATTTGTCGAATTGATGTCATAAAATGGACAATAAAAGTTATATTTTAACTTATTATTAACACCAAATATTTATTTTAATTTCAATACGCTTAACTCGAAATATCAACTGATAATAAATAATTCAGCACGCGTTACTCTCCTGTTTTTCTACATATTTCATAAGTTATTATAAATATAAATGCTATCAAATTATCCATTTATTAGAAATAAATCCTATTTAAAGTTTCTGTTACAATTACTTCCTTAAACAATTTGCAGTAGATTTTCCGAACGCGTTGTGTTGAATGAATACAAAACGTATAGGGGAAACGTATAGATGTGTGAGTAAAATGAGACAATGTTCGATGTTAGGTAATTGACTTTCACAAATTGGGGTTTTTTCGACAAGAACACCTAAATAACAGTCAGCAGTTGATTGTAAAAGGGGAAATCAACTGTTTGATCAGGTGTTTAGTTGACCATCTCCTTCCTTAATGGTTTCTGCTTGGAATGCCAGAGGCATCACAAAATGGCCGACAAGTTCATGAACAACAGAAACCATTAAGGAAGCAGGTGGTCAACTGAACAGCTGATAAAACGGCTGATTTCTCCATTGTCAGACGACCGTTTGATATCTGAATGTTTGGGATCTGGATGTATTCTTAATTAAATAATTCACAACATTAATACTATTTAATTAATACAGTTTATTCCGCACTTTATCAATAGTTGATTTTAAAATCACTACGGGAGGATTATTTGTTTTAATGACGTTAAAACGTCATCCATAACTTCGTCTACTGGGTCTGAATCTGCAATTCTAGTTTGTTCATCAAGTATGTGACAATAGATTTCATTCATAGTATTGGAAACGTATTGCCCACCATTACTGTTGAGTGTTGTCAGCAGCTCCAAAGAGGTGGTGCCGTGAAAAGTTCGAAAAATTGGTGTTGAGCTGGGAGTCGAACCTAGACCCTTCGGCGTGTGAGCGTCGCACTCTACCCACTACGCCACGGCGACCACACACCTTTTGAATATTATTTCAAAATTTAATGGTATTAATATCAGACATAATATTTATGAAAAATAGTTATAAAATTATAATACACATGTATAGAAAACGAGTTTGAGTATTTACAGTCAGTGGAAAATATTCAGTTTTTTGTAATGTTTATTAGTTCATAAGAAATATTTAGTGAATTTTTGCGTTCAAACTTATTTTATGTCCTCGTTTTGTTTTTTAAATAATCACAAAGTTTTAAGAATATTGTGTTTCTGATGCAACTACTGGCTCACAAACATAATTTCTGAACGCGGCTGTCGGGAACCATTACTTCGTGTTTTATATGCCCTCTCCTTCTAACAGTTTTAAAAGTGAGGAGATCCACCGTATAGGCAGTTCACACGTATTCTCATTTAAAAACAAAAAAAAAAAATCCTGTCTGTGAATTACCTGTTTGGGAGGGGAAATGTTATACACAACGCTTTCAAATAGAATTTATTGCCGGGTGACGAGGGAGTTGACTGTCACCCTATTGGTATCTGATTCCAAGTAACAATTGTGGGTGAATCACTTGACATATTTGTTTATATATACGTATGTAATAGCTAAAGAAGTTATAACATTAAACTGCTTAGCTCTTAAATTACAATTAATTAATTTCTCTAAAACTTCATTTAAGAGCGAACTGATCTCTTCAAAAGTAAACAAGTCGTTACTTATTGACTTATAGGCTGGAAGAGTATTATTTTTTGTAGTTGAGTGCTGAGAGCGATTCGGACCCCAAACCAGAATTCGTTGCTGTTTGGTTACTGGCGGAGAGTAATGAGAGCATTTTGGCCCTGTGCAGATGAGTACACTGTGGCTTAATTTAGGAAGCTTGAGTGATGGAAAATGGGAAAGGGAACAACAATCCAAGGGTGGTTGCTGACTGGTTGACTGACTTGCAGAATTTTTGGTGCTGTTTCTCCGATTTGCTGAGAGTCTTTGCCTTATATTCCAATACTGCTGACAACTAGGACAGCTTTAATTAATGATTTGTGAGGTCCCTTGCAATTGGCGCAGTGAATGGTCTCATTAGTTTTGCATTCTGATAAACGGTGATTGCCAGAATAAACAGCACACAAGCTCTTTGTGACAATGCATTGCGTCAAGTCCATAGAGTTGGTAATTGTAACATTGTGCTACTTTATCGGGATTATGTTTTTTTATACTTCGCCCCGTAGTAATTTTAAAATCAACTAGTGATAAAGTGCGGAATAAACTGGATAGTATTAATGTTGTAAATTATTTAATTAAGAATACATCCCTCGGGTAAAACATCACTTCCACCAATATTAAAAATGAATTATTACGCTTAAAAATGGAGTTCTCTCTCATTCATCTAAAGATACCAGACCGTTAAAATTAATTATTTCTGGTCTAGATTTAGTCAGTAATAGTGCTATTAAAATGAATTAATTTCACTTGGTATCAAATGCTTGGAAATAAAAACTATCTCTATAAACTCAAATATGTCACATAATAAAAACTATTTATATATTGATTATATTGAACGTGGCAGTTTTAAATTAAATTTGGCGAAAAATTCTAAGTTTATTTAAAACCGTCATCTTCTGGAACTATAAAAAAACATAATCCCGATAAGGTAACACAATGTATATAGTTTTATCCAACACAAAGTAATGGTTGCCTACAGCCGCGTTCAGAAATTATGTTTGTGAGCCAGTAGTTGCATCAGAAACACAATATTCTTAAAACTTTGTGATTATTTAAAAAACAAAACGAGGACATAAAATAAGTTTGAACGCAAAAATTCACTAAATATTTCTTATGAACTAATAAACATTACAAAAAACTGAATATTTTCCACTGACTGTAAATACTCAAACTCGTTTTCTATACATGTGTATTATAATTTTATAACTATTTTTCATAAATATTATGTCTGATATTAATATCATTAAATTTTGAAACAATATTCAAAAGGTATGTGGTTGCCGTGGCGTAGTGGGTAGAGTGCGACGAATGATATCAAATTATCCATATATTAGAAATAAATCCTATTTAAAGTTTCTGCTACACTTAGATTTTCCGAACGCATTGTGTTGAATGCATACAAAACGTATAGGGGAAACGTACAGATGTGTGAGTAAAATGAGACAATGTTCGATGCTTGGTAATTGACTTTCACAAATTGGGGTTTTTTCTACAAGAACACGTAAACAACAGTCAATGGTCGATTAGTAAAGGGAAAATCAGCTGTTTGATCAACTGTTCAGTTAACCATCTCCTTCCTAAATGGTTTCTGCTTGGAATGCCAGAGGCATCACAAAATGGCCGACGAGTTCAGGAACAGGAAAAACCATTATGGAAGGAGGTGGTCAACTGAACAGCTGATAAAACGGCTGATTCCCCCACTGTCAATCGACCGTTTGACTGTTATTTACGTGTTCTTGTAGAAAAAACCCAATTTCTGGAAGTTATTTACGTAACATAGAACAATTTCTCATTTTACTCACACATCTATACGTTTACCCTCCAGAAGAATGAGAAAAGAACAATTGAAAGGTAAAAGGTATAGCTTTTTCCAACACAAAGTAATGGTTGCAGACAGCCGAGTTCAGATATTGTGTTTGTACGGCAGTAGTTGCATCAGAAAAACAATATTCTTAAAACTTTATGATTAATTCAAGAACAAAATGCGGATATAAACTTAGTTTAATCTCAATAATTTACTAAATCGTATTTATGTAATGTATATACAAAATACCGAACAACAGCTATTTATTTTAAATTCTGTAACTCGGTTTCTATAAATGCATTAATTTTATAACTGTTGTTAGTTAATATTATGTCTGATTTTATTCTTGTTCTTATTGAAATAGTACTCAGAAGGTATCTAAAATTTGTAAAAACGTTCTCATTCATATTAAATGTAGTTCAATTGTCATATACCTTCGTTCTGAGTTATATTAGACAAAACAGTTTTGCAAAACATTTATTTTATGTTGTTTTTTGTTTGTTTTTGGGTTAGGTTTTATTGTTTTTATTGATTACAACATCCTTTTATATTGAATGGAAATCTTGTGGACAATAAAAATAGCATATTGTAATAATAATATATAGCAACATATATTTATTTTAATTATAATACGCGTAACACGGAATATCAACTGATAATAAGTCTTTTCTAAATGTTCGACTTTTCAGCACGCGTTACTCTCTTGTTTTTCCACATATTTCATAAGTTATTATATATAAATGCTATCAAATTATCATTTTATTAGAAAGAAATCCTATTTAAAGTTTCGATTATACTAACTTGGGTAAACAATTTGCAGTAGATTTTCCGAACGCATTGTGGTGAATGTACACAAAATGGCTGACGAATTCACGAACAGTTGACAATTTACGAGTGTTTGACACTATTGAAGGCAAAAATTGACGAATCAGCCACCATCTTTCCAATTTTGAAGGGGAAACGTATAGATGTGTGAGTAAAATGAGAAAATGTTCAATGTTACGTAAATAACTTTCAGAAATTAGGTTTTTTCTACAAGAACACGTAAATAACAGTTGAACGGTCGATTGATAGTGGGGAAATCAGCTGTTTTATCAGCTGTTCAGTTGACCACCTGCTTCCTTAATGGTTTCTGTTGTTCATGAACTCGTCGGCCATTTTGTGATGCCTCTGGCATTCCAAGCAGAAACCATTAAGGAAGGAGATGGTTAACTAAACACCTGATCAAACAGTTGATTTCCCCTTTTACAATCAACTGCTGACTGTTATTTAGGTGTTCTTGTCGAAAAAACCCCAATTTGTGAAAGTCAATTACCTAACATCGAACATTGTCTCATTTTACTCACACATCTATACGTTTCCCCTATACGTTTTGTATTCATTCAACACAACGCGTTCGGAAGATCTACTGCAAATTGTTTAAGGAAGTAATTGTAACAGAAACTTTAAATAGGATTTATTTCTAATAAATGGATAATTTGATAGCATTTATATTTATAATAACTTATGAAATATGTAGAAAAACAGGAGAGTAACGCGTGCTGAATTATTTATTATCAGTTGATATTCCGAGTTAAGCGTATTGAAATTAAAATATATATTTGGTGTTATATATCATTACTACAAAATATTACTTTTATTGTCCATTTTATGACATCAATTCAATAAATAAACATGTTTCGTGCAATGAAAATAACAACAATAAAAATAAAACGAATATATTTTGCGAAACATTTATATCTAATATAACTCAGAACGAAGATATATGACAATTGTGATACATTAAATATACTTAAAACAATTAAGTTGGTTCAAAATGAGAACATATTTACAAATTTATGATACCTTTTGAATATTATTTCAAAATTGAATGATATTAATATCAGACATAATATTTATGAACAATAGTTATAAAATTGATACACATGTATAGAAAACGAGTTTGAGTATTTAAAGTCAGTAGAAGTTATTCAGTTTCTTGTAATGTTTATTAATTCATAAGAAATATTTAGTAAATTTTTGCGTTCAAACTTAGTTTATGTCCTCGTTTTGTTTTTTAAATAATCACAAAGTTTTAAGAATATTGTTTTTCTGAAGCAACTACTGCCTCACAAACATAATTTCTGAACGCGTCTGTCGGCAACCATTACTTCGAGTTGGATAAAACTATATCTTCTCTCTTTCAATTTAATTTAATCTTGTTTTATATGCCCTCTCCTTCTAACAGTTTTAAAAGTGAGGAGATCCACCGTATAGGCAGTTCACACGAATTCTCATTTAAAAACAAAAAAAAAAAAAAAATTCTGTCTCTGAATTAGTTGTTTGGGAGGGGAAATGTTATACACAACGCTTTCAAATAGAATTTATTGCCGGGTGACGAGGGAGTTGATTGTCTTTCTATTGGTCTTTGATTCCAAGTAACAATATTGAGTGGATCACTTGACATATTTGTTTATATATACGTATGTAATAGCTAAAGAATTTATAACATTAAACTGCTTAGCTCTTGAATTACAATTATTTAATTTCTCTAAAACTTCATTTGAGAGAGAACTGATCTCTCCAAAAGTAAACAAGTCGTTACTTATTGACTTATAGGCTGGAAGAGTATTATTTTTTGTAGTTGAGTGCTGAGAGCGATTCGGACCCCAAACCAGAATTCGTTGCTGTTTGGTTACTGGCGGAGAGTAATGAGAGCATTTTGGCCCTGTGCAGATGAGTACACTGTGGGTTAATTTAGGAAGCTTGAGTGATGGAAAATGGGAAAGGGAACAACAATCCAAGGGTGGTTGCTGACTGGTTGACTGACTTGCAGAATTTTTGGTGCTGTTTCTCCGATTTGCTGAGAGTCTTTGCCTTATATTCAAATACTGCTGACAACTAGGACAGCTTTAATTAATGATTTGTGAGGTCCATTGCAATTGGCGCAGCGAATGGTCTCATTAGTTTTGCATTCTGATGTACGGTGATTGCCAGTACAAACAGCACACAAGCTCTTTGTGACAATGCATTGCGTCATGTCCATAGAGTTGGTAATTGTAACATTGTGTTACCTTATCGGGATTATATTTTTTATAGTTCCAGAAGATGACGGTTTTAAATAAACTTAGAATTTTTCGCCTAATTTAATTTAACAGTGCAGTTAATGTGACATATTTGAGTTTATAGAGATAGTTTTTATTTCCAAGCATTTAATACCAAGTGAAATTAATTCATTTTAATAGCACTATTACTGACTAAATCTAGACCAGAAATAATTAATTTTAACGGTCTGCTATCTATAGATGAATGAGAGAAGAACTCTATTTTAATTCATTTTTAATATTGGTGGAAGTGATGTTTTACCCGAGGGACGTATTCTTAATTAAATAATTTACAACACTCATACTACCCAGTTTATTCCGCACTTTATCACTAGTTGATTTTAAAATCAATACGGGGCGAATTTTCGTTTTAATGACGTTAAAACGTTCATTATCCATAACTTCGTCTACTGGATCTGGGTCTAGATTTCCAGTTTGTTCATCAAGTATTTGATAATAGTTTTCATTCATAGTATTGGAATCATATTGCAAACCAACACTATTGTGTGTAATTCGGGAGGGGAAACAGAACCACCCTCAAAATCAAATCGTGGTTCCGTTTTACTAATTTGAAAGGAAAGCACATGTGAACAGTGTGACAACTCAATTTGAAGTGAACAATGCACGCAAATTTATTTTGACCGCAATAATTAATTATAAAGGACTTATGAACTCTCAAATAATACAAAACGCTAAATAACTGCTACTGATTTCGAATTCTAAACCTCGTGTTTATACCTGTTGTTATTTAATATTATGTCTGGTATTATATATGTAAAAATGGTCTCATTTTGAACCAACTTAATGGTTTTATGTATATTGTAATGTATTACAATTGTCACGCATTTTCGTACTAAGCTATATTAAACAGGAAAGTTTCGCGAAATATATTCGCTTCATTTTCATTGTTAAGTAATGATTGCACGAAGCAAGTGCAATGACAAGGGTCAGGTTTCCTTATTTATATTAATTATAACATTTTTGAAAGTGAATAGATGCCATTTGAACAATAAGGTAATAACATTTTGTAACACCAAATAATAATAATAATTGTTGGCGCTACAGTCCAAAGGGGGACCAGGGCCTAGCTTGCTCATCAGCTACTCGTGTTGTGCGCGCTACTGTTCTCTCACGAGTAGAAGGGACTTACAGTTTTTTGCCGGCTCCGAACGGCGAAATTTGAGAAGCTTTTTAAGACAGTTATTACTCTTTGAGTGTAGTCAGCAGCTCCAAAGAAAATTCGAAAAATTGGTGTTGAGCTGGGAGTCGAACCTAGACCCTTCGGCGTTTGAGCGTCGCACTCTACCCACTCGGCCACGACAACCACTGTAAAGCCAAATATTAATTTTAATTATAATACGCGTAACTCGGAATATTAATTGAAAATAAATATTTTTCAAAGGTGCATGCGTTACTCCCTTGTTCTTCTACAAATTTCATAAGTTAAAATATATAAATGCTATCCAAATAAGAATTTATTAGAATTACATCCTATTTAAAGTACACTTTTTACACTTTTTCAGCAAACAATATGCAGCAGTTCTTACGAACGCACTGTGTTGAATATACACAAGAAGGCTGACGAATTCACGGACAGTAGGCAATTTACGAGTGTTTGACACTATTGAGGGCAACAATTAACGAAATGGCTGAAATATTGCCTATTTTTCAGGAGAAACGTAAATATGTGTGAGTGAAATGAGACAACTGATGATATCACGTAAATAAACTTCAGAAATTGGTTTATATTTACCAGAACACGTAAATAATAGTCGAACTTTCTATGTACGAAGGGGAAATCAATTGGTCGATCAGATGTTCAGTTGACCATCACCATCGTTATTGGTACTTGGTAGCACTGCACAATATACCTTATATTCAGACACCATTAAGGAACGAGATGGTCAACTGAACAGCTGATCAAACAGCTGATTTGCCTTTGTCTATAGTCCGTTTGACTATTATATAGGTATTCTTGTAGAAAAAACCCCAATTTCTAAAAGTTATTTACGTAACATCGAACACTGTCTCATTTAACTCACGTTTACGTTTCCACACGAAAATTCGCAAGATTAAGCCACTATCTATCGTCAATTTTCGCCCTCAATAGTGTCAAACACTCGTAAATCGCCCACTTTCCGTCAGAGACCAATAGTAAGACAGTCAACTCTCTCGTCTTCCGCCCTTGAAATTATTTTAATAGTGTTTTTTATAAGATTTCCCCTCCTGAACAGCTGATTCACAGACAGGATTCTTTTGTTTTTAAATGAGAATACGTGTGAAGTGGCTATACGGTGGATCTCCTGACTCTTAAAACTGTTAGAAGGAGAGGGGAAAGGTGAAGTTTTTTTCAAACACAAAGTAATGGTTGGCGACAGCCGCGTTCAGAAATTATGTTTGTAAGGCAGTAGTTGCATCAGAAAAACAATATTCTTAAAACTTTATGAATACTTCAAGAACAAAATGAGGATCTAAACTAAGTTTGAACGCAATAATTTACTAAATCGTATTTACGAATTGATAAGCATTACAAAACACTGAAAAACAGCTATTTATTTTAAATTCTATAACTCGGTTTCCATAAATGTATTAATATTATAACTGTTGTTAATATATATTATGTCTGATTTATTTTTCTTCTTATTGAAATAGTACTCAAAAGATCTCATAAATTTGTAAAAACGTTCTCATTGCGAACAACTTTTTCTGTTTTAAGTATATTTAATGTATTTCAATTGTCATATACCTTCGTTCTGAGTTAAATTAGATAAAAATGTTTTGCTAAACATTTATTTTATTTTTATTGTTGCTATTTTCATTGCACGAAACATGTTTAATATTTGTTTTTGGGTTAGGTTTCATTGTTTTTATTGATTACAACACCCTTTTATATTGAGTGGATGTCATGTGGGCAATAAATATAGCATTGTGTAATAATAATATAAAGCAACATATATTTATTTTAATTATAATACGCGTAACTCGGAATGTCAACTGATAATAAAACTTTTCCAAATATGCAACTTCTCAGCACGAGTTACTCTCTTGTTTTTCTACACATTTCATAAGTTCTTCTTCTTCTTCGGATGGCGCTACAGTCCAGGGTGGACCTGGGCCTCAACCAACATGCCTCTCCAGCTAGCACGATCTCTTGCCAGCTGCTTCCAATTGCGCACTCCAAGTTAGTTGAGGTCCTTTTCCACTTGTGAGCGCCATCTCAGTCTAGGTCGTCCTCAGTTGCGTTGTATCTGTGGTTCGGATTCGAAAACTCTTCGAGCCGGAGCAGTTCTGTCCATAAGCTCTACATGGTCTAGGCACCTTAAGCGGTGTATCCGTAGACGCTTGACTTGGCTCATGCCGCCGTACCGCCCATACAGTTCGTGGTTAAATCTTCTCCTCCAGATGCCATCAACGCAAACAGGACCAAAAATCGCACGCAAAACTTTTCTCTCGAAAAGACTAAGGACTTCCTCATTCGCCTTGGCTAACGTCCAAGATTCTGCGCCATATAGTAGGACGGGGATGATCAAGCTGTTATATAAAGCGAGCTTAGTCCTTTGGGAGAGGGCTTTATTACTCAATTGCCTCTTGAGCCCGAAGAAACAGCGGTTGGCAAGAGTGATTCTGCGTTTGATTTCGGTACTGATGTTGTTGTCCCTGTTTACCGCGGAGCCGAGGTAGACGAAGTCCTTAACTACCTCGAAGTTCCTGCTGCCTAGTGTGACGCTCCGTCCGAGACGTCGATGTTGTGTGTCCTTCCTTGATGACAGCATGTACTTCGTTTTGCCCTCATTTACCGCAAGACCCATTTTAGCCGCTTCCGCTTCAATGCCAGCAAACGCCTCATTGACGGCTCGCTGTGTTCGTCCAATCACGTCAATGTCATCAGCGTAAGCTAGCAATTGAACTGACTTCTGGAAGATCGTGCCTCTGGTGTTGACTTGTGAGTTACGCACGATCTTCTCGAGGATGATGTTAAAGAAGTCACATGACAGTGCGTCGCCTTGTCTAAAACCTTTTTCGACATTGAAGGTCTCGGTGAGTTCGGTACCGACCTTGACGGAGCAGCGAGAGTTCTCCATCGTCATCCTACACAATCTGACGAGTTTGGTAGGAATGCCAAAACTAGACATGGCACTGTATAGCTCGTCTCTATGCACACATTCATATGCAGCCTTTAAAATCGACGAATAGGTGGTGAGTGTCAATTTGCATTTCTTGGGTCTTTTCCAGGATCTGCCGTAATGTGAAGATCTGGTCTATTGTGGACTTCCCTGGTCTGAAACCACACTGATAAGGGCCTATCAGGTCATGGACAAATGGTTTCAGACGCTCACACAATACGGCAGAGAGGATCTTGTATGCGATGCTCAGAGGACTAATCCCTCTGTAGTTGGCGCAGTCAAAGGGGTATCCTTTCTTGTGGACCTGGCAAACGACGCTGAGATTCCACTCATCGGGGTTGCTTTCCTCCGACCATATCTTACAGATGAGCTGGTGCATGCGCCCAACCAGGTCATCTCCAGCTGCTTTAAATAGTTCTGCGGACAGTCCGTCCGCTTCAGCAGCTTTGTTCGACTTTAGCTTGGATATTGCTATCTTCACCTTGTCTAAGTCAGGGGGACGGAATGCTTGTCTATCATCGTCCAAATTGAGTGGAACATTCTGCCTAACAGCGGGATTTGGGTCGTCATCGCCGTTAAGGAGTCTGCAGAAATGATCCTTCCAGATTCTCAGCACAGACTGCGACTCTACTACTAGTTGTCGGAGTTGGTTTTCAAATGCCTAAGACTGACATGAGGGGGCAATTTCGTGTTGACGTGAGCAACATTCGCGGACTGAGAACTAATCTCTTTGCCGTTTACGTCCACCTCTCTCGTCACAAACCAGCTGTCTTGGCGCTGAGCGAAACACAGGTGGGTGAGAATACCGATTTATCGGATTTGAACCTGCCTGGATATAGCTTGGTGCCCTTATTCTTTTTACACCGCGGTCTCGCCATTTATGTGCGTATTGATGTTGCTTACCAAATTCAACCACAATATGGCCACTGTTCCAATCCGGAATTTAATTTTCTGTGGTTAAAACTCCTTGTCCGTAAGCATTTAATCCACTACTGTTTTATTTATAGAAGTCCAAACCTGGACAGCAACTCAACTTATAATGAGTTTGATGCGCTGTCTGACTCCATCACAAGAATTGTATCCCTGTACCCTCGCACTGAAATCGCTATTGCGGGCGATTTCAATGTACACAATTCTACTTGGCTTCGACATTCAGGCCAGACAACACCCGAAGGAAGGTATGTTGAAATCTTCGCTGAGGTAAATAATTTAACCCAGCTTGTGAATGAGCCAACACGAATACCTGACATTGCAGATCATACGGCTAACACCTTGGATCTGTTTCTCACCTCTCATCCGGAAAAATATTCAATTGATATATTGTCGCCTCTAGGCTCGTCCGACCACTGTGTCGTGTCAGCCAAATTCTCGTACTCCTCCCACACAGTTAGAGAACAAATTCCGAAAAGAACAGTATGGCTCTACGAGAAAGCCAACTGGAGCGGACTTAACAACTTCTTTAGGAATTTTAACTGGTCACTATGCTTCCTCGATAGTGACGTGGATGCCGCTACTGATGCGATCACAAACATTATTTCGCTGGGCATGAGGTCCTTCATTCCTCACAGAGTGAAGAGCATCAAGCCTAAGGCAAATGCGTGGTTCGACTTGAGCTGCAAAGAGGCTATCAGGGTGAGAGAGTTGAGTTTCCGGGATTATAAAGCCAACCCTTCTGAGGAAGCCCGGAAAAAGTTCAAACGGATCCGAAATGACTGTAATGCATTAATAAGACGTGTTAAATTCTCCTTTGACCAAAAGTTGAGGCAAAAAGTTCTACAATGCCCCAAGGGTAGCAGAAGCTTTTGGTCTTTCGTAAAAAACATAAGGAATTCAGCCTCGTCTTCGATCCCAACGCTCATTTGCAATGACATTCCAGCTGTCAGCTCTTTGGACAAAGCTAATCTGCTTGCTGCACACTTTGCAGCTAGCTCAACGCTGCCAGATAACACTTTGTCCCCACCTGTACTTGAGAGCGTAAATTTCTCCATGGGGCAAATCCATTTTCGCACTCGTACAGTAGCAAGTGTACTTAAAGATCTAAACATACACAAATCCGCTGGCCCGGATGGTATACCCCCTGTTCTTCTGAAGAGGTGTTCTTCTACGCTGGCAAAACCACTGCGTAAGCTTTTCCATCTGTCCTACTCTTCAGAGCTCTTTCCGAGTAAGTGGAAAACTGCATTTGTCCAGCCCGTCCCTAAAAAGGGCGAATGTTCGTCACCCACCTCCTACCGACCCATAGCACTAACGTCCCTTCTCTCCAAGGTCATGGAAACGCTGATAAACCGTCAGCTTATGAAATATCTTGAGTCCCGGAAGCTTCTTAATGACCGGCAGTACGGCTTCCGAAGCAACCGTTCCACTGGTGATCTGATGGCATATCTCACTGAAAAGTGGAACCAATCTTTGCACAATGCAGGAGAAAGCAAGATTGTTGCGCTTGATATTTCTAAGGCATTTGACAGGGTCTGGCACCAGGCTCTCTTGTCGAAAATGCGTGCTTTTGGGACCGATGAGTCTCTTCTTCAATGGATTAGAAATTACCTTTCGAATCGTTCAATACAAGTCGTTTTGGATGGATTCAAGTCTGATATCCACTATATTAATGCTGGTGTTCCCCAGGGCTCTGTTTTGTCTCCGACACTCTTTCTCATTTTTATAAATGATCTCTTGTCTGCTACTTCTAATCCTATTCATTCCTTCGCTGATGACAGTACCCTCAGCTTTTCATATTCGTTCCTTGGCTCACGTCCCTCCACTTCGGCCTTAGACTCGGAACGGCAGCGTATGTTAAGCACATTAAATTCCGACCTTGACAGCATAATCGATTGGGGAAATAAGAATAGAGTGGAATTTAATGCTTCCAAAACACAGTGCTGTCTACTGCCGTTAAAGCGATCACAAAATAATCAGCCGTTATCCATGAACGGCACTTGCGTTGTTGAAACCGAAAGACTTTCCATCCTCGGTATGTGTATCAACCCAACCATTAGTTGGAACGATCACATATTTGAGGTCGCCAAAAATGCTGCGAAATGTCTAGGTTTCCTTAAACGATGCAAGAAGTACTTCACCCCCTCTGATCTGGCTACAATATACAAGGCATACATACGCCCAAAACTTGAGTATAACGCTCCTATCTGGTCAGGTGCTTCTAAGACCTCCCTGCACCTGCTGGATAGAATTCAAAAGCGAGCGATAAAACTTATAGGTGACAGTAATATTGCGAAGTCGATTGACTCGTTAGAACACCGACGTAATGTCGCGTCATTGTCACTTTTTTACCGCTATTTCAACAAGAAATGCTCAGACGAATTAGCCAGTTGCATTCCTCCCCTTCAAGAATTCACCCGCAATACACGCCTCGCTAGGAATGCCCTCAAGCCCTCTTTCGGACGTACAGTCAAATTCAGAGACTCGTTCTTTAGCCGCACTACACGAATCTGGAATGCTCTTCCCAGCTCGATTTTTCCTCCTCATTACAATCCACAGGCATTTAAAACCAATGTGCATCGGTACCTCCTTTCCCTCTCTTCCTCTATACCTTCGGCCCGTGCTGTGACTTGATCCGGTCACTTAAGAGTACTCGCAACCCCTTTTGCACGCGTCAATTATAAAAAAAAAAAAAAAGTTGTTAATTTTGGTCCCGGCAGGCCTTGGTCCGAACCTTGTATCCTCCGGATAGCTGTTTTACCTTTCGGTAAAACTTTCCGACTTCATTCCTGCCAAAACATTTCCTCGACCGCGCGCTTCTCATGCTCCTTCTTCTTCTTTCTGAGAAGCCGGTTCTCTTCCCTTCTTCTCTGTACGTAAAGTTCACGAACAGCCCGCGTTGTTCGATGCAGCGTCGCCTTATAGGCGTCTTGTTTAGCTGCGTTCGCTTGCCTGCACTCGTCGTCAAACCATGGGTTCCCTCTGGGTGGTGACGTGAAACCCAGCACATCAGTGGCAGCATCTTTGATGACTTCTTGACAACGTTTCCATTCTTCTTCTATGCTTAGTGCAGGAAGCGTCGAACTCTGAGCGAGTTTCCGGGAGACTCGGTCGGCAGAGTTCCCAGCAATCAGCTGCGATTGTAGCTTTTCGACGTCAAACCGTTTTGCCCTTTCTCGACTCCGTTGCTCTCTCGATATCCGGGTTCTTACCTTGGCTACAACAAGATGATGATCCGAGTCAATGTTTGCACCTCGGAAGGTTCGGACATCGAGAATACTGGATGAGTGTCTGACGTCGATCGCAACGTGATCAACCTGGTTGACGGTTGATTGATCAGGAGATCGCCAGGTTCCTTTGTGAATGTCCAGGTGTGGGAACCGCGTGCTAGCCACAGAGAGGTTTCGCCCCGAGGCGAAGTCCAAAGACAGCCTGAGTCCGTTTCCAGATGTGTTGTTGTGCAGGCTGTGTTTACCGATGACTCCAGCAAAAATGTCCTCCTTTCCCAGCTGAACGTTGAAATCTCCTAGAACGATCTTGGTGTCATAGCTGGGGCATCGATCGTATGTTCTTTCTAGGAGATCATAGAAGTCGTCCTTGATGTTGTCATCTTTCTCCTCTGTCGGGGCGTGAGCGCATATTAGGCTGATGTTCCCGAATTTAGCCTTGATGCGGATTGTCATAAGGCGTTCGCTGACTGGGTCGTAGCTCAAGACTTTTTGCCTAATTCTGCCTCGAACAACAAATCCGCATCCGAATAAGCGCTGCCTTCTCTCTCTATAGCAATTGCTGTAGTAGATATCGCAGTTCTTCATCGCTTTTATGCCAGGCCCATCCCACCGCACTTCCTGGATGGCGGTTATGTCAGCTTTGTAGCTGTTAAGGGCCTCCGCAAATTGTTCGGCTGCACGTGGCCCACACACGTGCACATTCCACGTGCAAAACCGAAAATCGTTGTCCTTAAAACGTTTGCTGGGGTCGTCAACAGTAGATCCTTCACTATCCGAGGCATGATGTTGTCTCTGAACTATATGATTTTTACGTGGTGAGGAAGTTACCCTTACGCACAACCCACAGACTGGTAGGCCAGGCCCATTATTTAAATCCTCGGGCAGGGGGGGTCGCTGCATACATTAGTTCACCATACAGCGGGTGTTGTGATGGCTATCCAGGGGGCGCAACGTGGAGGCTGTATGTCAACTTGACCTGTGCACTAACGAGGATTGCCTTGCCAGCTCGCCATGTTGAGCGCAGTCAACGACGTTACCTCGCGTGCATAGGTCCATGCCCCCATATTTCGGCTTACTGTCTTCAATTGATGAGTCAGGACGCGCGACGCCAAGAACGTTTGGTAAGAGTTTCCGTTAGTACCACAGATGAGCATGAGTTGGGAACACTGTACTATGTTTACGCCAATTACTTCCACGTTTTTCATTTCTCACATTAAAATCATTATGTCTGAACCGTTGAAACCATCTTTTGCATGTTGCTTCTGATAGAGCATGATCACCATATGCCTCGAAAAGCATTCGATGTTACTCTGCAGCACTTTTCTTCAAATGAAAACAAAAAAAATAATGCCTTCCGCAAATCATCACTTTCTGGTACAAAATTCGACATTTTTAACGCGATGACAAAATATGATGTTGTCTGTTCAATGACTTGATGTATACTTAATATTTTTTTAAAGATGTCATAGCAAACAAACAAACAAAAGAATAGGGGCTCGTTCACAACAAATGTTCCCTATCGAGACATTAGTATCTTGGCGCTCACTTCATACGGGTATACCTGGTAGAAAGCATATATATTTATAATAACTTATGAAATATGTAGAAGAACATATAGAGAGTAACGTATGCTCAAAAGTCACACATTTGGAAAGGATTTATTTTCAATTAATATTCCGAGTTACGTGTATTATAATTAAAATTAAGATTTGGTGTTACACTTAGAAATATATTATAATTGATATAAATAAGGAAACCTGACTCTTGTCATTGCACTTGTTTCGTGCAATCATAGCTTAGCAATAAAAATTAAGCGAATATCTTTCGCGAAACATTTCTGCTTAATATAGCTTAGTACGAAAATGCGTGACAATTGTAATACATTACAATATAGATACGTAAAAAAACTACCATTGTCCTTTATATTTAGAAAATTATTAATTAATTTATTTATTTAGTTTCGAGTTGTTTTTTTTATTTATAACTAGCTATACTCGGCGCGCTTTGTTACGCATAAAATAAATCAAATTTAAAAAAGTTAATGTTTATACATATACTAAAAAGAAGATTTTTACTTTTTTTTTGGTTTATTGAAGTGCTGTTGGATATACATTTTTTGTTCTATCTGGGGCATAAACGAATAAATTAGAAGGCTTTCTGACGCCTGAACAGGCCACGAACAGTTGTCCATGAGAGAAGCACGGATTTTCTAAATTTAGGCCACACAATTGTAAGGATTGTCCTTGTGCCTTGTTGATGGTAATGGCATAGGCGAGTCGCACTGAAAACTGAAAACGTTTAAATTGGAATGGTAAATCAGTTGGGATCATTGGAATGCGAGGCAACAGGACATCTTCTCCTTTGAATTTTCCATTCAATATAGTAGCTTCGATGATATTCGCCATCATTTTTTTTACTGAAGGCCTAGTGCCGTTGCAAAGTCGTGGTGGATTAATGATAGGCACGTCAATTTTCAATGTTAAAACGTGCTGAGGTATGCCAGGTAAGTCAAGTAAATTCAAGAACTCAGTTGTATAGTTGATAACTTCGTCTTGTTTCATCACTGTATCAATGGATTTATATGTTTTCGCTTCTCCAGGTATTTCACCTTGAATGGTGAAATTAATGCATTTTTTTATTTATTTATAATGATTTCTTTAATACTAGACAAGCTTACTTATCTAATTTGTTGATCTTCATTCTAGCTTACTGACTTCTAACAAGTACTCTAAACCAGTTTAATTTTGTTTTTGCTTCTTTAATTCATTCGTTTTGTTGTTATTATCCTAATTTTATTGTTAATTTTCCCCAAGAAACTTAAGAAAAAAAACGTTGGGGATAATATTCTTAATTAAACTTAACTTAACTTAATACTAAGAGTAAAACCTATGCTAAAATTAAAACTAACTACAAGTAACTTACGTCTAAGCCTAATCCAACTTAACTATGTACATTAAACTTAACTATGCCCGTAATAAGATACGGACGCGTACACCATGACGTATGTGTTATTTATATGCTTTACATATATATCTAATACGTCATGGTGCACCTTTTTTGTTTATTTGTGTTTTTTTTTGTTTTTTTATGATTTTTTGTGCGTCATTGTATATTGACATTGATTTGCTATTTTATCCTACTTAAAAGTTCGCTAATGCTATGATCATAATCTTCGATAGTTGTTTTCATTTCTTAGCTTTTCACCAAAATTTTCTTTTATAATGCTTCTTATTTCTCTCCATGAATTAACTCGTCCGTGTTTCTGCAATTCGCATCTTGCTCTTCCTACGATTTTATCCTTTATGTAGCCTACCAAAAGTGTAGTGGCAATTTTGTCAAAGTACACAAATGTAGCTGATAATGAGTCAACTCTGTCCAAAAACTCCACTGCACAACTTTCATCACCATTAAAATCCTGAAGCTTACTTATTAATTCTAATAATATTTTAAACTTGTCTGCTGGTTAAAGAACTTCCATCTTAATTGCGAATGTTAGTTATATTTCGGCTTCTTCTTCTTCTTGTGGCGCTACAGTCCGGGGTGGAGCTGGGCCTCAACCAACATGCCTCTCCAGCCAGCACGATCTTTCGCCAGCTGTCTCCAGTTGCGCACTCCAAGTTGGTTGAGGTCCTTCTCCACTTGTGTGCGCCACTTCAGTCTAGGTCGTCCTCTGTTGCGTTGTCCCAATGGCTCGGATTCAAAGACTTTTCGGGCCGGAGCAGTGGTGTCCATACGCTCTAAATGGCCTAGCCATCTTAAGCGTTGTATCCGTAGACGCTTGACCAGGCGCATGTCGCTGTACAGCCTATAAAGTTCGTCATTAAATCTTCTCCTCCAGATGCCATCAACGCAAACAGGACCAAAAATCGCACGCAGAACTTTTCTCCCGAAGAGACCAATGGCTTCCTCATCCGTTTGTAGTAGCGTCCAAGTTTCTGCACGTAAGGCAGGACTGGTATGATCAAGGTGTTGTACAAAGTAATTTTGGTCGTTCGGGAGAGAGCTTTATTACTCAATTGCCTCCTAAGCCCAAAGAAACAGCGATTGGCAAGAGTGATTCTGCGCTGAATTTCATTACTGATGTTGTTGACCCTATTCACCGCGGAGCCGAGATAGACGAAGTCCTTCACTACCTCGAAGTGTCTGCTGCCCATAGTGACGCTCTGTCCAAGACGTCGATGATCTGTGTCCTTCTTCGATGACAGCATATACTTCGTTTTGCCCTCGTTTACCACCAGTCCCACTTTAGCCGCTTCCGCTTCAATGCTAGCAAACGCCTCATTGACGGCTTGCTGAGTTCGGCTGATCACGTCAATGTCATCCGCATAAGCTAGCAGTTGAATGGACTTGTGGAAGATCGTGCCTCTGATGTTGACGTGTGAGTTCCGCACGATCCCCTCAAGAATGATGTTAAAGAAGTCGTATTTTTTTTTATAATTGACGCGTGCAAAAGGGGTTGCGAGTACCCTTAAGTGACCGGATCGAGTCACAGCACAGGCCGAAGGTATAGAAGAAGAGAGGGAGAGAAGGTACCGATGCACATTGGTTTTAAATGCCTGTGGATTGTAATGAGGAGAAAAAATCGAGCTGGGAAGAGCATTCCAGATTCGTGTAGTGCGGCTAAAGATCGAGTCTCTGAATTTGACTGTACGCCCGAAAGAGGGCTTGAGGCTGAATTGGTGGGCATTACTAGCGAGACGTGTATTGCGGGTGAATTCTTGAAGGGGAGAAATGCAACTGGGTAATTCATCTGAGCATTTCTTGTTAAAATAGCGATAAAAGAATGACAACGACGCGACATTACGTCGGTGTTCTAACGAGTCAATCGACTTCGCAATATTACTGTCACCTATAAGTTTTATCGCTCGCTTTTGAATTTTATCCAGCAGGTGCAGGGAGGTCTTAGAAGCACCTGACCAAATAGGAGCGTTATACTCAAGTTTTGGGCGTATGTATGCCTTGTATATTGAAGCCAGATCAGAAGGGGTGAAGTACTTCTTGCATCCTTTAAGGAAGCCTAGACATTTCGCAGCATTTTTGGCGACCTCAAATATGTGATCGTTCCAACTAATGGTTGGGTTGATACACATACCGAGGATGGAAAGTCTTTCGGTTTCAACAACACAAGTGCCGTTCATGGATAACGGCTGATTATTTTGTTATCGCTTTAACGACAGTAGACAGCACTGTGTTTCGGAAGCATTAAATTCCACTCAATTCTTATTTCCCCAATCGATTATGCATATGACAGCGCGTCGCCTTGTCTAAATGCTTTTTTGACATCGAAGGTCTCGGTGAGTTCGCTACCGACCTTGACGGAGCAGCGAGAGTTCTCCATTGTAATCCTACACAATCTGACGAGTTTGGTAGGGATGCCAAAACTAGACATGGCACTGTATAGCTCGTCTCTATGCACGCTGTCATAAGCGGCCTTGAAATCAACAAATAGATGGTGGGTGTCGATTTGTACTTCTTGGGACTTCTCCAGGATCTGCCGCAGTGTGAAGATCTGGTCAATACCAGAACAGATATTTCATAAGTTATTAATTTATTATTAAATTATTATCCTTTCATTAGAAATAAATCCTATTTAAAGTTCCGATTATACTAACTTGCATAAACAATTTGCAGTCGATTTTCCGAACGCGTTGTGTTAATTGTATATAAAATCGGAATAATAAGACTTTTCCTCTTACTTTCTTGTTTTTGTGAATATTTCATAAGTTATTATAAACATAAATGCTATCAAATTATCCATTTATTAGAAATAAATCCTATTTAAATATTCCGAGTTACGCGTATTATAATTTAAATAAATATTTGGTGTTATATGTTATGATTAAAAATTGTTATTTTTATTGTTCAAATAACATCCATTCACTATAAAAGTAATGAAACCTAACCCCAAAACATATTAAACATGTTTAGCGAAATCAAAATAAAAACAATAGGTATAATTTAATTAGAGCAAAAATAATATCAGACATAATATTTATTAATAACAGTTATAAAAATGATACACATTTATAGAAAATGAGTTATAGAATTTAAATCAGAAGCTGTTATTAAGTGTTTTGTAAAATTTATTAGTTCATAAATACTATTTAGTAAATTATTGCGTTTAAACTATGTTTGTGTCCTCATTTTGTTCTTGAATTAATCATCAGGTTTTAAGAATGTTGCTTTTCTGATGCAACTTCTGCCTTACAAACATAATTTCTGAACCGGCAGCCATTACTGTGTGGTGGAAAAAACTATTCCTTCTCTCCTCTAATTACCTGATTTATATGACCTTTACATCTAACCATTTGAAGAGTGAGAGCATTCACCGTACAGGCAGCTCACACGTATTCTCTTTAAAAAACAAACAAGTTCCTGTCTGTGAATCAGCTGTTTAGGAGTGGAAATGTTATAAAAAAACGCTGACAAAATGAGACGAGAAAGTTGACTGTCTGCCTATTGTTCTCTGACGAAAAGTGGGCAATTTACGAGTGTTTGACACTATTGAGGGCGAAAATTAACGAATAAGCCACTATGTTGCGAATTTTCGTGTGGAAACGTAAATATGGGTGAGTAAAATGAGACAGTGTTTGATGTTACGTAAATAACTTTCAGAAATGGGATTTCTTCTACAAGAACACGTAAATAACGTAACAAAGGGGAAATCAGCTTTTCAGTTGACCATCTCCTTCCTTAATGGTTTCTTTCGGGAAGAGTATTAGTTTTTGTAGTTGAGTGCTGAGAGCGATTTGGACCCCAAACCAGAATTCGTTGCTGTTTGGTTACTGGCGGAGAGTAATGAGAGGATTTTGGCCCTGTGCAGATGAGTACACTGTTGCTTAATTTTTAGGAAGCTTGAGTGATGGAAAATGGGAAAGAGAACAACAATCCATCGGTGGTTGCTGACTACTTGACTGACTTGCAGAATTTTCAGTGCTGTTTCTCCGATTTGCTGAGAGTTTTTGTCTTATATCCAAATACTGCTGACAACTAGGACAGCTTTAATTGATGATTTGTGAGGTCCCTTGCAATTGGCGCAACGAATGGTCTCATTAGTTTTGCATTCAGATGTTCGGTGATTGCCCGAACAAACAGCACACACGCTCTTTGTGACAATGCATGACACCATGTCCATAGAGTTGGTAATTGTAACATTGTGTTACCTTATCGGGATTACGTTTTTTTATAGTTGCAGAAAATTACGGTTTTAAATAAACTTGGAATTTTTCGCCTAATTTAATTTAACAATGCACGTTCAATATAATCAATATATAAATAGTTTTTATTATGTGACATATTTGAGTTTATAGAGATAGTTTTTATTTCCAAGCATTTAATACCAATTGAAATTAATTCATTTTTATAGCACTATTACTGACTAAATCTAGACCAGAAATAATTAATTTTAACGGTCTGCTATCTTTAGATGAATGAGAGAAGAACTCTATTTTTAAGCGTAATAATTCATTTTTAATATTGGTGGAAGTGATGTTTTACCCGAGGGATGTATTCATACTACCCAGTTTATTCCGCACTTTATCACTAGTTGATTTTAAAATCACTACGCGGCGAATTTTCGTTTTAATGACGTTAAAACGTTCATTATCCATAACTTCGTCTACTGGATCTGGGTCTAGATTTCCAGTTTGTTCATCAAGTATTTGATAATAGTTTTCATTCATAGTATTGGTATCATATTGCAAACCATCACTATTGTGTGTAATTCGGGAGGGGAAACAGAACCACCCTCAAAATCAAATCGTGGTTCCGTTTTACTAATTTGAAAGGAAAGCACATGTGAACACTGTGACAACTCAATTTGAAATGAACAATGCACGCAAATTTATTTTGACCGCAATAATTAATTATAAAGGACTTATGAACTCTCAAATAATACAAAACGCTAAATAACTGCTACTGATTTCGAATTCTAAACCTCGTGTTTATACCTGTTGTTATTTAATATTATGTCTGGTATTATATATGTAAAAATGGTCTCATTTTGAACCAACTTAATGGTTTTATGTATATTGTAATGTATTACAATTGTCACGCATTTTCGTACTAAGCTATATTAAACAGGAAAGTTTCGCGAAATATTTTCGCTTCATTTTCATTGTTAAGTAATGATTGCACGAAGCAAGTGCAATGACAAGGGTCAGGTTTCCTTATTTATATTAATTATAACATTTTTGAAAGTGAATAGATGTCATTTGAACAATAAAATAATAACATTTTGTAACACCAAATAATAATAATAATAATTGTTGGCGCTACAGTCCAAAGGGGGACCAGGGCCTAGCTTGCTCATCAGCTACTCGTGTTGTGCGCGCTACTGTTCTCTCACGAGTAGAAGGGACCTACAGTTTTTTGCCGACTCCGAACGGCGAGATTTTAGAAGCTTTCTTAGACAGTTACTACTCTTTGAGTGTTGTCAGCAGCTCAAAAGAGGTGCTGCCGTTAAAAATCGAAAAATTGGTGTTGAGCTGGGAGTCGAACCTAGACCCTTCGGCGTTTGAGCGTCGCACTCTACCCACTCGGCCACGACAACCACTGTAAAGCTAAATATTAATTTTAATTATAATACGCGTAACTCGGAATATTAATTGAAAATAAATATTTTTCAAAGGTGCATGCGTTACTCCCTTGTTCTTCTACAAATTTCATAAGTTAAAATATATAAATGCTATCCAAATAGTAATTTATTAGAATTACATCCTATTTAAAGTACACTTTTTACACTTTTTCAGCAAACAATATGAAGCAGTTCTTACGAACGCACTGTGTTGAATATACACAAGAAGACTGACGAATTCACGAATAGTAAGCAATTTACGAGTGTTTGACACTATTGAGGGCAACAATTGACTAAATGGCTGAAATATTGCCTATTTTTCAGGAGAAACGTAAATATGTGTGAGTGAAATGAGACAACTGATGATATCACGTAAATAAACTTCAGAAATTGGTTTATATTTACCAGAACACGTAAATAATAGTCGAACTTTCTATGTACGAAGGGGAAATCAGTTGGTCGATCAGATGTTCAGTTGACCATCACCATCCTTATTGGTATTTGGTAGCACTGCACATTATACCTTTTATTCAGACACCATTAAGGAACGAGATGGTCAACTGAACAGCTGATCAAACAGCTGATTTGCCTTTGTCTATAGTCCGTTTGACTGTTATATAGGTATTCTTGTAGAAAAAAACCCAATTTCTAAAAGTTATTTACGTAACATCGAACACTGTCTCATTTTACTCACCCATCTTTACGTTTCCACACGAAAATTCGCAAGATTAAGCCACTATCTATCGTCAATTTTCGACCTCAATAGTGTCAAACACTCGTATATCGCCCACTTTCCGTCAGAGACCAATAGTAAGACAGTCAACTCTCTCGTCTTCCGCCCTTGAAATTATTTTAATAGTGTTTTTTATAAGATTTCCCCTCCTGAACAGCTGATTCACAGACAGGATTCTTTTGTTTTTAAATGAGAATACGTGTGAAGTGGCTATACGGTGGATCTCCTGACTCTTAAAACTGTTAGAAGGAGAGGGTATATTAAACAAGAAATTGAAAGGGAAAAGGTGTAGTTTTTTTCAAACACAAAGTAATGGTTGGCGACAGCCGCGTTCAGAAATTATGTTTGTAAGGCAGTAGTTGCATCAGAAAAACAATATTCTTAAAACTTTATGAATACTTCAAGAACAAAATGAGGATCTAAACTAAGTTTGAACGCAATAATTTACTAAATCGTATTTACGAATTGATAAGCATTACAAAACACTGAAAAACAGCTATTTATTTTAAATTCTATAACTCGGTTTCCATAAATGTATTAATATTATAACTGTTGTTAATATATATTATGTCTGATTTATTTTTCTTCTTATTGAAATAGTACTCAAAAGATCTCATAAATTTGTAAAAACGTTCTCATTGCGAACAACTTTTTCTGTTTTAAGTATATTTAATGTATTTCAATTGTCATATACCTTCGTTCTGAGTTAAATTAGATAAAAATGTTTTGCTAAACATTTATTTTATTTTTATTGTTGCTATTTTCATTGCACGAAACATGTTTAATATTTGTTTTTGGGTTAGGTTTCATTGTTTTTATTGATTACAACACCCTTTTATATTGAGTGGATGTCATGTGGGCAATAAATATAGCATTGTGTAATAATAATATAAAGCAACATATATTTATTTTAATTATAATACGCGTAACTCGGAATGTCAACTGATAATAAAACTTTTCCAAATATGCAACTTCTCAGCACGAGTTACTCTCTTGTTTTTCTACACATTTCATAAGTTCTTCTTCTTCTTCGGATGGCGCTACAGTCCAGGGTGGACCTGGGCCTCAACCAACATGCCTCTCCAGCTAGCACGATCTCTTGCCAGCTGCTTCCAATTGCGCACTCCAAGTTAGTTGAGGTCCTTTTCCACTTGTGAGCGCCATCTCAGTCTAGGTCGTCCTCAGTTGCGTTGTATCTGTGGTTCGGATTCGAAAACTCTTCGAGCCGGAGCAGTTCTGTCCATAAGCTCTACATGGTCTAGGCACCTTAAGCGGTGTATCCGTAGACGCTTGACTTGGCTCATGCCGCCGTACCGCCCATACAGTTCGTGGTTAAATCTTCTCCTCCAGATGCCATCAACGCAAACAGGACCAAAAATCGCACGCAAAACTTTTCTCTCGAAAAGACTAAGGACTTCCTCATTCGCCTTGGCTAACGTCCAAGATTCTGCGCCATATAGTAGGACGGGGATGATCAAGCTGTTATATAAAGCGAGCTTAGTCCTTTGGGAGAGGGCTTTATTACTCAATTGCCTCTTGAGCCCGAAGAAACAGCGGTTGGCAAGAGTGATTCTGCGTTTGATTTCGGTACTGATGTTGTTGTCCCTGTTTACCGCGGAGCCGAGGTAGACGAAGTCCTTAACTACCTCGAAGTTCCTGCTGCCTAGTGTGACGCTCCGTCCGAGACGTCGATGTTGTGTGTCCTTCCTTGATGACAGCATGTACTTCGTTTTGCCCTCATTTACCGCAAGACCCATTTTAGCCGCTTCCGCTTCAATGCCAGCAAACGCCTCATTGACGGCTCGCTGTGTTCGTCCAATCACGTCAATGTCATCAGCGTAAGCTAGCAATTGAACTGACTTCTGGAAGATCGTGCCTCTGGTGTTGACTTGTGAGTTACGCACGATCTTCTCGAGGATGATGTTAAAGAAGTCACATGACAGTGCGTCGCCTTGTCTAAAACCTTTTTCGACATTGAAGGTCTCGGTGAGTTCGGTACCGACCTTGACGGAGCAGCGAGAGTTCTCCATCGTCATCCTACACAATCTGACGAGTTTGGTAGGAATGCCAAAACTAGACATGGCACTGTATAGCTCGTCTCTATGCACACATTCATATGCAGCCTTTAAAATCGACGAATAGGTGGTGAGTGTCAATTTGCATTTCTTGGGTCTTTTCCAGGATCTGCCGTAATGTGAAGATCTGGTCTATTATGGACTTCCCTGGTCTGAAACCACACTGATAAGGGCCTATCAGGTCATGGACAAATGGTTTCAGACGCTCACACAATACGGCAGAGAGGATCTTGTATGCGATGCTCAGAGGACTAATCCCTCTGTCAAAGGGGTATCCTTTCTTGTGGACCTGGCAAACGACGCTGAGATTCCACTCATCGGGGTTGCTTTCCTCCGACCATATCTTACAGATGAGCTGGTGCATGCGCCCAACCAGTTCATCTCCACCTGCTTTAAATAGTTCTGCGGACAGTCCGTCCGCTTCAGCAGCTTTGTTCGACTTTAGCTTGGATATTGCTATCTTCACCTTGTCTAAGTCGGGGGGACGGAATGCTTGTCTATCATCGTCCAAATTGAGTGGAACATTCTGCCTTACAGCGGCATTTGGGTCGTCATCGCCGTTTAGGAGTCTGCAGAAATGATCCTTCCAGATTCTCAGCACAGACTGCGACTCTACTACTAGTTGTTAATTTTGGTCCCGTCAGGCCTTGGTCCGAACCTTGTATCCTCCGGATAGCTGTTTTACCTTTCGGTAAAACTTTCGGACTTCATTCCTGCCAAAACATTTCCTCGACCGCGCGCTTCTCATGCTCCTTCTTCTTCTTTCTGAGAAGCCGGTTCTCTTCCCTTCTTCTCTGTACGTAGAGTTCACGAACAGCCCGCGTTGTTCGATGCAGCGTCGCCTTATAGGCGTCTTGTTTAGCTGCGTGCGCTTGCCTGCACTCGTCGTCAAACCATGGGTTCCTTCTGGGTGGTGACGTGAAACCCAGCACATCAGTGGCAGCATCTTTGATGACTTCTTGACAACGTTTCCATTCTTCTTCTATGCTTAGTGCAGGAAGCGTCGAACTCTGAGCGAGTTTCCGGGAGACTCGGTCGGCAGAGTTCCCAGCAATCAGCTGCGATTGTAGATTTTCGACGTCAAACCGTTTTGGCCTTTCTCGACTCCGTTGCTCTCTCGATATCCGGGTTCTTACCTTGGCTACAACAAGATGATGATCCGAGTCAATGTTTGCACCTCGGAAGGTTCGGACATCGAGAATACTGGATGAGTGTCTGACGTCGATCGCAACGTGATCAATCTGGTTGACGGTTGATTGATCAGGAGATCGCCAGGTTCCTTTGTGAATGTCCAGGTGTGGGAACCGCGTGCTAGCCACAGAGAGGTTTCGCCCCGAGGCGAAGTCCAAAGACAGCCTGAGTCCGTTTCCGGATGTGTTGTTGTGCAGGCTGTGTTTACCGATGACTCCAGCAAAAATGTCCTCCTTTCCCAGCTGAACGTTGAAATCTCCTAGAACGATCTTGGTGTCATAGCTGGGGCATCGATCGTATGTTCTTTCTAGGAGATCATAGAAGTCGTCCTTGATGTTGTCATCTTTCTCCTCTGTCGGGGCGTGAGCGCATATTAGGCTGATGTTCCCGAATTTAGCCTTGATGCGGATTGTCATAAGGCGTTCGCTGACTGGGTCGTTGCTCAAGACTTTTTGCCTAATTCTGCCTCGAACAACAAATCCGCATCCGAATAAGCGCTGCCTTCTCTCTCTATAGCAATTGCTGTAGTAGATATCGCAGTTCTTCATCGCTTTTATGCCAGGCCCATCCCACCGCACTTCCTGGATGGCGGTTATGTCAGCTTTGTAGCTGTCAAGGGCCTCCGCAAATTGTTCGACTGCACGTGGCCCACACACGTGCACATTCCACGTGCAAAACCGAAAATCTTTGTCCTTAAAACGTTTGCTGGGGTCGTCAACAGTAGATCCTTCACTATCCGAGGCATGATGTTGTCTCTGAACTATATGATTTTTACGTGGTGAGGAAGTTACCCTTACGCACAACCCACAGACTGGTAGGCCAGGCCCATTATTTAAATCCTCGGGCAGGGGGGGTCGCTGCATACATTAGTTCACCATACAGCGGGTGTTGTGATGGCTATCCAGGGGGCGCAACGTGGAGGCTGTATGTCAACTTGACCTGTGCACTAACGAGGATTGCCTTGGCAGCTCGCCATGTTGAGCGCAGTCAACGACGTTACCTCGCGTGCATAGGCCCATGCCCCCATATTTCGGCTTACTGTCTTCAATTGATGAGTCAGGACGCGCGACGCCAAGAACGTTTGGTAAGAGTTTCCGTTAGTACCACAGATGAGCATGAGTTGGGAACACTGTACTATGTTTACGCCAATTAAATAAATAAAATCATTATGTCTGAACCGTTGAAACCATCTTTTGCATGCTGCTTCTGATAGAGCATGATCACCATATGCCTCGAAAAGCATTCGATGTTACTCTGCAGCACTTTTCTTCAAATGAAAACAAAAAAAATAATGCCTTCCGCAAATCATCACTTTCTGGTACAAAATTCGACATTTTTAACGCGATGACAAAATATGATGTTGTCTGTTCAATGACTTGATGTATACTTAATATTTTTTTAAAGATGTCATAGCAAACAAACAAACAAAAAAATAGGGGCTCGTTCACAACAAATGTTCCCTATCGAGACATTAGTATCTTGGCGCTCACTTCATACGGGTATACCTGGTAGAAAGCATATATATTTATAATAACTTATGAAATATGTAGAAGAACATATAGAGAGTAACGTATGCTCAAAAGTCACACATTTGGAAAAGATTTATTTTCAATTAATATTCCGAGTTACGTGTATTATAATTAAAATTAAGATTTGGTGTTACACTTTGAAATATATTATAATTGATATAAATAAGGAAACCTGACTCTTGTCATTGCACTTGTTTCGTGCAATCATAGCTTAGCAATAAAAATTAAGCGAATATCTTTCGCGAAACATTTCTGCTTAATATAGCTTAGTACGAAAATGCGTGACAATTGTAATACATTACAATATAGATACGTAAAAAAACTACCATTGTCCTTTATATTTAGAAAATTATTAATTAATTTATTTATTTAGTTTCGAGTTGGTTTTTTTTATTTATAACTAGCTATACTCGGCGCGCTTTGTTACGCATAAAATAAATCAAATTTAAAAAAAGTTAATGTTTATACATATACTAAAAAGAAGATTTTTACTTTTTTTTTGGTTTATTGAAGTGCTGTTGGATATACATTTTTTTTTCTATCTGGGGCATAAACGAATAAATTAGAAGGCTTTCTGACGCCTGAACAGGCCACGCACAGTTGTCCATGAGAGAAGCACGGATTTTCTAAATTTAGGCCACACAATTGTAAGGATTGTCCTTGTGCCTTGTTGATGGTAATGGCATAGGCGAGTCGCACTGGAAATAGTATAGTAGCTTCGATGATATTCGCCATCATTTTTTTTACTGAAGGCCTAGTGCCGTTGCAAAGTCGTGGTGGATTAATGATAGGCACGTCAATTTTCAATGTTAAAACGTGCTGAGGTATGCCAGGTAAGTCAAGTAAATTCAAGAACTCAGTTGTATAGTTGACAACTTCGTCTTGGTTCATCACAGTATCAATGGATTTATATGTTTTCGCTTCTCCAGGTATTTCACCTTGAATGGTGAAATTAATGCATTTTTTTATTTATTTATAATGATTTCTTTAATACTAGACAAGCTTACTTATCTAATTTGTTGATCTTCATTCTAGCTTTCTGACTTCTAACAAGTACTCTAAACTAAACCAGTTTAATTTTGTTTTTGCTTCTTTAATTCATTCGTTTTGTTGTTATTATCCTAATTTTATTGTTAAAAACTTAAGAAAAAAAACGTTGGGGATAATATTCTTAATTAAACTTAACTTAACTTAATACTAAGAGTAAAACCTATGCTAAAATTAAAACTAACTACAAGTAACTTCCGTCTAAGCCTAATCCAACTTAACTATGTACATTAAACTTAACTATGCCCGTAATAAGATACGGACGCGTACACCATGACGTATGTGTTATTCATATGCTTTACATATATATCTAATACGTCATGGTGCACCTTTTTTGTTTATTTGTGTTTTTTTTGTTTTTTTATGATTTTTTGTGCGTCATTGTATATTGACATTGATTTGCTATTTTATCCTACTTAAAAGTTCGCTAATGCTATGATCATAATCTTCGATAGTTGTTTTCATTTCTTAGCTTTTCACCAAAATTTTCTTTTATAATGCTTCTTATTTCTCTCCATGAATTAACTCGTCCGTGTTTCTGCAATTCGCATCTTGCTCTTCCTACGATTTTATCCTTTATGTAGCCTACCAAAAGTGTAGTGGCAATTTTGTCAAAGTACACAAATGTAGCTGATAATGAGTCAACTCTGTCCAAAAACTAGACTGCACAACTTTCACCACCATTAAAATCCTGAAGCTTACTTATTAATTCTAATAATATTTTAAACTTGTCTGCTGGCTAAAGAACTTCCATCTTAATTGCGAATGTTATTAATATTTCGTCTTCTTCTTCTTCTTGTGGCGCTACAGTCCGAGGTGGAGCTGGGCCTCAACCAACATGCCTCTCCAGCCAGCACGATCTTTCGCCAGCTGTCTCCAGTTGCGCACTCCAAGTTGGTTAAGATCCTTCTCCACTTGTTTCCGCCACTTCAGTCTAGGTCGTCCTCTGTTGCGTTGTCCCAATGGCTCGGATTCAAAGACTTTTCGGGCCGGAGCAGTGGTGTCCATACGCTCTACATGGCCTAGCCATCTTAAGCGTTGTATCCGTAGACGCTTGACCAGGCGCATGTCGCTGTACAGCCTATAAAGTTCGTCATTAAATCTTCTCCTCCAGATGCCATCAACGCAAACAGGACCAAAAATCGCACGCAGAACTTTTCTCCCGAAGAGACCAATGGCTTCCTCATCCGTTTGTAGTAGCGTCCAAGTTTCTGCACGTAAAGCAGGACTGGTATGATCAAGGTGTTGTACAAAGTAATTTTGGTCGTTCGGGAGAGAGCTTTATTACTCAATTGCCTCCTAAGCCCAAAGAAACAGCGATTGGCAAGAGTGATTCTGCGCTTAATTTCGGTACTGATGTTGTTGACCCTATTCACCGCGGAGCCGAGATAGACGAAGTCCTTCACTACCTCGAAGTGTCTGCTGCCCATAGTGACGCTCTGTCCAAGACGTCGATGATCTGTGTCCTTCTTCGATGACAGCATATACTTCGTTTTGCCCTCGTTTACCACCAGTCCCACTTTAGCCGCTTCCGCTTCAATGCTAGCAAACGCCTCATTGACGGCTTGCTGAGTTCGGCTGATCACGTCAATGTCATCCGCATAAGCTAGCAGTTGAATGGACTTGTGGAAGATCGTGCCTCTGATGTTGACGTGTGAGTTCCGCACGATCCCCTCAAGAATGATGTTAAAGAAGTCGTATTTTTTTTTTATAATTGACGCGTGCAAAAGGGGTTGCGAGTACCCTTAAGTGACCGGATCGAGTCACAGCACGGGCCGAAGGTATAGTAGAAGAGAGGGAGAGGAGGTACCGATGCACATTAGTTTTAAATGCCTGTGGATTGTAATGAGGAGGAAAAATCGAGCTGGGAAGAGCATTCCAGATTCGTGTAGTGCGGCTAAAGATCGAGTCTCTGAATTTGACTGTACGTACGAAAGAGGGCTTGAGCCTGAATTGGTGGGCATTCCTAGCGAGACGTGTATTGCGGGTGAATCCTTGAAGGGGAGAAATGCAACTGGGTAATTCATCTGAGCATTTCTTGTTAAAATAGCGATAAAAGAATGACAACGACGCGACATTACGTCGGTGTTCTAACGAGTCAATCGACTTCGCAATATTACTGTCACCTATAAGTTTTATCGCTCGCTTTTGAATTTTATCCAGCAGGTGCAGGGAGGTCTTAGAAGCACCTGACCAAATAGGAGCGTTATACTCAAGTTTTGGGCGTATGTATGCCTTGTATATTGAAGCCAGATCAGAAGGGATGAAGTACTTCTTGCATCGTTTAAGGAAGCCTAGACATTTCGCAGCATTTTTGGCGACCTCAAATATGTGATCGTTCCAACTAATGGTTGGGTTGATACACATACCGAGGATGGAAAGTCTTTCGGTTTCAACAACACAAGTGCCGTTCATGGATAACGGCTGATTATTTTGTAATCGCTTTAACGACAGTAGACAGCACTGTGTTTCGGAAGCATTAAATTCCACTCAATTCTTATTTCCCCAATCGATTATGCATATGACAGCGCGTCGCCTTGTCTAAATGCTTTTTGGACATCGAAGGCCTCGGTGAGTTCGCTACCGACCTTGACGGAGCAGCGAGAGTTCTCCATTGTAATCCTACACAATCTGACGAGTTTGGTAGGGATGCTAAAACTAGACATGGCACTGTATAGCTCGTCTCTATGCGCGCTGTCATAAGCGGCCTTGAAATCAACAAATAGATGGTGGGTGTCGATTTGTACTTCTTGGGACTTCTCCAGGATCTGCCGCAGTGTGAAGATCTGGTCAATACCAGAACAGATATTTCATAAGTTATTAATTTATTATTAAATTATTATCCTTTCATTAGAAATAAATCCTATTTAAAGTTCCGATTATACTAACTTGCATAAACAATTTGCAGTCGATTTTCCGAACGCGTTGTTTTGATTGTATATAAAATCGGAATAATAAGACTTTTCCTCTTACTTTCTTGTTTTTGTGAATATTTCATAAGTTATTATAAACATAAATGCTATCAAATTATCCATTTATTAGAAATAAATCCTATTTAAATATTCCGAGTTACGCGTATTATAATTTAAATAAATATTTGGTGTTATATGTTATGATTAAAAATTGTTATTTTTATTGTTCAAATAACATCCATTCACTATAAAAGTAATGAAACCTAACCCCAAAACATATTAAACATGTTTAGCGAAATCAAAATAAAAACAATAGGTATAATTTAATTAGAGCAAAAATAATATCAGACATAATATTTATTAATAACAGTTATAAAAATGATACACATTTATAGAAAATGAGTTATAGAATTTAAATCAGAAGCTGTTATTAAGTGTTTTGTAAAATTTATTAGTTCATAAATACTATTTAGTAAATTATTGCGTTTAAACTATGTTTGTGTCCTCATTTTGTTCTTGAATTAATCATAAGGTTTTAAGAATGTTGCTTTTCTGATGCAACTTCTGCCTTACAAACATAATTTCTGAACCGGCAGCCATTACTGTGTGGTGGAAAAAACTATTCCTTCTCTCCTCTAATTACCTGATTTATATGACCTTTACATCTAACCATTTGAAGAGTGAGAGCATTCACCGTACAGGCAGCTCACACGTATTCTCTTTAAAAAACAAACAAGTTCCTGTCTGTGAATCAGCTGTTTAGGAGTGGAAATGTTATAAAAAAACGCTGACAAAATGAGACGAGAAAGTTGACTGTCTGCCTATTGTTCTCTGACGAAAAGTGGGCAATTTACGAGTGTTTGACACTATTGAGGGCGAAAATTAACGAATAAGCCACTATGTTGCGAATTTTCGTGTGGAAACGTAAATATGGGTGAGTAAAATGAGACAGTGTTTGATGTTACGTAAATAACTTTCAGAAATGGGATTTCTTCTACAAGAACACGTAAATAACGTAACAAAGGGGAAATCAGCTTTTCAGTTGACCATCTCCTTCCTTAATGGTTTCTTTCGGGAAGAGTATTAGTTTTTGTAGTTGAGTGCTGAGAGCGATTTGGACCCCAAACCAGAATTCGTTGCTGTTTGGTTACTGGCGGAGAGTAATGAGAGGATTTTGGCCCTGTGCAGATGAGTACACTGTTGCTTAATTTTTAGGAAGCTTGAGTGATGGAAAATGGGAAAGAGAACAACAATCCATCGGTGGTTGCTGACTACTTGACTGACTTGCAGAATTTTCAGTGCTGTTTCTCCGATTTGCTGAGAGTTTTTGTCTTATATCCAAATACTGCTGACAACTAGGACAGCTTTAATTGATGATTTGTGAGGTCCCTTGCAATTGGCGCAACGAATGGTCTCATTAGTTTTGCATTCAGATGTTCGGTGATTGCCCGAACAAACAGCACACACGCTCTTTGTGACAATGCATGACACCATGTCCATAGAGTTGGTAATTGTAACATTGTGTTACCTTATCGGGATTACGTTTTTTTATAGTTGCAGAAAATTACGGTTTTAAATAAACTTGGAATTTTTCGCCTAATTTAATTTAACAATGCACGTTCAATATAATCAATATATAAATAGTTTTTATTATGTGACATATTTGAGTTTATAGAGATAGTTTTTATTTCCAAGCATTTAATACCAATTGAAATTAATTCATTTTTATAGCACTATTACTGACTAAATCTAGACCAGAAATAATTAATTTTAACGGTCTGCTATCTTTAGATGAATGAGAGAAGAACTCTATTTTTAAGCGTAATAATTCATTTTTAATATTGGTGGAATTGATGTTTTACCCGAGGGATGTATTCATACTACCCAGTTTATTCCGCACTTTATCACTAGTTGATTTTAAAATCACTACGCGGCGAATTTTCGTTTTAATGACGTTAAAACGTTCATTATCCATAACTTCGTCTACTGGATCTGGGTCTAGATTTCCAGTTTGTTCATCAAGTATTTGATAATAGTTTTCATTCATAGTATTGGTATCATATTGCAAACCATCACTATTGTGTGTAATTCGGGAGGGGAAACAGAACCACCCTCAAAATCAAATCGTGGTTCCGTTTTACTAATTTGAAAGGAAAGCACATGTGAACACTGTGACAACTCAATTTGAAATGAACAATGCACGCAAATTTATTTTGACCGCAATAATTAATTATAAAGGACTTATGAACTCTCAAATAATACAAAACGCTAAATAACTGCTACTGATTTCGAATTCTAAACCTCGTGTTTATACCTGTTGTTATTTAATATTATGTCTGGTATTATATATGTAAAAATGGTCTCATTTTGAACCAACTTAATGGTTTTATGTATATTGTAATGTATTACAATTGTCACGCATTTTCGTACTAAGCTATATTAAACAGGAAAGTTTCGCGAAATATTTTCGCTTCATTTTCATTGTTAAGTAATGATTGCACGAAGCAAGTGCAATGACAAGGGTCAGGTTTCCTTATTTATATTAATTATAACATTTTTGAAAGTGAATAGATGTCATTTGAACAATAAAATAATAACATTTTGTAACACCAAATAATAATAATAATAATTGTTGGCGCTACAGTCCAAAGGGGGACCAGGGCCTAGCTTGCTCATCAGCTACTCGTGTTGTGCGCGCTACTGTTCTCTCACGAGTAGAAGGGACCTACAGTTTTTTGCCGACTCCGAACGGCGAGATTTTAGAAGCTTTCTTAGACAGTTACTACTCTTTGAGTGTTGTCAGCAGCTCAAAAGAGGTGCTGCCGTTAAAAATCGAAAAATTGGTGTTGAGCTGGGAGTCGAACCTAGACCCTTCGGCGTTTGAGCGTCGCACTCTACCCACTCGGCCACGACAACCACTGTAAAGCTAAATATTAATTTTAATTATAATACGCGTAACTCGGAATATTAATTGAAAATAAATATTTTTCAAAGGTACATGCGTTACTCCCTTGTTCTTCTACAAATTTCATAAGTTAAAATATATAAATGCTATCCAAATAGTAATTTATTAGAATTACATCCTATTTAAAGTACACTTTTTACACTTTTTCAGCAAACAATATGAAGCAGTTCTTACGAACGCACTGTGTTGAATATACACAAGAAGGCTGACGAATTCACGAACAGTAGGCAATTTACGAGTGTTTGACACTATTGAGGGCAACAATTGACTAAATGGCTGAAATATTGCCTATTTTTCAGGAGAAACGTAAATATGTGTGAGTGAAATGAGACAACTGATGATATCACGTAAATAAACTTCAGAAATTGGTTTATATTTACCAGAACACGTAAATAATAGTCGAACTTTCTATGTACGAAGGGGAAATCAGTTGGTCGATCAGATGTTCAGTTGACCATCACCATCCTTATTGGTATTTGGTAGCACTGCACATTATACCTTTTATTCAGACACCATTAAGGAACGAGATGGTCAACTGAACAGCTGATCAAACAGCTGATTTGCCTTTGTCTATAGTCCGTTTGACTGTTATATAGGTATTCTTGTAGAAAAAAACCCAATTTCTAAAAGTTATTTACGTAACATCGAACACTGTCTCATTTTACTCACCCATCTTTACGTTTCCACACGAAAATTCGCAAGATTAAGCCACTATCTATCGTCAATTTTCGACCTCAATAGTGTCAAACACTCGTATATCGCCCACTTTCCGTCAGAGACCAATAGTAAGACAGTCAACTCTCTCGTCTTCCGCCCTTGAAATTATTTTAATAGTGTTTTTTATAAGATTTCCCCTCCTGAACAGCTGATTCACAGACAGGATTCTTTTGTTTTTAAATGAGAATACGTGTGAAGTGGCTATACGGTGGATCTCCTGACTCTTAAAACTGTTAGAAGGAGAGGGTATATTAAACAAGAAATTGAAAGGGAAAAGGTGTAGTTTTTTTCAAACACAAAGTAATGGTTGGCGACAGCCGCGTTCAGAAATTATGTTTGTAAGGCAGTAGTTGCATCAGAAAAACAATATTCTTAAAACTTTATGAATACTTCAAGAACAAAATGAGGATCTAAACTAAGTTTGAACGCAATAATTTACTAAATCGTATTTACGAATTGATAAGCATTACAAAACACTGAAAAACAGCTATTTATTTTAAATTCTATAACTCGGTTTCCATAAATGTATTAATATTATAACTGTTGTTAATATATATTATGTCTGATTTATTTTTCTTCTTATTGAAATAGTACTCAAAAGATCTCATAAATTTGTAAAAACGTTCTCATTGCGAACAACTTTTTCTGTTTTAAGTATATTTAATGTATTTCAATTGTCATATACCTTCGTTCTGAGTTAAATTAGATAAAAATGTTTTGCTAAACATTTATTTTATTTTTATTGTTGCTATTTTCATTGCACGAAACATGTTTAATATATGTTTTTGGGTTAGGTTTCATTGTTTTTATTGATTACAACACCCTTTTATATTGAGTGGATGTCATGTGGGCAATAAATATAGCATTGTGTAATAATAATATAAAGCAACATATATTTATTTTAATTACAATACGCGTAACTCGGAATGTCAACTGATAATAAAACTTTTCCAAATATGCAACTTCTCAGCACGAGTTACTCTCTTGTTTTTCTACACATTTCATAAGTTCTTCTTCTTCTTCGGATGGCGCTACAGTCCAGGGTGGACCTGGGCCTCAACCAACATGCATCTCCAGCTAGCACGATCTCTTGCCAGCTGCTTCCAATTGCGCACTCCAAGTTAGTTGAGGTCCTTTTCCACTTGTGAGCGCCATCTCAGTCTAGGACGTCCTCAGTTGCGTTGTATCTGTGGTTCGGATTCGAAAACTCTTCGAGCCGGAGCAGTTCTGTCCATACGCTCTACATGGTCTAGGCACCTTAAGCGTTGTATCCGTAGACGCTTGACTTGGCTCATGCCGCCGTACCGCCCATACAGTTCGTGGTTGAATCTTCTCCTCCAGATGCCATCAACGCAAACAGGACCAAAAATCGCACGCAAAACTTTTCTCTCGAAAAGACTAAGGGCTTCCTCATTCGCCTTGGCTAACGTCCAAGATTCTGCGCCATATAGTAGGACGGGGATGATTAAGCTGTTATATAAAGCGAGCTTAGTCCTTTGGGAGAGGGCTTTATTACTCAATTGCCTCTTGAGCCCAAAGAAACAGCGGTTGGCAAGAGTGATTCTGCGTTTGATTTCGGTACTGATGTTGTTGTCCCTGTTTACCGCGGAGCCGAGGTAGACGAAGTCCTTAACTACCTCGAAGTTCCTGCTGCCTAGTGTGACGCTCCGTCCGAGACGTCGATGTTGTGTGTCCTTCCTTGATGACAGCATGTACTTTGTTTTTCCCTCGTTATACATCAGACCCATTTAAGCCGCTTCCGTTTCAATACCAGCAAATGCCTTATTGACGACTCTCTGTGTTCGTCCAATCACGTCAATGTCATCAGCGTAAGCTAGCAATTGAACTGACTTCTGGAAGATCGTGCCTCTGGTGTTGACTTGTGAGTTACGCACGATCTTCTCGAGGATGATGTTAAAGAAGTCACATGACAGTGCGTCGCCTTGTCTAAAACCTTTTTCGACATTGAAGGTCTCGGTGAGTTCGGTACCGACCTTGACGGAGCAGCGAGAGTTCTCCATCGTCATCCTACACAATCTGACGAGTTTGGTAGGAATGCCAAAACTAGACATGGCACTGTATAGCTCGTCTCTATGCACACATTCATATGCAGCCTTTAAAATCGACGAATAGGTGGTGAGTGTCAATTTGCATTTCTTGGGTCTTTTCCAGGATCTGCCGTAATGTGAAGATCTGGTCTATTATGGACTTCCCTGGTCTGAAACCACACTGATAAGGGCCTATCAGGTCATGGACAAATGGTTTCAGACGCTCACACAATACGGCAGAGAGGATCTTGTATGCGATGCTCAGAGGACTAATCCCTCTGTCAAAGGGGTATCCTTTCTTGTGGACCTGGCAAACGACGCTGAGATTCCACTCATCGGGGTTGCTTTCCTCCGACCATATCTTACAGATGAGCTGGTGCATGCGCCCAACCAGTTCATCTCCACCTGCTTTAAATAGTTCTGCGGACAGTCCGTCCGCTTCAGCAGCTTTGTTCGACTTTAGCTTGGATATTGCTATCTTCACCTTGTCTAAGTCGGGGGGACGGAATGCTTGTCTATCATCGTCCAAATTGAGTGGAACATTCTGCCTTACAGCGGCATTTGGGTCGTCATCGCCGTTTAGGAGTCTGCAGAAATGATCCTTCCAGATTCTCAGCACAGACTGCGACTCTACTACTAGTTGTTAATTTTGGTCCCGTCAGGCCTTGGTCCGAACCTTGTATCCTCCGGATAGCTGTTTTACCTTTCGGTAAAACTTTCGGACTTCATTCCTGCCAAAACATTTCCTCGACCGCGCGCTTCTCATGCTCCTTCTTCTTCTTTCTGAGAAGCCGGTTCTCTTCCCTTCTTCTCTGTACGTAGAGTTCACGAACAGCCCGCGTTGTTCGATGCAGCGTCGCCTTATAGGCGTCTTGTTTAGCTGCGTGCGCTTGCCTGCACTCGTCGTCAAACCATGGGTTCCTTCTGGGTGGTGACGTGAAACCCAGCACATCAGTGGCAGCATCTTTGATGACTTCTTGACAACGTTTCCATTCTTCTTCTATGCTTAGTGCAGGAAGCGTCGAACTCTGAGCGAGTTTCCGGGAGACTCGGTCGGCAGAGTTCCCAGCAATCAGCTGCGATTGTAGATTTTCGACGTCAAACCGTTTTGGCCTTTCTCGACTCCGTTGCTCTCTCGATATCCGGGTTCTTACCTTGGCTACAACAAGATGATGATCCGAGTCAATGTTTGCACCTCGGAAGGTTCGGACATCGAGAATACTGGATGAGTGTCTGACGTCGATCGCAACGTGATCAATCTGGTTGACGGTTGATTGATCAGGAGATCGCCAGGTTCCTTTGTGAATGTCCAGGTGTGGGAACCGCGTGCTAGCCACAGAGAGGTTTCGCCCCGAGGCGAAGTCCAAAGACAGCCTGAGTCCGTTTCCGGATGTGTTGTTGTGCAGGCTGTGTTTACCGATGACTCCAGCAAAAATGTCCTCCTTTCCCAGCTGAACGTTGAAATCTCCTAGAACGATCTTGGTGTCATAGCTGGGGCATCGATCGTATGTTCTTTCTAGGAGATCATAGAAGTCGTCCTTGATGTTGTCATCTTTCTCCTCTGTCGGGGCGTGAGCGCATATTAGGCTGATGTTCCCGAATTTAGCCTTGATGCGGATTGTCATAAGGCGTTCGCTGACTGGGTCGTTGCTCAAGACTTTTTGCCTAATTCTGCCTCGAACAACAAATCCGCATCCGAATAAGCGCTGCCTTCTCTCTCTATAGCAATTGCTGTAGTAGATATCGCAGTTCTTCATCGCTTTTATGCCAGGCCCATCCCACCGCACTTCCTGGATGGCGGTTATGTCAGCTTTGTAGCTGTCAAGGGCCTCCGCAAATTGTTCGACTGCACGTGGCCCACACACGTGCACATTCCACGTGCAAAACCGAAAATCTTTGTCCTTAAAACGTTTGCTGGGGTCGTCAACAGTAGATCCTTCACTATCCGAGGCATGATGTTGTCTCTGAACTATATGATTTTTACGTGGTGAGGAAGTTACCCTTACGCACAACCCACAGACTGGTAGGCCAGGCCCATTATTTAAATCCTCGGGCAGGGGGGGTCGCTGCATACATTAGTTCACCATACAGCGGGTGTTGTGATGGCTATCCAGGGGGCGCAACGTGGAGGCTGTATGTCAACTTGACCTGTGCACTAACGAGGATTGCCTTGGCAGCTCGCCATGTTGAGCGCAGTCAACGACGTTACCTCGCGTGCATAGGCCCATGCCCCCATATTTCGGCTTACTGTCTTCAATTGATGAGTCAGGACGCGCGACGCCAAGAACGTTTGGTAAGAGTTTCCGTTAGTACCACAGATGAGCATGAGTTGGGAACACTGTACTATGTTTACGCCAATTAAATAAATAAAATCATTATGTCTGAACCGTTGAAACCATCTTTTGCATGCTGCTTCTGATAGAGCATGATCACCATATGCCTCGAAAAGCATTCGATGTTACTCTGCAGCACTTTTCTTCAAATGAAAACAAAAAAAATAATGCCTTCCGCAAATCATCACTTTCTGGTACAAAATTCGACATTTTTAACGCGATGACAAAATATGATGTTGTCTGTTCAATGACTTGATGTATACTTAATATTTTTTTAAAGATGTCATAGCAAACAAACAAACAAAAAAATAGGGGCTCGTTCACAACAAATGTTCCCTATCGAGACATTAGTATCTTGGCGCTCACTTCATACGGGTATACCTGGTAGAAAGCATATATATTTATAATAACTTATGAAATATGTAGAAGAACATATAGAGAGTAACGTATGCTCAAAAGTCACACATTTGGAAAAGATTTATTTTCAATTAATATTCCGAGTTACGTGTATTATAATTAAAATTAAGATTTGGTGTTACACTTTGAAATATATTATAATTGATATAAATAAGGAAACCTGACTCTTGTCATTGCACTTGTTTCGTGCAATCATAGCTTAGCAATAAAAATTAAGCGAATATCTTTCGCGAAACATTTCTGCTTAATATAGCTTAGTACGAAAATGCGTGACAATTGTAATACATTACAATATAGATACGTAAAAAAACTACCATTGTCCTTTATATTTAGAAAATTACTAATTAATTTATTTATTTAGTTTCGAGTTGGTTTTTTTATTTATAACTAGCTATACTCGGCGCGCTTTGTTACGCATAAAATAAATCAAATTTAAAAAAAGTTAATGTTTATACATATACTAAAAAGAAGATTTTTACTTTTTTTTTGGTTTATTGAAGTGCTGTTGGATATACATTTTTTTTTCTATCTGGGGCATAAACGAATAAATTAGAAGGCTTTCTGACGCCTGAACAGGCCACGCACAGTTGTCCATGAGAGAAGCACGGATTTTCTAAATTTAGGCCACACAATTGTAAGGATTGTCCTTGTGCCTTGTTGATGGTAATGGCATAGGCGAGTCGCACTGGAAATAGTATAGTAGCTTCGATGATATTCGCCATCATTTTTTTTACTGAAGGCCTAGTGCCGTTGCAAAGTCGTGGTGGATTAATGATAGGCACGTCAATTTTCAATGTTAAAACGTGCTGAGGTATGCCAGGTAAGTCAAGTAAATTCAAGAACTCAGTTGTATAGTTGACAACTTCGTCTTGGTTCATCACAGTATCAATGGATTTATATGTTTTCGCTTCTCCAGGTATTTCACCTTGAATGGTGAAATTAATGCATTTTTTTATTTATTTATAATGATTTCTTTAATACTAGACAAGCTTACTTATCTAATTTGTTGATCTTCATTCTAGCTTTCTGACTTCTAACAAGTACTCTAAACTAAACCAGTTTAATTTTGTTTTTGCTTCTTTAATTCATTCGTTTTGTTGTTATTATCCTAATTTTATTGTTAAAAACTTAAGAAAAAAAACGTTGGGGATAATATTCTTAATTAAACTTAACTTAACTTAATACTAAGAGTAAAACCTATGCTAAAATTAAAACTAACTACAAGTAACTTCCGTCTAAGCCTAATCCAACTTAACTATGTACATTAAACTTAACTATGCCCGTAATAAGATACGGACGCGTACACCATGACGTATGTGTTATTCATATGCTTTACATATATATCTAATACGTCATGGTGCACCTTTTTTGTTTATTTGTGTTTTTTTTGTTTTTTTATGATTTTTTGTGCGTCATTGTATATTGACATTGATTTGCTATTTTATCCTACTTAAAAGTTCGCTAATGCTATGATCATAATCTTCGATAGTTGTTTTCATTTCTTAGCTTTTCACCAAAATTTTCTTTTATAATGCTTCTTATTTCTCTCCATGAATTAACTCGTCCGTGTTTCTGCAATTCGCATCTTGCTCTTCCTACGATTTTATCCTTTATGTAGCCTACCAAAAGTGTAGTGGCAATTTTGTCAAAGTACACAAATGTAGCTGATAATGAGTCAACTCTGTCCAAAAACTAGACTGCACAACTTTCACCACCATTAAAATCCTGAAGCTTACTTATTAATTCTAATAATATTTTAAACTTGTCTGCTGGCTAAAGAACTTCCATCTTAATTGCGAATGTTATTAATATTTCGTCTTCTTCTTCTTCTTCTTGTGGCGCTACAGTCCGAGGTGGAGCTGGGCCTCAACCAACATGCCTCTCCAGCCAGCACGATCTTTCGCCAGCTGTCTCCAGTTGCGCACTCCAAGTTGGTTAAGATCCTTCTCCACTTGTTTCCGCCACTTCAGTCTAGGTCGTCCTCTGTTGCGTTGTCCCAATGGATCGGATTCAAAGACTTTTCGGGCCGGAGCAGTGGTGTCCATACGCTCTACATGGCCTAGCCATCTTAAGCGTTGTATCCGTAGACGCTTGACCAGGCGCATGTCGCTGTACAGCCTATAAAGTTCGTCATTAAATCTTCTCCTCCAGATGCCATCAACGCAAACAGGACCAAAAATCGCACGCAGAACTTTTCTCCCGAAGAGACCAATGGCTTCCTCATCCGTTTGTAGTAGCGTCCAAGTTTCTGCACGTAAAGCAGGACTGGTATGATCAAGGTGTTGTACAAAGTAATTTTGGTCGTTCGGGAGAGAGCTTTATTACTCAATTGCCTCCTAAGCCCAAAGAAACAGCGATTGGCAAGAGTGATTCTGCGCTTAATTTCGGTACTGATGTTGTTGACCCTATTCACCGCGGAGCCGAGATAGACGAAGTCCTTCACTACCTCGAAGTGTCTGCTGCCCATAGTGACGCTCTGTCCAAGACGTCGATGATCTGTGTCCTTCTTCGATGACAGCATATACTTCGTTTTGCCCTCGTTTACCACCAGTCCCACTTTAGCCGCTTCCGCTTCAATGCTAGCAAACGCCTCATTGACGGCTTGCTGAGTTCGGCTGATCACGTCAATGTCATCCGCATAAGCTAGCAGTTGAATGGACTTGTGGAAGATCGTGCCTCTGATGTTGACGTGTGAGTTCCGCACGATCCCCTCAAGAATGATGTTAAAGAAGTCGTATTTTTTTTTTTATAATTGACGCGTGCAAAAGGGGTTGCGAGTACCCTTAAGTGACCGGATCGAGTCACAGCACGGGCCGAAGGTATAGTAGAAGAGAGGGAGAGGAGGTACCGATGCACATTAGTTTTAAATGCCTGTGGATTGTAATGAGGAGGAAAAATCGAGCTGGGAAGAGCATTCCAGATTCGTGTAGTGCGGCTAAAGATCGAGTCTCTGAATTTGACTGTACGTACGAAAGAGGGCTTGAGCCTGAATTGGTGGGCATTCCTAGCGAGACGTGTATTGCGGGTGAATCCTTGAAGGGGAGAAATGCAACTGGGTAATTCATCTGAGCATTTCTTGTTAAAATAGCGATAAAAGAATGACAACGACGCGACATTACGTCGGTGTTCTAACGAGTCAATCGACTTCGCAATATTACTGTCACCTATAAGTTTTATCGCTCGCTTTTGAATTTTATCCAGCAGGTGCAGGGAGGTCTTAGAAGCACCTGACCAAATAGGAGCGTTATACTCAAGTTTTGGGCGTATGTATGCCTTGTATATTGAAGCCAGATCAGAAGGGATGAAGTACTTCTTGCATCGTTTAAGGAAGCCTAGACATTTCGCAGCATTTTTGGCGACCTCAAATATGTGATCGTTCCAACTAATGGTTGGGTTGATACACATACCGAGGATGGAAAGTCTTTCGGTTTCAACAACACAAGTGCCGTTCATGGATAACGGCTGATTATTTTGTAATCGCTTTAACGACAGTAGACAGCACTGTGTTTCGGAAGCATTAAATTCCACTCAATTCTTATTTCCCCAATCGATTATGCATATGACAGCGCGTCGCCTTGTCTAAATGCTTTTTGGACATCGAAGGCCTCGGTGAGTTCGCTACCGACCTTGACGGAGCAGCGAGAGTTCTCCATTGTAATCCTACACAATCTGACGAGTTTGGTAGGGATGCTAAAACTAGACATGGCACTGTATAGCTCGTCTCTATGCGCGCTGTCATAAGCGGCCTTGAAATCAACAAATAGATGGTGGGTGTCGATTTGTACTTCTTGGGACTTCTCCAGGATCTGCCGCAGTGTGAAGATCTGGTCAATACCAGAACAGATATTTCATAAGTTATTAATTTATTATTAAATTATTATCCTTTCATTAGAAATAAATCCTATTTAAAGTTCCGATTATACTAACTTGCATAAACAATTTGCAGTCGATTTTCCGAACGCGTTGTTTTGATTGTATATAAAATCGGAATAATAAGACTTTTCCTCTTACTTTCTTGTTTTTGTGAATATTTCATAAGTTATTATAAACATAAATGCTATCAAATTATCCATTTATTAGAAATAAATCCTATTTAAATATTCCGAGTTACGCGTATTATAATTTAAATAAATATTTGGTGTTATATGTTATGATTAAAAATTGTTATTTTTATTGTTCAAATAACATCCATTCACTATAAAAGTAATGAAACCTAACCCCAAAACATATTAAACATGTTTAGCGAAATCAAAATAAAAACAATAGGTATAATTTAATTAGAGCAAAAATAATATCAGACATAATATTTATTAATAACAGTTATAAAAATGATACACATTTATAGAAAATGAGTTATAGAATTTAAATCAGAAGCTGTTATTAAGTGTTTTGTAAAATTTATTAGTTCATAAATACTATTTAGTAAATTATTGCGTTTAAACTATGTTTGTGTCCTCATTTTGTTCTTGAATTAATCATAAGGTTTTAAGAATGTTGCTTTTCTGATGCAACTTCTGCCTTACAAACATAATTTCTGAACCGGCAGCCATTACTGTGTGGTGGAAAAAACTATTCCTTCTCTCCTCTAATTACCTGATTTATATGACCTTTACATCTAACCATTTGAAGAGTGAGAGCATTCACCGTACAGGCAGCTCACACGTATTCTCTTTAAAAAACAAACAAGTTCCTGTCTGTGAATCAGCTGTTTAGGAGTGGAAATGTTATGAAAAAACGCTGACAAAATGAGACGAGAAAGTTGACTGTCTGCCTATTGTTCTCTGACGAAAAGTGGGCAATTTACGAGTGTTTGACACTATTGAGGGCGAAAATTAACGAATAAGCCACTATGTTGCGAATTTTCGTGTGGAAACGTAAATATGGGTGACTAAAATGAGACAGTGTTTGATGTTACGTAAATAACTTTCAGAAATGGGATTTCTTCTACAAGAACACGTAAATAACGTAACAAAGGGGAAATCAGCTTTTCAGTTGACCATCTCCTTCCTTAATGGTTTCTTTCGGGAAGAGTATTAGTTTTTGTAGTTGAGTGCTGAGAGCGATTTGGACCCCAAACCAGAATTCGTTGCTGTTTGGTTACTGGCGGAGAGTAATGAGAGGATTTTGGCCCTGTGCAGATGAGTACACTGTTGCTTAATTTTTAGGAAGCTTGAGTGATGGAAAATGGGAAAGAGAACAACAATCCATCGGTGGTTGCTGACTACTTGACTGACTTGCAGAATTTTCAGTGCTGTTTCTCCGATTTGCTGAGAGTTTTTGTCTTATATCCAAATACTGCTGACAACTAGGACAGCTTTAATTGATGATTTGTGAGGTCCCTTGCAATTGGCGCAACGAATGGTCTCATTAGTTTTGCATTCAGATGTTCGGTGATTGCCCGAACAAACAGCACACACGCTCTTTGTGACAATGCATGACACCATGTCCATAGAGTTGGTAATTGTAACATTGTGTTACCTTATCGGGATTACGTTTTTTTATAGTTGCAGAAAATTACGGTTTTAAATAAACTTGGAATTTTTCGCCTAATTTAATTTAACAATGCACGTTCAATATAATCAATATATAAATAGTTTTTATTATGTGACATATTTGAGTTTATAGAGATAGTTTTTATTTCCAAGCATTTAATAACAAGTGAAATTAATTCATTTTAATAGCACTATTACTGACTAAATCTAGACCAGAAATAATTAATTTTAACGGTCTGCTATCTTTAGATGAATGAGAGAAGAACTCTATTTTTAAGCGTAATAATTCATTTTTAATATTGGTGGAAGTGATGTTTTACCCGAGGGACGTATTCTTAATTAAATAATTTACAACACTCATACTACCCAGTTTATTCCGCACTTTATCACTAGTTGATTTTAAAATCACTACGGGGCGAATTTTCGTTTTAATGACGTTAAAACGTTCATTATCCATAACTTCGTCTACTGGATCTGGGTCTAGATTTCCAGTTTGTTCATCAAGTATTTGATAATAGTTTTCATTCATAGTATTGGAATCATATTGCAAACCATCACTATTGTGTGTAATTCGGGAGGGGAAACAGAACCACCCTCAAAATCAAATCGTGGTTCCGTTTTACTAATTTGAAAGGAAAGCACATGTGAACACTGTGACAACTCAATTTGAAATGAACAATGCACGCAAATTTATTTTGACCGCAATAATTAATTATAAAGGACTTATGAACTCTCAAATAATACAAAACGCTAAATAACTGCTACTGATTTCGAATTCTAAACCTCGTGTTTATACCTGTTGTTATTTAATATTATGTCTGGTATTATATATATAAAAATGGTCTCATTTTGAACCAACTTAATGGTTTTATGTATACTGTAATGTATTACAATTGTCACGCATTTTCGTACTAAGCTATATTAAACAGGAAAAATTCGCGAAATATATTTGCTTCATTTTCATTGTTAAGTAATGATTGTACGAAGCAAGTGCAATGACAAGGGTCAGGTTTCCTTATTTATATTAATTATAACATTTTTGAAAGTGAATAGATGTCATTTGAACAATAAAATAATAACATTTTGTAACACCAAATAATAATAATAATAATTGTTGGCGCTACAGTCCAAAGGGGGACCAGGGCCTAGCTTGCTCATCAGCTACTCGTGTTGTGCGCGCTACTGTTCTCTCACGAGTAGAAGGGACCTACAGTTTTTTGCCGACTCCGAACGGCGAGATTTGAGAAGCTTTCTTAGACAGTTATTACTCTTTGAGTGTTGTCAGCAGCTCAAAAGAGGTGCTGCCGTTAAAAATCGAAAAATTGGTGTTGAGCTGGGAGTCGAACCTAGACCCTTCGGCGTTTGAGCGTCGCACTCTACCCACTCGGCCACGACAACCACTGTAAAGCTAAATATTAATTTTAATTATAATACGCGTAACTCGGAATATTAATTGAAAATAAATATTTTTCAAAGGCGCATGCGTTACTCCCTTGTTCTTCTACAAATTTCATAAGTTAAAATATATAAATGCTATCCAAATAGTAATTTATTAGAATTACATCCTATTTAAAGTACACTTTTTACACTTTTTCAGCAAACAATATGAAGCAGTTCTTACGAACGCACTGTGTTGAATATACACAAGAAGACTGACGAATTCACGAATAGTAAGCAATTTACGAGTGTTTGACACTATTGAGGGCAACAATTGACTAAATGGCTGAAATATTGCCTATTTTTCAGGAGAAACGTAAATATGTGTGAGTGAAATGAGACAACTGATGATATCACGTAAATAAACTTCAGAAATTGGTTTATATTTACCAGAACACGTAAATAATAGTCGAACTTTCTATGTACGAAGGGGAAATCAGTTGGTCGATCAGATGTTCAGTTGACCATCACCATCCTTATTGGTATTTGGTAGCACTGCACATTATACCTTATATTCAGACACCATTAAGGAACGAGATGGTCAACTGAACAGCTGATCAAACAGCTGATTTGCCTTTGTCTATAGTCCGTTTGACTGTTATATAGGTATTCTTGTAGAAAAAAACCCAATTTCTAAAAGTTATTTACGTAACATCGAACACTGTCTCATTTTACTCACCCATCTTTACGTTTCCACACGAAAATTCGCAAGATTAAGCCACTATCTATCGTCAATTTTCGACCTCAATAGTGTCAAACACTCGTAAATCGCCCACTTTCCGTCAGAGACCAATAGTAAGACAGTCAACTCTCTCGTCTTCCGCCCTTGAAATTATTTTAATAGTGTTTTTTATAAGATTTCCCCTCCTGAACAGCTGATTCACAGACAGGATTCTTTTGTTTTTAAATGAGAATACGTGTGAAGTGGCTATACGGTGGATCTCCTGACTCTTAAAACTGTTAGAAGGAGAGGGTATATTAAACAAGAAATTGAAAGGGAAAAGGTGTAGTTTTTTTCAAACACAAAGTAATGGTTGGCGACAGCCGCGTTCAGAAATTATGTTTGTAAGGCAGTAGTTGCATCAGAAAAACAATATTCTTAAAACTTTATGAATACTTCAAGAACAAAATGAGGATCTAAACTAAGTTTGAACGCAATAATTTACTAAATCGTATTTACGAATTGATAAGCATTACAAAACACTGAAAAACAGCTATTTATTTTAAATTCTATAACTCGGTTTCCATAAATGTATTAATATTATAACTGTTGTTAATATATATTATGTCTGATTTATTTTTCTTCTTATTGAAATAGTACTCAAAAGATCTCATAAATTTGTAAAAACGTTCTCATTGCGAACAACTTTTTCTGTTTTAAGTATATTTAATGTATTTCAATTGTCATATACCTTCGTTCTGAGTTAAATTAGATAAAAATGTTTTGCTAAACATTTATTTTATTTTTATTGTTGCTATTTTCATTGCACGAAACATGTTTAATATATGTTTTTGGGTTAGGTTTCATTGTTTTTATTGATTACAACACCCTTTTATATTGAGTGGATGTCATGTGGGCAATAAATATAGCATTGTGTAATAATAATATAAAGCAACATATATTTATTTTAATTACAATACGCGTAACTCGGAATGTCAACTGATAATAAAACTTTTCCAAATATGCAACTTCTCAGCACGAGTTACTCTCTTGTTTTTCTACACATTTCATAAGTTCTTCTTCTTCTTCGGATGGCGCTACAGTCCAGGGTGGACCTGGGCCTCAACCAACATGCATCTCCAGCTAGCACGATCTCTTGCCAGCTGCTTCCAATTGCGCACTCCAAGTTAGTTGAGGTCCTTTTCCACTTGTGAGCGCCATCTCAGTCTAGGACGTCCTCAGTTGCGTTGTATCTGTGGTTCGGATTCGAAAACTCTTCGAGCCGGAGCAGTTCTGTCCATACGCTCTACATGGTCTAGGCACCTTAAGCGTTGTATCCGTAGATGCTTGACTTGGCTCATGCCGCCGTACCGCCCATACAGTTCGTGGTTGAATCTTCTCCTCCAGATGCCATCAACGCAAACAGGACCAAAAATCGCACGCAAAACTTTTCTCTCGAAAAGACTAAGGGCTTCCTCATTCGCCTTGGCTAACGTCCAAGATTCTGCGCCATATAGTAGGACGGGGATGATTAAGCTGTTATATAAAGCGAGCTTAGTCCTTTGGGAGAGGGCTTTATTACTCAATTGCCTCTTGAGCCCAAAGAAACAGCGGTTGGCAAGAGTGATTCTGCGTTTGATTTCGGTACTGATGTTGTTGTCCCTGTTTACCGCGGAGCCGAGGTAGACGAAGTCCTTAACTACCTCGAAGTTCCTGCTGCCTAGTGTGACGCTCCGTCCGAGACGTCGATGTTGTGTGTCCTTCCTTGATGACAGCATGTACTTTGTTTTTCCCTCGTTATACATCAGACCCATTTAAGCCGCTTCCGTTTCAATACCAGCAAATGCCTTATTGACGACTCTCTGTGTTCGTCCAATCACGTCAATGTCATCAGCGTAAGCTAGCAATTGAACTGACTTCTGGAAGATCGTGCCTCTGGTGTTGACTTGTGAGTTACGCACGATCTTCTCGAGGATGATGTTAAAGAAGTCACATGACAGTGCGTCGCCTTGTCTAAAACCTTTTTCGACATTGAAGGTATCGGTGAGTTCGGTACCGACCTTGACGGAGCAGCGAGAGTTCTCCATCGTCATCCTACACAATCTGACGAGTTTGGTAGGAATGCCAAAACTAGACATGGCACTGTATAGCTCGTCTCTATGCACACATTCATATGCAGCCTTTAAAATCGACGAATAGGTGGTGAGTGTCAATTTGCATTTCTTGGGTCTTTTCCAGGATCTGCCGTAATGTGAAGATCTGGTCTATTATGGACTTCCCTGGTCTGAAACCACACTGATAAGGGCCTATCAGGTCATGGACAAATGGTTTCAGACGCTCACACAATACGGCAGAGAGGATCTTGTATGCGATGCTCAGAGGACTAATCCCTCTGTCAAAGGGGTATCCTTTCTTGTGGACCTGGCAAACGACGCTGAGATTCCACTCATCGGGGTTGCTTTCCTCCGACCATATCTTACAGATGAGCTGGTGCATGCGCCCAACCAGTTCATCTCCACCTGCTTTAAATAGTTCTGCGGACAGTCCGTCCGCTTCAGCAGCTTTGTTCGACTTTAGCTTGGATATTGCTATCTTCACCTTGTCTAAGTCGGGGGGACGGAATGCTTGTCTATCATCGTCCAAATTGAGTGGAACATTCTGCCTTACAGCGGCATTTGGGTCGTCATCGCCGTTTAGGAGTCTTCAGAAATGATCCTTCCAGATTCTCAGCACAGACTGCGACTCTACTACTAGTTGTTAATTTTGGTCCCGTCAGGCCTTGGTCCGAACCTTGTATCCTCCGGATAGCTGTTTTACCTTTCGGTAAAACTTTCGGACTTCATTCCTGCCAAAACATTTCCTCGACCGCGCGCTTCTCATGCTCCTTCTTCTTCTTTCTGAGAAGCCGGTTCTCTTCCCTTCTTCTCTGTACGTAGAGTTCACGAACAGCCCGCGTTGTTCGATGCAGCGTCGCCTTATAGGCGTCTTGTTTAGCTGCGTGCGCTTGCCTGCACTCGTCGTCAAACCATGGGTTCCTTCTGGGTGGTGACGTGAAACCCAGCACATCAGTGGCAGCATCTTTGATGACTTCTTGACAACGTTTCCATTCTTCTTCTATGCTTAGTGCAGGAAGCGTCGAACTCTGAGCGAGTTTCCGGGAGACTCGGTCGGCAGAGTTCCCAGCAATCAGCTGCGATTGTAGCTTTTCGACGTCAAACCGTTTTGGCCTTTCTCGACTCCGTTGCTCTCTCGATATCCGGGTTCTTACCTTGGCTACAACAAGATGATGATCCGAGTCAATGTTTGCACCTCGGAAGGTTCGGACATCGAGAATACTGGATGAGTGTCTGACGTCGATCGCAACGTGATCAATCTGGTTGACGGTTGATTGATCAGGAGATCGCCAGGTTCCTTTGTGAATGTCCAGGTGTGGGAACCGCGTGCTAGCCACAGAGAGGTTTCGCCCCGAGGCGAAGTCCAACAGCGTGAGTTTCCGGATGTGTTGTTGTGCAGGCTGTGTTTACCGATGACTCCAGCAAAAATGTCCTCCTTTCCCAGCTGAACGTTGAAATTTCCCAGAACGATCTTGGTGTCATAGCTGGGGCATCGATCGTATGTTCTTTCTAGGAGATCATAGAAGTCATCCTTGATGTTGTCATCCTTCTCCTCTGTCGGGGCGTGAGCGCATATTAGGCTGATGTTCCCGAATTTAGCCTTGATGCGGATTGTCATGAGGCGTTCGCTGACTGGGTCGTAGCTCAAGACTTTTTGCCTAATTCTGCCTCGAACAACAAATCCGCATCCGAATAAGCGCTGCCTTCTCTCTCTATAGCAATTGCTGTAGTAGATATCGCAGTTCTTCATCGCTTTTATGCCAGGCCCATCCCACCGCACTTCCTGGATGGCGGTTATGTCAGCTTTGTAGCTGTCAAGGGCCTCCGTAAATTGTTCGGCTGCACGTGGCCCACACACGTGCACATTCCACGTGCAAAACCGAAAATCTTTGTCCTTAAAACGTTTGCTGGGGTCGTCAACAGTAGATCCTTCACTATCCGAGGCATGATGTTGTCTCTGAACTATATGATTTTTACGTAATGAGGAAGTTACCCTTACGCACAACCCACAGACTGGTAGGCCAGGCCCATTATTTAAATCCTCGGGCAGGGGGGTCGCTGCATACATCAGTTCACCATACAGCGGGTGTTGTGATGGCTATCCAGGGGGCGCAACGTGGAGGCTGTATGTCAACTTGACCTGTGCACTAACGAGGATTGCCTTGGCAGCTCGCCATGTTGAGCGCAATCAACGACGTTACCTCGCGTGCATAGGCCCATGCCCCCCATATTTCGGCTTACTGTCTTCAATTGATGAGTCAGGACGCGCGACGCCAAGAACGTTTGGTAAGAGTTTCCGTTAGTACCACAGATGAGCATGAGTTGGGAACACTGTACTATGTTTACGCCAATTACTTCCACGTTTTTCATTTCTCACATTAAAATCATTATGTCTGAACCGTTGAAACCATCTTTTGCATGTTGCTTCTGATAGAGCATGATCACCATATGCCTCGAAAAGCATTCGATGTTACTCTGCAGCACTTTTCTTCAAATGAAAACAAAAAAATTAATGCCTTCCGCAAATCATCACTTTCTGGTACAAAATTCGACATTTTTAACGCGATGACAAAATATGATGTTGTCTGTTCAATGACTTGATGTATACTTAATATTTTTTAAAGATGTCATAGCAAACAAACAAACAAAAAAATAGGGGCTCGTTCACAACAAATGTTCCCTATCGAGACATTAGTATCTTGGCGCTCACTTCATACGGGTATACCTGGTAGAAAGCATATATATTTATAATAACTTATGAAATATGTAGAAGAACATATAGGGAGTAACGTATGCTCAAAAGTCACACATTTGGAAAAGATTTATTTTCAATTAATATTCCGAGTTACGTGTATTATAATTAAAATTAAGATTTGGTGTTACACTTTGAAATATATTATAATTGATATAAATAAGGAAACCTGACTCTTGTCTTGTCATAGCTTAGCAATAAAAATTAAGCGAATATCTTTCGCGAAACATTTCTGCTTAATATAGCTTAGTACGAAAATGCGTGACAATTGTAATACATTACAATATAGATACGTAAAAAAACTACCATTGTCCTTTATATTTAGAAAATTATTAATTAATTTATTTATTTAGTTTCGAGTTGGTTTTTTTATTTATAACTAGCTATACTCGGCGCGCTTTGTTACGCATAAAATAAATCAAATTTAAAAAAGTTAATGTTTATACATATACTAAAAAGAAGATTTTTACTTTTTTTTTGGTTTATTGAAGTGCTGTTGGATATACATTTTTTTTTCTATCTGGGGCATAAACGAATAAATTAGAAGGCTTTCTGAGGCCTGAACAGGCCACGTACAGTTGTCCATGAGAGAAGCACGGATTTTCTAAATTTAGGCCACACAATTGTAAGAATTGTTCTTGTGCCTTGTTGATGGTAATGGCATAGGCGAGTCGCACTGGAAACTGAAAACGCTTAAATTGGAATGGTAAATCAGTTGGGATCATTGGAATGCGAGGCAACAGGACATCTTCTCCTTTGAATTTTCCATTCAATATAGTAGCTTCGATGATATTCGCCATCATTTTTTTTACTGAAGGCCTAGTGCCGTTGCAAAGTCGTGGTGGATTAATGATAGGCACGTCAATTTTCAATGTTAAAACGTGCTGAGGTATGCCAGGTAAGTCAAGTAAATTCAAGAACTCAGTTGTATAGTTGACAACTTCGTCTTGGTTCATCACAGTATCAATGGATTTATATGTTTTTCGCTTCTCCAGGTATTTCACCTTGAATGGTGAAATTAATGCATTTTTTTATTTATTTATAATGATTTCTTTAATACTAGACAAGCTTACTTATCTAATTTGTTGATCTTCATTCTAGCTTACTGACTTCTAACAAGTACTCTAAACTAAACCAGTTTAATTTTGTTTTTGCTTCTTTAATTCATTCGTTTTGTTGTTATTATCCTAATTTTATTGTTAATTTTCCCCAAGAAACTTAAGAAAAAAACGTTGGGGATAATATTCCTAATTAAACTTAGCTTAACTTAATACTTAGAGTAAAACCTATGCTAAAATTAAAACTTACTACAAGTAACTTACGTCTAAGCCTAATCCAACTTAACTATTTACATTAAACTTAACTATGCCCGTAATAAGATACGGACGCGTACACCATGACGTATGTGTTATTTATATGCTTTACATATATATCTAATACGTCATGGTGCACCTTTTTTGTTTATTTGTGTTTTTTTTTTGTTTTTTTATGATTTTTTGTGCGTCATTGTATATTGACATTGATTTGCTATTTTATCCTACTTAAAAGTTATTATTAAATGCTATGATCATAATCTTCGATAGTTGTTTTCATTTCTTAGCTTTTCACCAAAATTTTCTTTTATAATGCTTCTTATTTCTCTCCATGAATTAACTCGTCCGTGTTTCTGCAATTCGCATTTTGCTCTTCCTACGATTTTATCCTTTATGTAGCCTACCAAAAGTGTAGTGGCAATTTTGTCAAAGTACACAAATGTAGCTGATAATGAGTCAACTCTGTCCAAAAACTAGACTGCACAACTTTCATCACCATTAAAATCCTGAAGCTTACTTATTAATTCTAATAATATTTTAAACTTGTCTGCTGGCTAAAGAACTTCCATCTTAATTCGAATGTTATTAATATTTCGGCTTCTTCTTCTTCTTGTGGCGCTACAGTCCGAGGTGGACCTGGGCCTCAACCAACATGCCTCTCCAGCCAGCACGATCTTTCGCCAGCTGTCTCCAGTTGCGCACTCCAAGTTGGTTAAGATCCTTCTCCACTTGTGTGCGCCACTTCAGTCTAGGTCGTCTTCTGTTGCGTTGTCCCAATGGCTCGGATTCAAAGACTTTTCGGGCCGGAGCAGTGGTGTTTATACGCTCTACATGGCCTAGCCATCTTAAGCGTTGTATCCGTAGACGCTTGACCAGGCGCATGTCGCTGTACAGCCTATAGAGTTCGTCATTAAATCTTCTCCTCCAGATGCCATCAACGCAAACAGGACCCAAAAACGCACGCAGAACTTTTCTCCCGAAAAGACCAATGGCTTCCTCATCCGCTTTTAGTAGCGTCCAAGTTTCTGCACGTAAAGCAGGACTGGGATGATCAAGGTGTTGTACAAAGTCATTTTGGTCGTTCGGGAGAGAGCTTTTTTACTCAATTGCCTCCTAAGCCCAAAGAAACAGCGATTGGCAAGAGTGATTCTGCGCTGAATTTCGGTACTGATGTTGTTGACCCTATTCACCCCGGAGCCGAGATAGACGAAGTCCTTCACTACCTCGAAGTGTCTGCTGCCCATAGTGACGCTCTGTCCAAGACGTCGATGATCTGTGTCCTTCTTCGATGACAGCATATACTTCGTTTTGCCCTCGTTTACCACCAGTCCCACTTTAGCCGCTTCCGCTTCAATGCTAACAAACGCCTCATTGACGGCTTGCTGAGTTCGGCTGATCACGCCAATGTCATCCGCATAAGCTAGCAGTTGAATGGACTTGTGGAAGATCGTGCCTCTGATGTTGACGTGTGAGTTCCGCACGATCCCCTCAAGAATGATGTTAAAGAAGTCGTTTTTTTTTTTTTTATAATTGACGCGTGCAAAAGGGGTTGCGAGTACCCTTAAGTGACCGGATCGAGTCACAGCACGGGCCGAAGGTATAGAAGAAGAGAGGGAGAGGAGGTACCGATGCACATTGGTTTTAAATGCATGTGGACTGTAATGAGGAGGAAAAATCGAGCTGGGAAGAGCATTCCAGATTCGTGTAGTGCGGCTAAAGATCGAGTCTCTGCATTTGACTGTACGTCCGAAAGAGGGCTTGAGGCTGAATTGGTGGGCATTCCTAGCGAGACGTGTATTGCGGGTGAATTCTTGAAGGGGAGAAATGCAACTGGGTAATTCATCTGAGCATTTCTTGTTAAAATAGCGATAAAAGAATGACAACGACGCGACATTACGTCGGTGTTCTAACGAGTCAATCGACTTCGCAATATTACTGTCAATTATAAGTTTTATCGCTCGCTTTTGAATTTTATCCAGCAGGTGCAGGGAGGTCTTAGAAGCACCTGACCAAATAGGAGCGTTATACTCAAGTTTTGGGCGTATGTATGCCTTGTATATTGAAGCCAGATCAGAAGGGGTGAAGTACTTCTTGCATCGTTTAAGGAAGCCTAGACATTACGCAGCATTTTTGGCGACCTCAAATATGTGATCGTTCCAACTAATGGTTGGGTTGATACACATACCGAGGATGGAAAGTCTTTCGGTTTCAACAACACAAGTGCCGTTCATGGATAACGGCTGATTATTTTGTAATCACTTTAACGACAGTAGACAGCACTGTGTTTCGGAAGCATTAAATTCCACTCAATTCTTATTTCCCCAATCGATTATGCATATGACAGCGCGTCGCCTTGTCTAAATGCTTTTTTGACATCGAAGGTCTCGGTGAGTTCGCTACCGACCTTGACGGGGCAGCGAGAGTTCTCCATTGTAATCCTACACAATCTGACCAATTTGGTAGGGATGCCAAAACTAGACATGGCACTGTATAGCTCGTCTCTATGCACGCTGTCATACGCGGCCTTGAAATCAACAAATAGATGGTAGGTGTCGATTTGTACTTTTTGGGACTTCTCCAGGATCTGCCGCAGTGTGAAGATCTGGTCGATACCAGAACAGATATTTCATAAGTTATTAATTTATTATTAAATTATCATCCTTTCATTAGAAATAAATCCTATTTAAAGTTCCGATTATACTAACTTGCATAAACTATTGTTTCAACAACACAAGTGCCGTTCATGGATAACGGCTGATTATTTTGTAATAATCAGCTTTTCCTCTTACTTCCTTGTTTTTGTACATATTTCATAAGTTATTATAAACATAAATGCTATCAAATTATCCATTTATTAGAAATAAATCCTATTTAAATATTCCGAGTTACGGGTATTATAATTTAAATAAATATTTGGTATTATATGTTATGATTAAAAATTGTTATTTTTATTGTCCAAATAACATCCATTCACTATAAAAGTAATGAAACCTAACCCCAAAACATATTAAACATGTTTAGCGAAATCAAAATAAAAACAATAGGTATAATTTAATTAGAGCAAAAATAATATCAGACATAATATTTATTAATAACAGTTATAAAAATGATACACATTTATAGAAAATGAGTTATAGAATTTAAATCAGAAGCTGTTATTAAGTGTTTTGTAAAATTTATTAGTTCATAAATACTATTTAGTAAATTATTGCGTTTAAACTATGTTTGTGTCCTCATTTTGTTCTTGAATTAATCATAAGGTTTTAAGAATGTTGCGTTTCTGATGCAACTTCTGCCTTACAAACATAATTTCTGAACCGGCAGCCATTACTGTGTGGTGGAAAAAACTATTCCTTTTCTCCTCTAATTACCTGATTTATATGACCTTTCCATCTAACCGTTTGAAGAGTGAGAGCATTCACCGTACAGGCAGCTCACACGTATTCTCTTTAAAAAACAAACAAGTTCCTGTCTGTGAATCAGCTGTTTAGGAGTGGAAATGTTATAAAAAAACGCTGACAAAATGAGACGAGAAAGTTGACTGTCTGCCTATTGTTCTCTGACGAAAAGTGGGCAATTTACGAGTGTTTGACACTATTGAGGGCGAAAATTAACGAATAAGCCACTATGTTGCGAATTTTCGTGTGGAAACGTAAATATGGGTGAGTAAAATGAGACAGTGTTTGATGTTACGTAAATAACTTTCAGAAATGGGATTTCTTCTACAAGAACACGTAAGTAACAGTCAAACGGTCGAATGACAAAGGGGAAATCAGCTTTTCAGTTGACCATCTCCTTCCTTAATGGTTTCTTTCGGGAAGAGTATTAATTTTTGTAGTTGAGTGCTGAGAGCGATTTGGACCCCAAACCAGAATTCGTTGCTGTTTGGTTACTGGCGGAGAGTAATGAAAGGATTTTGGCCCTGTGCAGATGAGTACACTGTTGCTTAATTTTTAGGAAGCTTGAGTGATGGAAAATGGGAAAGAGAACAACAATACATCGGTGGTTGCTGACTAGTTGACTGACTTGCAGAATTTTCAGTGCTGTTTCTCCGATTTGCTGAGAGTTTTTGTCTTATATCCAAATACTGCTGACAACTAGGACAGCTTTAATTGATGATTTGTGAGGTCCCTTGCAATTGGCGCAACGAATGGTCTCATTAGTTTTGCATTCAGATGTTCGGTGATTGCCCGAACAAACAGTACACACGCTCTTTGTGACAATGCATGACACCATGTCCATTGAGTTGGTATTTGCAACATTGTGTTAGATTATCGGGATTATGTTTTTTTATAGTTCAAGAAGATGACGGTTTTAACGCCTAATTTAATTTAATTTAACAGTGCCACGTTCAATATAATTAATACATAAATAGTGTTTGTTATGTGACATATTTGAGTTTATAGAGGTAGTTTTTACCTCCAAGCAGTTGATACCAAGTGAAATCAATTCATTTTAATAGCACTATTACTGACTAAATCTAGACCAGAAATATTTAATTTTAACGATCTGGTATCTTTTGATGAATGAGTGAAGATCTTCATTTTTAAGCGTAATAATTCATTTTGAATATTGGTGGAAGTGATGTTTTATCAGATGGATGTATTCTTAATTAAATAATTTTCAGCACAATACTATCCAGTTTATTACGCATTTTATCACTAGTTGATTTTAAAATTACTATGGGGGGAGTATTTGTTTTAATGACGTTAGAACGTTCGTTATCCATAACTTCGTTTACTGGGTCTGGGTCTGGATTTCCAGGTTGATTATCAAGTATTTGATAATAGGTTTCATTCATAGTATTGGAATCATATTGCGCACCATGACTGGAGTTATTTTTACTTATTTGAAATCGCAAAGAAAGAAAGCACATGTGAACACTGTGACAACTCAATTTAAATTGAACAATGGACACAAATTTATTTTGAACGCAATTATTTATTATATAGTACTAATGAACTCTCAAATAATACAAAACGCTAAATAACTGCAACTGATTTCGAATTCTAAACCTCTTGTTCCATAAATTTATATCGTTTTTATATCAAATCCATGATCGAAAACAGCATTTGCCGACCGTCCAACAGTCCATGGGTGAGTCGCCGTAAATGGGATGAAATATTATGCATATATTAGCATTAAGTATCAGTCACGTAAGTGTTTTTTTTCGTAGTTTTCGCTTGAATAGGATTTAATATTAATTTAATAATAATTAATAATAATAATAATAAACTTAATAATAATTTAATATTAATTTATTAAGGATTTAATAATAACCCAATTTACTTCCATAAAATATAATTATAGAGTGTAACTGAACAACCGACTCGAAATTGTAATATTAGCTTTAAGTATCAGTCGCGTAAGGTTTTTTGTTAGAAGTTTTCCCTTGAATAGGATTTAATATTTTTCGTAAACAATGTAATTTTTGTAAACATAAACATGAATTTTACATTTTCAAAAAATTAATTATTTGAAGCTTGATACGTAAAACTCTGGCTACATTAAATAAAAATGACCGAATAAATGAATGAACCTTGCTACCGCACATCTACTGGCAAGAGTACAGTTCATCACCATATTATCACCACTGGACAGCCCATAACAGAACGATGAGGTGAGAAGCTGAAACATGCAAAAGCTGAATTGAAAACAGGATTTGCCGACCATCCAGCAGTCCATGGGTGAGTCCTCGCCCTATGGAAAGAAAAACCAGGAAGTTAGAGATAATGCGCGACTAACAAATCTTTAATGCTCAAATACAGCCAGATCGCTGTCGAATACCTTCCCTTATGAATTTCAATCAGCTTAATGGGAAAAACATTTTCTCAATGCTCGATTTCGAAGTCAGCTGATACCACTCATTTCAACTTATTAAAGTGGAACGTCATCCCGTTCGGTCTCAAAAATGCTACGCAGACGTTCCAACAACATATTGATAGAGTTCATTTTGGTGATATCCTTGTGTTATCTGAAACAGCAGCGCTCCATCGTAAACATTTAAGCGCAGTTTTTCAATGATTGACAAAGAATGGTTTGAAGCAAAACAAGTGTGTTTTTGGCAAACCAGAAGTTGCATATGTTTGGCATTCAATATATGATGCACCGTAGCTGGCACAAATCTAGACCAACTTAGGGACAAAAAACTCTAACAGATTGGATTCTTCTCATGTAAATTCACAGAACACAACTTAATACTGCACGTACAATAGGGAGTTACTTGCAATATATCTAGCCATAAAATGTTTCAAGTATCTGTTTGATGGTCGATAAATAATTTTCCAGACCGACCCCAAACCATTTATGAACTCTTTCCAGCACAAATCCGATAAGGCATCCCAACGTCGACTAAGACACCTAGACTACGTTTCGCAGTACAGTACGGACATCGTGGTTTTGTCTGCTGCAGGCAACCAAGTGGCAGATGCATAATCTGGGGTAAGCGCCATAGTCATAGCCACAAAGATAGAAGAAAAATAAAAAATTAAAGAATTGGACAAATTTACATATTAAAATACGAAAACATACAATAGAATCAGATTGTTATATTTACTACCATAATTTTTTCTATTTATAATTACTTTGCAACGTGGTGGAAGTGATTTTTTGTCAACAGAAGTTTTTTTCAATTAAATAATAATACTATGGGGAGGAATATTTGTTTTAACGACGTTAGAACACTCATTATCCATAACTTCGTCTACTGGGTCTGGCTCTGGATTTCCGGTTTGTTCATCAAGTATTTGATAATAGTTTACATTCATAGTGTTCGAATCAGATTGCGCACTATCACTGTTTGAGAGTAATTCGGGAGGAAAAACGGAACCACCATCAGAATCTAATCGTGCCCGTTTTCGAATTATTTTTACTAATTTGAATTCGCGAAAAAGGAAAACACATGTAAACACTGTGACAACTCAATTTAGAATGAACGCAATAATTTATTATATGGTACTTATGAACTCCCAAATATTACAAAACGGTAAATAACTAAAATTCTAAACCTCGCGTTCCGTAAATTTATATCGTTTTTATAACTGTTATTATTTAATATTATGTCTGATATTATGTTTGTAAAAATGTTCTCATTTTGAACCAACTTAATGGTTTTATGTATATTGTAATGTATTACAATTGTCACGCATTTTCGTACTAAGCTATATTAAACAGAAATGTTTCGCGAAATATATTCGCTTCATTTTTATTGTTAAGTAATGATTGCACGAAACTAGTCAGGGTCAGGTTTCCTTATTTATATTAATAATAACATCTTTCAAAGTGAAAAGATGTCATTTGAACAATAAAATAATAACATTTCGTAACACCAACTATTAATTTTAATTATAATACGCGTGACTCGGAATATTAATTGAAAATAAATCTTTTCCAAATGTGTGACTTTGGAGCATGCGTTACTCTCTTATTCTTCTACGAGGGTTGCCTTGTATATTTCGGGATTAGAGAACAAAAACAAATATTAATCATCGAAAAAAGCTTTATTGTTTTTCAAATTATTCCCAATTAAGAAATACACTTTTGCATGCGTTTGAAACAATTGTCAAAGCACTTTTGCCACTCTGATTAAGGTATCTCCAAAACATGCATTCTGAACGCATCAATCGCTTCTTCAGGTGTCGAAAAACGTTGACCTCTCATTTGACTTTTTAAGTACGAATGTATGTTCTGAGTGCTCAAAAATGCAGTTGTTGAGTTTGTTTGACGATGTGTGAGAGCTCGCATTGTCGTGGTGAAGAGTGATTCGTCTTCGACGGTTGGTTTTCCTGATTTCTTGGAAGACAACTGGCAAACAATTGGTTGTGTCCCACTCAAAATTGACTGTTCTGCGTTTTTTTAGTGGTTAGGTTGTGACATGCCCAGTTTTTCCGAAAAAACAGGCAACCATTTGCTTAGAAGTGCTTTATGCGCGAGCAACTTTTGTTGTCTTTGGCTCAATTTGAAACATCTATACAGTCGACTGCTGTTTTCTTTCGGGCTCATTCGCATAAATGCACGTTTCGCCACCTGCCACGAAGTCATAGACGTGTTTCGAAGCACCGCGATCGTATTTTTGGAGCATTTCTTTCGATTAATCGATACGAGTCTTCTTTTGAGCGATTGATAAATTGTGTGGGATCCAACGTGTACAATTTTTTTTTTTAAATGCCTAAGGTTGTCTCAATCTCATTATAGGTCACATGACGATCTTGCAATATCAGTTGGCGCACAGCATCAATGGTTTCCAGAATAACAACTGATTTTGGACGACCTTTACGGAATTTGTCTTGGAGTGAACTATGACCACGGTTTTATTCACCATATCATCGATAAACACTGGTCCTTGCGGGAGCTTCATCGCCAAAAATTTAAATAAGTTCATCGATGCACTGTTATTGAGTTAATCCACGTCGAAATTTGTAAAAACTAATCCTAAAAAACTAAATTTTCACGATTTAAATTCATTTTTTGGGCGAGATGAGTCTTTTAACTTACTGTTAATAACACAAATAGCGCTCGTTTGTCGAAACGTTCTGAGTATGTATAACCTCAAAAATGCCAAACATTTCGATAGAGCTGGCAGTTGCCAGATTGCAATTCTAGTGTTGCCCAATCCCAAAATATAGAGGGCAACCTACGTACATAGTTCATAAGTTGTTATAAATATTATTGCTATCCAAATATTAATTTATTAGAATTTAATCCTATATAAAGTTTATATTACACTGTTTTCAGCAGACAATATGCAGCACGCATTGTGTAAGTCGCCCCGTAAATAACTTTCAGAAATCGGGTTATATTTACGAGACCACGTAAATAATAGTCGAACTTTCTATTGACGAAAGGGAAATCAGCTGCTTGATCAGATGTTCAGTTCATCATCTCCATCCCTAATGGTTTTTCGTAGTACTGTACATACTACCTTACATTCTCTGCATTTTCCTCACAATACACAAATAGAAATAACCAGAGACCAATAGGGAGACAGTCAACTCCCTCGTCTCCCGCCTTGGAATTTATTTTGACAGCGTTTTTTATAACATTTCACCTCCTGAACAGTTGGCGCACAAAAAGGATTTTGTTTGTTTTCAAATGAGAATACGTGTGAACTGTCGATATGGTGGATCTCCTCACTCTTCACACTGTTAGAAGGAGAGGGCATATAAATCAAAACGTAAACATGGGTGAGTAAAGTGAGACGATGTTCGATGATACGTAAATAACTTTCCGAAAAAATGAGGTTATGTCTACTAAAACACGTAAATAACCGTCAAACGGTCGATGGACAAAGGAAAAATCAGCTGTTTGATCAGCTGTTCAGTTGATCATCTCCTTCCTTATTGGTTTCTGGAAATAACTTCAACACGTTGGAAGTATCTGCAACACCAATCACTCTTACTTCAATTTGTTTGTTTCTTTCAAACACCAGAATATACAGTTTTGCATATTTTAATAAATCCTTGTTATAAAGAATTAAAATGAAACATGTGTGTTTAGTAAACAACCACAATTATAAAGCAATTCGCTTCGATCTCACATTACATGTCAGTTTTGCGCTGCCTACTTGTAGCTTTTATGAACTCTTTTCTGCTGAACTCCAGCAAGTATTCGGCAATGTATATTACGTACACTAGAAGTTAGTGTCAATAAACAAGTTATTCTCAAGTAAAACACAGTAAAATCTTCCACGGTACTACTCGACAAGAAAACTTCATGACAAAGCTAATCTCAGCTTGTTAGGTTGCGTTATTGATATGCTCAAAACTTCTTATTGATGAAAACTGTATCATTTCTGATAATGAGCTTAAAACCCAATTTAATTTAATAATATTAATAGAGTGTAACTGAGCAATCGACTCGAAATTGCAATATTAGCTTTAAGTATCAATCACGTAAGGGTTTTTGTTCGTAGTTTTCGCTTGAATAGGATTTAATATTTTTTGTAAGCATACGTCATTGCAAAGTATTATATCTTATTTGTTAATGTTTATAGAACCTTAAATCTCCATAAAATGAATTATTTGAAACTTGAAATGCAAAATGTTTGCCTTGTATATTGAAGCCAGATCAGAAGGGGTGCATCGTTTAAGGAAGCCTAGACATTTCGCAGCATTTTTGGCGACCTCAAATATGTGATCGTTCCAACTAATTGTTGGGTTGATACACATACCGAGGATGGAAAGTCTTTCGGTTTCAACAACACAAGTGCCGTTCATGGATAACGGCTGATTATTTTGTAATAATCAGCTTTTCCTCTTACTTCCTTGTTTTTGTACATATTTCATAAGTTATTATAAACATAAATGCTATCAAATTATCCATTTATTAGAAATAAATCCTATTTAAATATTCCGAGTTACGGGTATTATAATTTAAATAAATATTTGGTATTATATGTTATGATTAAAAATTGTTATTTTTATTGTCCAAATAACATCCATTCACTATAAAAGTAATGAAACCTAACCCCAAAACATATTAAACATGTTTAGCGAAATCAAAATAAAAACAATAGGTATAATTTAATTAGAGCAAAAATAATATCAGACATAATATTTATTAATAACAGTTATAAAAATGATACACATTTATAGAAAATGAGTTATAGAATTTAAATCAGAAGCTGTTATTAAGTGTTTTGTAAAATTTATTAGTTCATAAATACTATTTAGTAAATTATTGCGTTTAAACTATGTTTGTGTCCTCATTTTGTTCTTGAATTAATCATAAGGTTTTAAGAATGTTGCGTTTCTGATGCAACTTCTGCCTTACAAACATAATTTCTGAACCGGCAGCCATTACTGTGTGGTGGAAAAAACTATTCCTTTTCTCCTCTAATTACCTGATTTATATGACCTTTCCATCTAACCGTTTGAAGAGTGAGAGCATTCACCGTACAGGCAGCTCACACGTATTCTCTTTAAAAAACAAACAAGTTCCTGTCTGTGAATCAGCTGTTTAGGAGTGGAAATGTTATAAAAAAACGCTGACAAAATGAGACGAGAAAGTTGACTGTCTGCCTATTGTTCTCTGACGAAAAGTGGGCAATTTACGAGTGTTTGACACTATTGAGGGCGAAAATTAACGAATAAGCCACTATGTTGCGAATTTTCGTGTGGAAACGTAAATATGGGTGAGTAAAATGAGACAGTGTTTGATGTTACGTAAATAACTTTCAGAAATGGGATTTCTTCTACAAGAACACGTAAGTAACAGTCAAACGGTCGAATGACAAAGGGGAAATCAGCTTTTCAGTTGACCATCTCCTTCCTTAATGGTTTCTTTCGGGAAGAGTATTAATTTTTGTAGTTGAGTGCTGAGAGCGATTTGGACCCCAAACCAGAATTCGTTGCTGTTTGGTTACTGGCGGAGAGTAATGAAAGGATTTTGGCCCTGTGCAGATGAGTACACTGTTGCTTAATTTTTAGGAAGCTTGAGTGATGGAAAATGGGAAAGAGAACAACAATACATCGGTGGTTGCTGACTAGTTGACTGACTTGCAGAATTTTCAGTGCTGTTTCTCCGATTTGCTGAGAGTTTTTGTCTTATATCCAAATACTGCTGACAACTAGGACAGCTTTAATTGATGATTTGTGAGGTCCCTTGCAATTGGCGCAACGAATGGTCTCATTAGTTTTGCATTCAGATGTTCGGTGATTGCCCGAACAAACAGTACACACGCTCTTTGTGACAATGCATGACACCATGTCCATTGAGTTGGTATTTGCAACATTGTGTTAGATTATCGGGATTATGTTTTTTTATAGTTCAAGAAGATGACGGTTTTAACGCCTAATTTAATTTAATTTAACAGTGCCACGTTCAATATAATTAATACATAAATAGTGTTTGTTATGTGACATATTTGAGTTTATAGAGGTAGTTTTTACCTCCAAGCAGTTGATACCAAGTGAAATCAATTCATTTTAATAGCACTATTACTGACTAAATCTAGACCAGAAATATTTAATTTTAACGATCTGGTATCTTTTGATGAATGAGTGAAGATCTTCATTTTTAAGCGTAATAATTCATTTTGAATATTGGTGGAAGTGATGTTTTATCAGATGGATGTATTCTTAATTAAATAATTTTCAGCACAATACTATCCAGTTTATTCCGCATTTTATCACTAGTTGATTTTAAAATCACTATGGGGGGAGTATTTGTTTTAATGACGTTAGAACGTTCGTTATCCATAACTTCGTTTACTGGGTCTGGGTCTGGGTCTGGATTTCCAGGTTGATTATCAAGTATTTGATAATAGGTTTCATTCATAGTATTGGAATCATATTGCGCACCATGACTGGAGTTATTTTTACTTATTTGAAATCGCAAAGAAAGAAAGCACATGTGAACACTGTGACAACTCAATTTAAATTGAACAATGGACACAAATTTATTTTGAACGCAATTATTTATTATATAGTACTAATGAACTCTCAAATAATACAAAACGCTAAATAACTGCAACTGATTTCGAATTCTAAACCTCTTGTTCCATAAATTTATATCGTTTTTATATCAAATCCATGATCGAAAACAGCATTTGCCGACCGTCCAACAGTCCATGGGTGAGTCGCCGTAAATGGGATGAAATATTATGCATATATTAGCATTAAGTATCAGTCACGTAAGTGTTTTTTTTCGTAGTTTTCGCTTGAATAGGATTTAATATTAATTTAATAATAATTAATAATAATAATAATAAACTTAATAATAATTTAATATTAATTTATTAAGGATTTAATAATAACCCAATTTACTTCCATAAAATATAATTATAGAGTGTAACTGAACAACCGACTCGAAATTGTAATATTAGCTTTAAGTATCAGTCGCGTAAGGTTTTTTGTTAGAAGTTTTCCCTTGAATAGGATTTAATATTTTTCGTAAACAATGTAATTTTTGTAAACATAAACATGAATTTTACATTTTCAAAAAATTAATTATTTGAAGCTTGATACGTAAAACTCTGGCTACATTAAATAAAAATGACCGAATAAATGAATGAACCTTGCTACCGCACATCTACTGGCAAGAGTACAGTTCATCACCATATTATCACCACTGGACAGCCCATAACAGAACGATGAGGTGAGAAGCTGAAACATGCAAAAGCTGAATTGAAAACAGGATTTGCCGACCATCCAGCAGTCCATGGGTGAGTCCTCGCCCTATGGAAAGAAAAACCAGGAAGTTAGAGATAATGCGCGACTAACAAATCTTTAATGCTCAAATACAGCCAGATCGCTGTCGAATACCTTCCCTTATGAATTTCAATCAGCTTAATGGGAAAAACATTTTCTCAATGCTCGATTTCGAAGTCAGCTGATACCACTCATTTCAACTTATTAAAGTGGAACGTCATCCCGTTCGGTCTCAAAAATGCTACGCAGACGTTCCAACAACATATTGATAGAGTTCATTTTGGTGATATCCTTGTGTTATCTGAAACAGCAGCGCTCCATCGTAAACATTTAAGCGCAGTTTTTCAATGATTGACAAAGAATGGTTTGAAGCAAAACAAGTGTGTTTTTGGCAAACCAGAAGTTGCATATGTTTGGCATTCAATATATGATGCACCGTAGCTGGCACAAATCTAGACCAACTTAGGGACAAAAAACTCTAACAGATTGGATTCTTCTCATGTAAATTCACAGAACACAACTTAATACTGCACGTACAATAGGGAGTTACTTGCAATATATCTAGCCATAAAATGTTTCAAGTATCTGTTTGATGGTCGATAAATAATTTTCCAGACCGACCCCAAACCATTTATGAACTCTTTCCAGCACAAATCCGATAAGGCATCCCAACGTCGACTAAGACACCTAGACTACGTTTCGCAGTACAGTACGGACATCGTGGTTTTGTCTGCTGCAGGCAACCAAGTGGCAGATGCATAATCTGGGGTAAGCGCCATAGTCATAGCCACAAAGATAGAAGAAAAATAAAAAATTAAAGAATTGGACAAATTTACATATTAAAATACGAAAACATACAATAGAATCAGATTGTTATATTTACTACCATAATTTTTTCTATTTATAATTACTTTGCAACGTGGTGGAAGTGATTTTTTGTCAACAGAAGTTTTTTTCAATTAAATAATAATACTATGGGGAGGAATATTTGTTTTAACGACGTTAGAACACTCATTATCCATAACTTCGTCTACTGGGTCTGGCTCTGGATTTCCGGTTTGTTCATCAAGTATTTGATAATAGTTTACATTCATAGTGTTCGAATCAGATTGCGCACTATCACTGTTTGAGAGTAATTCGGGAGGAAAAACGGAACCACCATCAGAATCTAATCGTGCCCGTTTTCGAATTATTTTTACTAATTTGAATTCGCGAAAAAGGAAAACACATGTAAACACTGTGACAACTCAATTTAGAATGAACGCAATAATTTATTATATGGTACTTATGAACTCCCAAATATTACAAAACGCTAAATAACTAAAATTCTAAACCTCGCGTTCCGTAAATTTATATCGTTTTTATAACTGTTATTATTTAATATTATGTCTGATATTATGTTTGTAAAAATGTTCTCATTTTGAACCAACTTAATGGTTTTATGTATATTGTAATGTATTACAATTGTCACGCATTTTCGTACTAAGCTATATTAAACAGAAATGTCTCGCGAAATATATTCGCTTCATTTTTATTGTTAAGTAATGATTGCACGAAACTAGTCAGGGTCAGGTTTCCTTATTTATATTAATAATAACATCTTTCAAAGTGAAAAGATGTCATTTGAACAATAAAATAATAACATTTCGTAACACCAACTATTAATTTTAATTATAATACGCGTGACTCGGAATATTAATTGAAAATAAATCTTTTCCAAATGTGTGACTTTGGAGCATGCGTTACTCTCTTATTCTTCTACGAGGGTTGCCTTGTATATTTCGGGATTAGAGAACAAAAACAAATATTAATCATCGAAAAAAGCTTTATTGTTTTTCAAATTATTCCCAATTAAGAAATACACTTTTGCATGCGTTTGAAACAATTGTCAAAGCACTTTTGCCACTCTGATTAAGGTATCTCCAAAACATGCATTCTGAACGCATCAATCGCTTCTTCAGGTGTCGAAAAACGTTGACCTCTCATTTGACTTTTTAAGTACGAATGTATGTTCTGAGTGCTCAAAAATGCAGTTGTTGAGTTTGTTTGACGATGTGTGAGAGCTCGCATTGTCGTGGTGAAGAGTGATTCGTCTTCGACGGTTGGTTTTCCTGATTTCTTGGAAGACAACTGGCAAACAATTGGTTGTGTCCCACTCAAAATTGACTGTTCTGCGTTTTTTTAGTGGTTAGGTTGTGACATGCCCAGTTTTTCCGAAAAAACAGGCAACCATTTGCTTAGAAGTGCTTTATGCGCGAGCAACTTTTGTTGTCTTTGGCTCAATTTGAAACATCTATACAGTCGACTGCTGTTTTCTTTCGGGCTCATTCGCATAAATGCACGTTTCGCCACCTGCCACGAAGTCATAGACGTGTTTCGAAGCACCGCGATCGTATTTTTGGAGCATTTCTTTCGATTAATCGATACGAGTCTTCTTTTGAGCGATTGATAAATTGTGTGGGATCCAACGTGTACAATTTTTTTTTTTAAATGCCTAAGGTTGTCTCAATCTCATTATAGGTCACATGACGATCTTGCAATATCAGTTGGCGCACAGCATCAATGGTTTCCAGAATAACAACTGATTTTGGACGACCTTTACGGAATTTGTCTTGGAGTGAACTATGACCACGGTTTTATTCACCATATCATCGATAAACACTGGTCCTTGCGGGAGCTTCATCGCCAAAAATTTAAATAAGTTCATCGATGCACTGTTATTGAGTTAATCCACGTCGAAATTTGTAAAAACTAATCCTAAAAAACTAAATTTTCACGATTTAAATTCATTTTTTGGGCGAGATGAGTCTTTTAACTTACTGTTAATAACACAAATAGCGCTCGTTTGTCGAAACGTTCTGAGTATGTATAACCTCAAAAATGCCAAACATTTCGATAGAGCTGGCAGTTGCCAGATTGCAATTCTAGGGTTGCCCAATCTCAAAATATAGAGGGCAACCTACGTACATAGTTCATAAGTTGTTATAAATATTATTGCTATCCAAATATTAATTTATTAGAATTTAATCCTATATAAAGTTTATATTACACTGTTTTCAGCAGACAATATGCAGCACGCATTGTGTAAGTCGCCCCGTAAATAACTTTCAGAAATCGGGTTATATTTACGAGACCACGTAAATAATAGTCGAACTTTCTATTGACGAAAGGGAAATCAGCTGCTTGATCAGATGTTCAGTTCATCATCTCCATCCCTAATGGTTTTTCGTAGTACTGTACATACTACCTTACATTCTCTGCATTTTCCTCACAATACACAAATAGAAATAACCAGAGACCAATAGGGAGACAGTCAACTCCCTCGTCTCCCGCCTTGGAATTTATTTTGACAGTTTTTTTTATAACATTTCACCTCCTGAACAGTTGGCGCACAAAAAGGATTTTGTTTGTTTTCAAATGAGAATACGTGTGAACTGTCGATATGGTGGATCTCCTCACTCTTCACACTGTTAGAAGGAGAGGGCATATAAATCAAAACGTAAACATGTGTGAGTAAAGTGAGACGATGTTCGATGATACGTAAATAACTTTCCGAAAAAATGAGGTTATGTCTACTAAAACACGTAAATAACCGTCAAACGGTCGATTGACAAAGGGGAAATTAGCTGTTTGATCAGCTTTTCAGTTGACCATCTCCTTCCTTATTGGTTTCTGGAAATAACTTCAACACGTTGGAAGTATCTGCGACACCAATCACTCTTACTTCAATTTGTTTGTTTCTTTCAAACACCAGAATATACAGTTTTGTATATTTTAATAAATCCTTGTTATATAGAATTAAAATGAAACATGTGTGTTTAGTAAACAACCACAATTATAAAGCAATTCGCTTCGATCTCACATTACATGTCAGTTTTGCGCTGCCTACTTGTAGCTTTTATGAACTCTTTTCTGCTGAACTCCAGCAAGTATTCGGCAATGTATATTACGTACACTAGAAGTTAGTGTCAATAAACAAGTTATTCTCAAGTAAAACACAGTAAAATCTTCCACGGTACTACTCGACAAGAAAACTTCATGACAAAGCTAATCTCAGCTTGTTAGGTTGCGTTATTGATATGCTCAAAACTTCTTATTGATGAAAACTGTATCATTTCTGATAATGAGCTTACAACCCAATTTAATTTAATAATATTAATAGAGTGTAACTGAGCAATCGACTCGAAATTGCAATATTAGCTTTAAGTATCAATCACGTAAGGGTTTTTGTTCGTAGTTTTCGCTTGAATAGGATTTAATATTTTTTGTAAGCATACGTCATTGCAAAGTATTATATCTTATTTGTTAATGTTTATAGAATCTTAAATCTCCATAAAATGAATTATTTGAAACTTGAAATGCAAAATGTATGCCTTGTATATTGAAGCCAGACCAGAAGGGGTGAAGTATCTTATTTCCCCAATCGATTATGCATATGACAGCGCGTCGCCTTGTCTAAATGCTTTTTTGACATCGAAGGTCTCGATGAGTTCGCTACCGACCTTGACGGAGCAGCGAGAGTTCTCCATTGTTATCCTACACAATCTGACGAGTTTGGTAGGGATGCCAAAACTAGACATGGCACTGTATAGCTCGTCTCTATGCACGCTGTCATACGCGGTCTTGAAATCAACAAATAGATGGTGGGTGTCGATTTGTACTTTTTGGGACTTCTCCAGGATCTGCCGCAGTGTGAAGATCTGGTCGATACCAGAACAGATATTTCATAAGTTATTAATTTATTATTAAATTATCATCCTTTCATTAGAAATAAATCCTATTTAAAGTTCCGATTATACTAACTTGCATAAACAATTTGCAGTCGATTTTCCGAACGCGTTGTGTTGATTGTATACAAAATCGGAATAATAAGACTTTTCCTCTTACTTTCTTGTTTTTGTACATATTTCATAAGTTATTATAAACATAAATGCTATCAAATTATCCATTTATTAGAAATAAATCCTATTTAAATATTCCGAGTTACGGGTATTATAATTTAAATAAATATTTGGTATTATATGTTATGATTAAAAATTGTTATTTTTATTGTCCAAATAACATCCATTCACTATAAAAGTAATGAAACCTAACCCCAAAACATATTAAACATGTTTAGCGAAATCAAAATAAAAACAATAGGTACAATTTAATAAGAGCAAAAATAATATCAGACATAATATTTATTAATAACAGTTATAAAAATGATACACATTTATAGAAAATGAGTTATAGAATTTAAATCAGAAGCTGTTATTAAGTGTTTTGTAAAATTTATTAGTTCATAAATACTATTTAGTAAATTATTGCGTTTAAACTATGTTTGTGTCCTCATTTTGTTCTTGAATTAATCATAAGGTTTTAAGAATGTTGCGTTTCTGATGCAACTTCTGCCTTACAAACATAATTTCTGAACCGGCAGCCATTACTGTGTGGTGGAAAAAACTATTCCTTTTCTCCTCTAATTACCTGATTTATATGACCTTTCCATCTAACCGTTTGAAGAGTGAGAGCATTCACCGTACAGGCAGCTCACACGTATTCTCTTTAAAAAAACAAACAAGTTCCTGTCTGTGAATCAGCTGTTTAGGAGTGGAAATGTTATAAAAAAACGCTGACAAAATGAGACGAGAAAGTTGACTGTCTGCCTATTGTTCTCTGACGAAAAGTGGGCAATTTACGAGTGTTTGACACTATTGAGGGCGAAAATTAACGAATAAGCCACTATGTTGCGAATTTTCGTGTGGAAACGTAAAGATGGGTGAGTAAAATGAGACAGTGTTTGATGTTACGTAAATAACTTTCAGAAATGGGATTTCTTCTACAAGAACACGTAAGTAACAGTCAAACGGTCGAATGACAAAGGGGAAATCAGCTTTTCAGTTGACCATCTCCTTCCTTAATGGTTTCTTTCGGGAAGAGTATTAATTTTTGTAGTTGAGTGCTGAGAGCGATTTGGACCCCAAACCAGAATTCGTTGCTGTTTGGTTACTGGCGGAGAGTAATGAAAGGATTTTGGCCCTGTGCAGATGAGTACACTGTTGCTTAATTTTTAGGAAGCTTGAGTGATGGAAAATGGGAAAGAGAACAACAATACATCGGTGGTTGCTGACTAGTTGACTGACTTGCAGAATTTTCAGTGCTGTTTCTCCGATTTGCTGAGAGTTTTTGTCGTATATCCAAATACTGCTGACAACTAGGACAGCTTTAATTGATGATTTGTGAGGTCCCTTGCAATTGGCGCAACGAATGGTCTCATTAGTTTTGCATTCAGATGGTCGGTGATTGCCCGAACAAACAGTACACACGCTCTTTGTGACAATGCATGACACCATGTCCATTGAGTTGGTATTTGCAACATTGTGTTAGATTATCGGGATTATGTTTTTTATAGTTCAAGAAGATGACGGTTTTAACGCCTAATTTAATTTAATTTAACAGTGCCACGTTCAATATAATTAATACATAAATAGTGTTTGTTATGTGACATATTTGAGTTTATAGAGGTAGTTTTTACCTCCAAGCATTTTATAACAAGTGAAATCAATTCATTTTAATAGCACTATTACTGACTAAATCTAGACCAGAAATATTTAATTTTAACGATCTGGTATCTTTTGATGAATGAGTGAAGATCTTCATTTTTAAGCGTAATAATTCATTTTGAATATTGGTGGAAGTGATGTTTTATCAGATGGATGTATTCTTAATTAAATAATTTTCAGCACAATACTATCCAGTTTATTCCGCATTTTATCACTAGTTGATTTTAAAATCACTATGGGGGGAGTATTTGTTTTAATGACGTTAGAACGTTCGTTATCCATAACTTCGTTTACTGGGTCTGGGTCTGGGTCTGGATTTCCAGGTTGATTATCAAGTATTTGATAATAGGTTTCATTCATAGTATTGGAATCATATTGCGCACCATGACTGGAGTTATTTTTACTTATTTGAAATCGCAAAGAAAGAAAGCACATGTGAACACTGTGACAACTCAATTTAAATTGAACAATGGACACAAATTTATTTTGAACGCAATTATTTATTATATAGTACTAATGAACTCTCAAATAATACAAGACTCTAAATAACTGCTACTGATTTCGAATTCTAAACCTCTTGTTCCATAAATATATATCGTTTTTATATCAAATCCATGATCGAAAACAGCATTTGCCGACCGTCCAGCAGTCCATGGGTGAGTCGCCGTAAATGGGATGAAATGTTGTTCATATATTAGCATTAAGTATCAGTCACGTAAGTGTTTTTTTCGTAGTTTTCGCTTGAATAGGATTTAATATTAATTTAATAATAATTAATAATAATAATAATAAACTTAATAATAATTTAATATTAATTTATTAAGGATTTAATAATAACCCAATTTACTTCCATAAAATATAATTATAGAGTGTAACTGAACAACCGACTCGAAATTGTAATATTAGCTTTAAGTATCAGTCGCGTAAGGTATTTTGTTAGAAGTTTTCCCTTGAATAGGATTTAATATTTTTCGTAAACAATGTAATTTTTGTAAACATGTAATTGCAAAGTATTATATCTTAGTTGTTCATAGAATTTTACATTTTCAAAAAATTAATTATTTGAAGCTTGATACGAAAAACTCTGGCTACATTAAATAAAAATGACCGAATAAATGAATGAACCTTGCTACCGCACATCTACTGGCAAGAGTACAGTTAATCACCATATTATCACCACTGGACAGCCCGTAACAGAACGATGAGGTGAGAAGCTGAAACATGCAAAAGCTGAATTGAAAACAGCATTTGCCGACCATCCAGCAGTCCATGGGTGAGTCCTCGCCCTATGGAAAGAAAAAACAGGAAGTTAGAGATAATGCGCGACTAACAAATCTTTAATGCTCAAATACAGCCAGATCGCTGTCGAATACCTTCCCTTATGAATTTCAATCAGCTTAATGGGAAAAACATTTTCTCAATGCTCGATTTCGAAGTCAGCTGATACCACTTTTCGACTTATTAAAGTGGAACGTCATCCCGTTCGGTCTCAAAAATGCTACGCAGACGTTCCACCAACATATTGATAGAGTTCATTTTGGTGATATCCTTGTGTTATCTGAAACAGCAGCGCTCCATCGTAAACATTTAAGCGCAGTTTTTCAATGATTGACAAAGAATGGTTTGAAGCAAAACAAGTGTGTTTTTGGCAAACCAGAAGTTGCATATGTTTGGCATTCAATATATGATGCACCGTAGCTGGCATAAATCTAGACCAACTTAGGGACAAAAAACTCTAACAGATTCGATTCTTCTCATGTAAATTCACAGAACACAACTTAATACTGCACGTACAATAGGGAGTTACTTGCAATATATCTAGCCATAAAATGTTTCAAGTATCTGTTTGATGGTCGATAAATAATTTTCCAGACCGACCCCAAACCATTTATGAACTCTTTCCAGCACAAATCCGATAAGGCATCCCAACGTCGACTAAGACACCTAGACTACGTTTCGCAATACAGTACGGACATCGTGGTTTTGTCTGCTGCAGGCAACCAAGTGGCAGATGCATAATCTGGGGTAAGCGCCATAGTCATAGCCACAAAGATAGAAGAAAAATAAAAAATTAAAGAATTGGACAAATTTACATATTAAAATACGAAAACATACAATAGAATCAGATTGTTATATTTACTACCATAATTTTTTCTATTTATAATTACTTTGCAACGTGGTGGAAGTGATTTTTTGTCAACAGAAGTTTTTTTCAATTAAATAATAATACTATGGGGAGGAATATTTGTTTTAACGACGTTAGAACACTCATTATCCATAACTTCGTCTACTGGGTCTGGCTCTGGATTTCCGGTTTGTTCATCAAGTATTTGATAATAGTTTACATTCATAGTGTTCGAATCAGATTGCGCACTATCACTGTTTGAGAGTAATTCGGGAGGAAAAACGGAACCACCATCAGAATCTAATCGTGCCCGTTTTCGAATTATTTTTACTAATTTGAATTCGCGAAAAAGGAAAACGCATGTAAACACTGTGACAACTCAATTTAGAATGAACGCAATAATTTATTATATGGTACTTATGAACTCCCAAATATTACAAAACGCTAAATAACTAAAATTCTAAACCTCGCGTTCCGTAAATTTATATCGTTTTTATAACTGTTATTATTTAATATTATGTCTGATATTATATTTGTAAAAATGTTCTCATTTTGAACCAACTTAACGGTTTTATGTATATTGTATTGTATTACAACTGTCACGCATTTTCGTACTAAGCTATATTAAACAGAAATGTTTCGCGAAATATATTCGCTTCATTTCTATTGTTAAGTAATGATTGCACGAAACTAGTCAGGGTCAGGTTTCCTTATTTATATTAATAATAACATCTTTCAAAGTGAAAGGATGTCATTTGAACAATAAAATAATAACATTTCGTAACACCAACTATTAATTTTAATTATAATACGCGTGACTCGGAATATTAATTGAAAATAAATCTTTTCCAAATGTGTGACTTTGGAGCATGCGTTACTCTCTTATTCTTCTACGAGGGTTGCCTTGTATATTTCGGGATTAGAGAACAAAAACAAATATTAATCATCGAAAAAAGCTTTATTGTTTTTCAAATTATTCCCAATTAAGAAATACACTTTTGCATGCGTTTGAAACAATTGTCAAAGCACTTTTGCCACTCTGATTAAGGTATCTCCAAAACATGCATTCTGAACGCATCAATCGCTTCTTCAGGTGTCGAAAAACGTTGACCTCTCATTTGACTTTTTAAGTACGAATGTATGTTCTGAGTGCTCAAAAATGCAGTTGTTGAGTTTGTTTGACGATGTGTGAGAGCTCGCATTGTCGTGGTGAAGAGTGATTCGTCTTCGACGGTTGGTTTTCCTGATTTCTTGGAAGACAACTGGCAAACAATTGGTTGTGTCCCACTCAAAATTGACTGTTCTGCGTTTTTTTAGTGGTTAGGTTGTGACATGTCCAGTTTTTCCGAAAAAACAGGCGACCATTTGCTTAGAAGTGCTTTATGCGCGAGCAACTTTTATTGTCTTTGGCTCAATTTGAAACATCTATACAGTCGACTGCTGTTTTCTTTCGGGCTCATTCGCATAAATGCACGTTTCGCCACCTGCCACGAAGTCATAGACGTGTTTCGAAGCACCGCGATCGTATTTTTGGAGCATTTCTTTCGATTAATCGATACGAGTCTTCTTTTGAGCGATTGATAAATTGTGTGGGATCCAACGTGTACAATTTTTTTTTTTAAATGCCTAAGCTTGTCTCAATCTCATTAAAGGTCACATGACGATCTTGCAATATCAGTTGGCGCACAGCATCAATGGTTTCCAGAATAACAACTGATTTTGGACGACCTTTACGAAATTCGTCTTGGAGTGAACTATGACCACGGTTTTATTCACCATATCATCGATAAACACTGGTCCTTGAGGGAGCTTCATCGCCAAAAATTTAAATAAGTTCATCGATGCACTGTTATTGAGTTAATCCACGTCGAAAGTTGTAAAAAATAATGGCACGAAAATGTTCACGATTTAAATCCATTTTTTCGGCGAGATGAATCTTTTAACTTACTGTAAACAACACAAATAGCGCTCGTTTGTCTAAACGTTGTGAGTACGTATAACCTCAAAAATGTCAAACTTTACGATAGATCTGGCAGTTGCCACACTAGAGCTGACAGATTGCAACACTAGAGTTGCCAATCCCGAAATATAAAAGGAAACCTACGTGTATATTTCATAAGTTATTATAAATATATATGGTATCCAAATGTTAATTTATTAGAATTAAATCCTACTTAAAGTTTCTATTGCACTATTTTCAGCAAACAATGTGCAGCAGTTCTAACGAACGCATTATGTTGAATACACACAAGATGGGTGACGAATTTACGAACAGTGGGTAATTTACGAGTGTTTGACACTATTGAGGGTAAATATTTATGCTTTGGCTGTCAAATCACTCTTACTTCAATTTGTTTGTTTCTTTCAAACACCAGAATATACAATTTTGTATATTTTAATAAATCCTTGTTAAATAGAATTAAAATGAAACATGTGTGTTTAGTAAACAACCACAATTATAAAGCAATTCGCTTCGATCTCACATTACATGTCAGTTTTGCGCTGCCTACTTGTAGCTTTTATGAACTCTTTTCTGCTGAACTCCAGCAAGTATTCGGCAATGTATATTACGTACACTAGAAGCTAGTGTCAATAAACAAGTTATTCTCAAGTAAAACACAGTAAAATCTTCCACGGTACTACTCGACAAGAAAACTTCATGACACAGCTAATCTCAGCTAATCTATGCTCAAAACTTCTTATTGATGAAACTGTAAACTGTCAATTACGTAAGGGTTTTTGTTCGTAGTTTTCGCTTGAATAGAATTTAATATTTTTTGTAAGCATACGTCATTGCAAAGTATTATATCTTATTTGTTAATGTTTATAGAATCTTAAATCTCCATAAAATGAATTATTTGAAACTTGAAATGCAAAACTCTGGCTACATTAAATAAAAATGACTGAATAATTGAATGAACCTTGTCATCACTTATCTACTGGCAAGAGTACCATATTACCACCACTGGGCAACCCGTTGCAGGACGATGAGGTGAGAAGCTGAAATATGAAAAAGCTGAATTCAAATCCATGATTGAAATCAGCATTTGCCGCCCGTCCAGCAGTCCACGGGTGAGTCCTCGCAAATGGGAAGAAATATTATGCAATATAAGCTTTAAGTATCAGTCACGTAAGTGTCTTTGTTCGTAGTTTTCACTTGAATAGGATTTAATATTAACTAAATAATAATTAATAATAATAATAATAAACTTAATAATAATATTATATTAACTAATTAATGATTTAATAATAACCCAATTTACTTTAATAGTATTAATATAGTGTAACTGAACAACCGACTTGAAATTGCAATATTAGCTTTAAGTATCAGTCGCGTAAGGGTTTTTGTTAGTAGTTTTCCCTTGAAAAGGATTAAATATTTTTTGTAAACAATGTGATTTTTGTAAACATGTCATTACAAAGTATTATATCTTAGTTGTTCATAGAATCTTAAATCTTCAAAAAATTAATTATTTGAAACTTTATACGCAAAACTTCTTCTTATTGTGGCGCTACAGTCCGGGGTGACCTTGGCCTCAACTAACATGCTTCTCCAGCTAGCACGATCTTTCGCCAGCTGTCTCCAGTTGCGCACTCCAAGTTGTTTGAGGGTCTTCTCCACTTGTGTGCGCCATTTTGTCTAGGTCGTCCTCTGTTGCGTTGTCTCAATGGCACGGATTCAAAGGCTTTTCGGGCCGGATCAGTGGCGTCCATACGCTCTACATGGCCTAGCCATCTTAAGCGTTGTATCCGTAGACGCTTGACCAGGCGCATGTCGCTGTACAGCCCATAGAGTTCGTCATTAAATCTTCTCCTCCAGATGCCATCAACGCAAACAGGACCGAAAATCGTATGCAAAACTTTTCTCTCGAAGAGACTAAGCGCTTCCTCGTCCACCTTGCTAACGAGGTAGACGAAGTCCTTGACTGCCTCGTAGTTTCGGCTGCCTAGTGTGACGCTCCGTCCGAGACGTCGATATTGTACGTCCTTCCTTGATGACAGCATGTACTTAATTTTGCCCTCATTTACCTCCAGACCCATTTCAGCCGCTTCCGCTTCAATGCCAGGAAACGCTTCATTGACGGCTCGCTGTGTTCGTCCAATCACGTCAATGTCATCAGCGTAAGCTAACAATTGAACTGATTTCTGGAAGATCGTGCCTCTGGTGTTGACTTGTGAGTTTCGCACGATCTTCTCGAGGATGATGTTAAAGAAATCACAGGACAGTGAGTCGCCTTGTCTAAATCCTTTTTTGACATCGAAGGTCTCGGTGAGTTCGCTACCATCCTTGACCGAGCAGCGAGAGTTCTCCATCGTCATCCTACACAATCTGACGAGTTTGGTAGGAATGCTAAAACTAGACATGGTACTGTATAGCTCGTCTCTATGAAACCACACTGATGGGGACCTATCAAGTCATGGACAAACGGTTTCAGACGCTCACACAATACGGCAGAGAGGATCTTGTATGCGATGTTCAGGAGATTTATCCCTCGGTAGTTAGCGCAGTGAACCGGGCAAACGACGCTGAGATTCCACTCATCGGGCATGCTTTCCTCCGACCATATCTTACAGATGAGCTGGTGCATGCGCCCAACCAGGTCATCTGCAGCTGCTTTTAATAGTGCTGCGGACAGTCCGTCCGCTCCAGCAGTTTTATTCGACTTAAGCTTGGATATTGCCATCTTCACCTCGTCTATGTCGGGGGGACGAAATTCTAGTCTATCATCGTCCAAATTGAGTGGAACATTCTGCCTAACAACGATATTTGGGCCGTCATCGCCGTTACGGATTCTGCAGAAATGATCCTTTTAAATTTTCAGCACAGACTGCGACTCTACTACGAGAGACCCGGCAGGCCTTGGTCCGATCCTTGTATCCTCCGGATAACTGTTTTTCCTTTCGGTAAAACTTTGGGACTTCATTTCTGCCATGGCACCTTTCCATTTCCTCGACCACGCGCTTCTCATGCTTCTTCTTTTTTCTTCTGAGAAGCTGGTTCTCTTCCTTTCTTCTCTGTTCGTAGAGCCCACGAACAGCCCTCGTGCAGCGTCGCCTTATAGGGGTCTTGTTTAGCTTCGTGCGCTTGCCTGCACTCGTCGTCAAACCATGGGTTCCTTCTGGGTGGTGACGTGAAACCCAGCTCATCATTGGCGGCTTTTTTGATGGCTTCTTGACAACGTTTCCATTCTTCTTCAATGCTTAGTGCAGGAAGCGTCGAACTCTGAGCGAGTTTCAGGGAGACTGGGTCGGCAAAGTTCCCAGCAATCGGCTGCGATTGTTGCTTTTCGACATCAAACCGTTGTGGCGTGTCTCGACTCCGTTGTTCTCTCGATATCCGGGTTCTTACCTTGGCTACAACAAGATGATGATCCGAGTCGATGCAAAGCAAAGATGTTCTCCTTTCCCAGCTGAGCGCATATTAGGCTGATGTTTTCGAATTAAGCCTTGATGCGGATTGTCATGAGGCGTTCGCTGACGGGGTCGTAGCTCAAGACTTTTTGCCTAAGTCTGCCTCGAACAACAAATCCGCATCTGAATAACCGCTGCCTTCTCTCTCTATAGCAATGGCTGTAGTAGATATCGCAGTTCTTCATCGCTTTTATACAAGGTCCATCCCATCGCACTTCCTTAATGGCGGTAAAGTCTGCCTTGTAGCAGTCAAGAGCCTCCGTAAGTTGTTCGGCTGCACGTGGCCTGTTAAGGGATCTCACATTCCACGTGCAAAACCGAAAATCATTGTCCTTAAAACATTTGCTGGGGTCATTAACAGTTGATCCGTCCTTATCCGAGGCATATCGGGTTCTCTTAACTAACGGTTTTTTACGTGGTGATTAAGTTACCCTCACGCACAACCCACAGACTGGTAGGCCAGGCCCATTACTTAAACCCTCGGGCAGAGGGGTTCGCTGTATACAACGGATGTTGTGATGGCTATCCAGGGGGCGCCGCGTGGAGGCTGTATGCCAACTTGACCTGTAGACTACCGATCGCCAAGTAGAGCGCCCAAAAAAAAAATCTGGCTACATTTAATGATTGAATAAATAAATGAACCTTATCATCACACATCTACTGGCAAAACTACAGTTCATCACCATATTATGACCACTGGACAACTCGTAACAGAACGATGAGGAGAGAAGCTGAAACTTGCAAAAGCTGAATTCAAATCCATGATTGAAAACAGCATTTGCCGATCGTCCAGTAGTCCATGGGTGAGTCCTCGCAATATGGAAAGAAAAAAGAGGGTGTTGGTGATTATGCGCGACTATCGAAACCATAATGCTCAAATACAGCCAGATTGCTGTCCAATACCTTACTTTATGAATCTCAATCAGCTATAGGGGAAAAACATCTTCTCAACGATCGATTTCAAAGTCAGCTGATAGCACTCATTACGGCTTATTTGAGTGGAAGGTAATCCCGTTCGGTCTCAAAAACTCTACGCAGACGTTCCAGTGACATATTGATCGAGTCCATTTTGGTGATCCCCTTATGTTATCTGAAACAGCAGAGCTACATCGTAAACATTTAAGCGCAGTTTTTCAATGATTGACAAAGAATGGTTTGAAGATAAACATAAGTGTGTTTTTGGCAAACCAGAAGTTGCATATTTTTGTCATGCAATATATGGTGCACCGTAGCTGGCATCAATCTAGACCAACTTAGGGACAAACAACTCCAATAGATCCGATTCTTCTCATGTAAATTCACAGAACACAACTCAATACTGCACGTACGATACAGAGCTGCTTGCAATATATCTAGCCATAAAATGTTTCAAGCATTTGTTTGATGGTCGATAAATAACTTTCCAGACCGACCCCAAGCCATTTATGAACTCTTTTCAGCACAGATCCGATAAGGCATCCCAAAGTCGACTAAGACACCTAGACTACATTTTGCAGTACACTACGAACATCTTGGTTTTGTCTGCTGCAGGCAACCAAGTGGCAGATGCATAATCCGGCGTTAGCGCCATAGTCATATCCACAAAGATAGACCATCAACCTCTACAAGCAGCACAAAAAGACGACACAGAACTTAAAGAAAACTAAAAACATAAATTTGGACTAATTTACACATTAAAATACAATAGAACCAGATTGTCATAATAACTACCATATTGTTTTATATTATTTTATAATTACTTTGCAACGTGGCGGAAGTGATGTTTTGCCCGAAGGATTTTTTTAATTAAATAATAATATTATGGGAAGGAATATTTGTTTTAATGACGTTAGAACGCTCATTATCCATAACTTCGTCTACTGGGTCTGGCTCTGAATTTCCAGTTTATTCATCAATTATTTGGTAAAAGTTTACATCCATAGTGTTGAAATCAAATTGCGCACTATCACCATCCTCAGAATCATCCTCAGAACCATCCTCAGAATCAAATAGTGCCCGTTTTCGAATTAGTTTTACTAATTTGAATTCGCAAAAAAAGAAAACACATGTGAACACTGTGACAACTCAATTTAGAATGAACGCAATAATTTACTATATAGTACTTATGAACTTCCAAATATTACAAAACGCTAGATAACTAAAATTCTAAACCTCGCGTTCCGTAAATTTATATCGTTTTTATAACTGTTATTATTTAATATTATGTCTGGTATTATATTTGTAAAAATGTGCTCATTTTGAACCAACTGAATGGTTTTATGTATATTGTAATGTATTACAATTGTCACGCATTTTCGTACTAAGCTATATTAAACAGAAATGTTTCGCGAAATATATTCGCCTCATTTTTGTTGTTAAGTAATGAGTGCACGCAACAAGTGCAATGACAAGGGTTAGGTTTCCTTATTTATATTAATTATAACATCTTTCAAAGTGAATAGATGTTATTTGAACAATTAAATAATAATATTTTGTAACACCAAACATTAATTTTAATTATAATACGCGTAACTCGGAATATTAATTGAAAATAAATCTTTTCCAAAACACAGTAAAACCTTCCACGGTACTACTCGACAAGAAAACTTTATGACAAAGCTAATCTCAGCTTGGTAGATTGCGTTATTGATATGCTCAAAACTTCTTATCGATGAAGACTGTACCTTTTTTTGATAATGAGCTTATAGCCCAATTTAATGTAATAATAATTATAAAGTGAATCTGAACAACCGACTCGAAATTGCAATATTAGCTTTAAGTATCAGTCACGTAAATTTTTTTGTTCATAGTTTTCGCTTGAATAGGATTTAATATTTTTTGTAAACATATGTCATTATAAAGTATTATATCTTAGTTGTAAATGTTCATGTAATCATAAATCTCCAAAATATTAATTATTTGAAACTTGAAATGCAAAACTCTGGCTATAATAATAATTGTTGGCGCTACAGTCCAGAGGGGGACTAGCTTGCTCATCAACTACTCGTGTTGTGCGCGCTACTGTTCTCTCACGAGTAAAAGGGACCTACAGTTTTTTGCCGGCTCCAAACGGCGAAATGTGAGAAGCTTTCTTAGACAGTTATTACATTTTGAGTGTTGTCAGCAGCTCGAAAGAGGTGGTGCCGTGAAAAATTCGAAAAATTGGTGTTGAGCTGGGAGTCGAACCTTGACCCTTCGGCGTGTGAGCGTCGCAGTCTACCCACTACGCCACGGCGACCACAAAAAGCTCTGGCTACATTAAATAAAAATGACTGAATAAATGAATGAACCTTGTCATCACACATCTACTGGCATGAGTACAGTTCATTACCATATTATCACCATTGAACAGCCCTTAGCAGAGCGTTGAGGTGAGAAGTTGAAACATGCCAAAACTTAATTAAAATCCATTATTGAAAACAGCATTTGCCGACCGTCCAGCAGTCCATGGGTGAGTCGCCGTAAATGGGATGAAATATTATGCATATATTAGCATTAAGTATCAGTCACGTTAGTGTTTTTTTTCGTAGTTTTCGCTTGAATAGGATTTAATATTAATTTAATAATAATTAATAATAATAATAATAAACTTAATAATAACTTAATATTAATTTATTAAGGATTTAATAATAACCCAATTTACTTCCATAAAATATAATTATAGAGTGTAACTTAACAACCGACTCGAAATTGTAATATTAGCTTTAAGTATCAGTCGCGTAAGGTTTTTGTTAGTAGTTTTCCCTTGAATAGGATTTAATATTTTTTGTAAACAATGTAATTTTTGTAAACATGTAATTGCAAAGTATTATATCTTAGTTGTTCATAGAATTTTACATTTTCAAAAAATTAATTATTTGAAGCTTGATACGAAAAACTCTGGCTACATTAAATAAAAATGACCGAATAAATGAATGAACCTTGCTACCGCACATCTACTGGCAAGAGTACAGTTAATCACCATATTATCACCACTGGACAACCCGTAACAGAACGATGAGGTGAGAAGCTGAAACATGCAAAAGCTGAATTGAAAACAGCATTTGCCGACCATCCAGCAGTCCATAGGTGAGTCCTCGCCCTATGGAAAGAAAAAACAGGAAGTTAGAGATAATGCGCGACTTACAAATCTTTAATGCTCAAATACAGCCAGATCGCTGTCGAATACCTTCCCTTATGAATTTCAATCAGCTTAATGGGAAAAACATTTTCTAAATGCTCGATTTCGAAGTCAGCTGATACCACTCATTTCGACTTATTAAAGTGGAACGTAATCCCGTTCGGTCGCAAAACTGCTACGCAGACGTTCCAACAACATATTGATAGAGTTCATTTTGGTGATATCCTTGTGTTATCTGAAACAGCAGCGCTCCATCGTAAACATTTAAGCGCAGTGATTGACAAAGAATGGTTTGAAGCAAAACAAGTGTGTTTTTGGCAAACCAGAAGTTGCATATGTTTGGCATTCAATATATGATGCACCGTAGCTGGCACAAATTTAGACCAACTTAGGGACAAAAAACTCTAACAGATTGGATTCTTCTCATGTAAATTCACAGAACACAACTTAATACTGCACGTACAATAGGGAGTTACTTGCAATATATCTAGCCATAAAATGTTTCAAGTATCTGTTTGATGGTCGATAAATAATTTTCCAGACCGACCCAAACCATTTATGAACTCTTTCCAGCACAAATCCGATAAGGCATCCCAACGTCGACTAAGACACCTAGACTACGTTTCGCAGTACAGTACGGACATCGTGGTTTTGTCTGCTGCAGGCAACCAAGTGGCAGATGCATAATCTGGGGTAAGCGCCATAGTCATAGCCACAAAGATAGAAGAAAAATAAAAAATTAAAGAATTGGACAAATTTACATATTAAAATACGAAAACATACAATAGAATCAGATTGTTATATTTACTACCATAATTTTTTCTATTTATAATTACTTTGCAACGTGGTGGAAGTGATTTTTTGTCAACAGAAGTTTTTTTCAATTAAATAATAATACTATGGGGAGGAATATTTGTTTTAACGACGTTAGAACACTCATTATCCATAACTTCGTCTACTGGGTCTGGCTCTGGATTTCCGGTTTGTTCATCAAGTATTTGATAATAGTTTACATTCATAGTGTTCGAATCAGATTGCGCACTATCACTGTTTGAGAGTAATTCGGGAGGAAAAACGGAACCACCATCAGAAACTAATCGTGCCCGTTTTCGAATTATTTTTACTAATTTGAATTCGCGAAAAAGGAAAACACATGTAAACACTGTGACAACTCAATTTAGAATGAACGCAATAATTTATTATATGGTACTTATGAACTCCCAAATATTACAAAACGCTAAATAACTAAAATTCTAAACCTCGCGTTCCGTAAATTTATATCGTTTTTATAACTGTTATTATTTAATATTATGTCTGATATTATATTTGTAAAAATGTTCTCATTTTGAACCAACTTAACGGTTTTATGTATATTGTAATGTATTACAATTGTCACGCATTTTCGTACTAAGCTATATTAAACAGAAATGTTTCGCGAAATATATTCGCTTCATTTTTATTGTTAAGTAATGATTGCACGAAACTAGTCAGGGTCAGGTTTTCTTATTTATATTAATAATAACATCTTTCAAAGTGAAAAGATGTCATTTGAACAATAAAATAATAACATTTCGTAACACCAACTATTAATTTTAATTATAATACGCGTGACTCGGAATATTAATTGAAAATAAATCTTTTCCAAATGTGTGACTTCGGAGCATGCGTTACTCTCTTATTCTTCTACGAGGGTTGCCTTGTATATTTCGGGATTAGAGAACAAAAACAAATATTAATCATCGAAAAAAGCTTTATTGTTTTTCAAATTATTCCCAATTAAGAAATACACTTTTGCATGCGTTTGAAACAATTGTCAAAGCACTTTTGCCACTCTGATTAAGGTATCTCCAAAACATGCATTCTGAACGCATCAATCGCTTCTTCAGGTGTCGAAAAACGTTGACCTCTCATTTGACTTTTTAAGTACGAATGTATGTTCTGAGTGCTCAAAAATGCAGTTGTTGAGTTTGTTTGACGATGTGTGAGAGCTCGCATTGTCGTGGTGAAGAGTGATTCGTCTTCGACGGTTGGTTTTCCTGATTTCTTGGAAGACAACTGGCAAACAATTGGTTGTGTCCCACTCAAAATTGACTGTTCTGCGTTTTTTTAGTGGTTAGGTTGTGACATGTCCAGTTTTTCCGAAAAAACAGGCGACCATTTGCTTAGAAGTGCTTTATGCGCGAGCAACTTTTATTGTCTTTGGCTCAATTTGAAACATCTATACAGTCGACTGCTGTTTTCTTTCGGGCTCATTCGCATAAATGCACGTTTCGCCACCTGCCACGAAGTCATAGACGTGTTTCGAAGCACCGCGATCGTATTTTTGGAGCATTTCTTTCGATTAATCGATACGAGTCTTCTTTTGAGCGATTGATAAATTGTGTGGGATCCAACGTGTACAATTTTTTTTTAAATGCCTAAGGTTGTCTCAATCTCATTATAGGTCACATGACGATCTTGCAATATCAGTTGGCGCACAGCATCAATGGTTTCCAGAATAACAACTGATTTTGGACGACCTTTACGGAATTTGTCTTGGAGTGAACTATGACCACGGTTTTATTCACCATATCATCGATAAACACTGGTCCTTGAGGGAGCTTCATCGCCAAAAATTTAAATAAGTTCATCGATGCACTGTTATTGAGTTAATCCACGTCGAAATTTGTAAAAACTAATCCTAAAAAACTAAATTTTCACGATTTAAATTCATTTTTTGGGCGAGATGAGTCTTTTAACTTACTGTTAATAACACAAATAGCGCTCGTTTGTCGAAACGTTCTGAGTATGTATAACCTCAAAAATGCCAAACATTTCGATAGAGCTGGCAGTTGCCAGATTGCAATTCTAGGGTTGCCCAATCCCAAAATATAGAGGGCAACCTACGTACATAGTTCATAAGTTGTTATAAATATTATTGCTATCCAAATATTAATTTATTAGAATTTAATCCTATATAAAGTTTATATTACACTGTTTTCAGCAGACAATATGCAGCACGCATTGTGTAAGTCGCCCCGTAAATAACTTTCAGAAATCGGGTTATATTTACGAGACCACGTAAATAATAGTCGAACTTTCTATTGACGAAAGGGAAATCAGCTGCTTGATCAGATGTTCAGTTCATCATCTCCATCCCTAATGGTTTTTCGTAGTACTGTACATACTACCTTACATTCTCTGCATTTTCCTCACAATACACAAATAGAAATAACCAGAGACCAATAGGGAGACAGTCAACTGCCTCGTCTCCCGCCTTGGAATTTATTTTGACAGCGTTTTTTATAACATTTCACCTCCTGAACAGTTGGCGCACAAAAAGGATTTTGTTTGTTTTCAAATGAGAATACGTGTGAACTGTCGATATGGTGGATCTCCTCACTCTTCACACTGTTAGAAGGAGAGGGCATATAAATCAAAACGTAAACATGTGTGAGTAAAGTGAGACGATGTTCGATGATACGTAAATAACTTTCCGAAAAAATGAGGTTATGTCTACTAAAACACGTAAATAACCGTCAAACGGTCGATTGACAAAGGGGAAATTAGCTGTTTGATCAGCTGTTCAGTTGACCATCTCCTTCCTTATTGGTTTCTGGAAATAACTTCAACACGTTGGAAGTATCTGCGACACCAATCACTCTTACTTCAATTTGTTTGTTTCTTTCAAACACCAGAATATACAGTTTTGTATATTTTAATAAATCCTTGTTATATAGAATTAAAATGAAACATGTGTGTTTAGTAAACAACCACAATTATAAAGCAATTCGCTTCGATCTCACATTACATGTCAGTTTTGCGCTGCCTACTTGTAGCTTTTATGAACTCTTTTCTGCTGAACTCCAGCAAGTATTCGGCAATGTATATTACGTACACTAGAAGTTAGTGTCAATAAACAAGTTATTCTCAAGTAAAACACAGTAAAATCTTCCACGGTACTACTCGACAAGAAAACTTCATGACAAAGCTAATCTCAGCTTGTTAGGTTGCGTTATTGATATGCTCAAAACTTCTTATTGATGAAAACTGTATCATTTCTGATAATGAGCTTAAAACCCAATTTAATTTAATAATATTAATAGAGTGTAACTGAGCAATCGACTCGAAATTGCAATATTAGCTTTAAGTAGCAATCACGTAAGGGTTTTTGTTCGTAGTTTTCGCTTGAATAGGATTTAATATTTTTTGTAAGCATACGTCATTGCAAAGTATTATATCTTATTTGTTAATGTTTATAGAATCTTAAATCTCCATAAAATGAATTATTTGAAACTTGAAATGCAAAATGTATGCCTTGTATATTGAAGCCAGACCAGAAGGGGTGAAGTATCTTATTTCCCCAATCGATTATGCATATGACAGCGCGTCGCCTTGTCTAAATGCTTTTTTGACATCGAAGGTCTCGATGAGTTCGCTACCGACCTTGACGGAGCAGCGAGAGTTCTCCATTGTTATCCTACACAATCTGACGAGTTTGGTAGGGATGCCAAAACTAGACATGGCACTGTATAGCTCGTCTCTATGCACGCTGTCATACGCGGTCTTGAAATCAACAAATAGATGGTGGGTGTCGATTTGTACTTTTTGGGACTTCTCCAGGATCTGCCGCAGTGTGAAGATCTGGTCGATACCAGAACAGATATTTCATAAGTTATTAATTTATTATTAAATTATCATCCTTTCATTAGAAATAAATCCTATTTAAAATTCCGATTATACTAACTTGCATAAACAATTTGCAGTCGATTTTCCGAACGCGTTGTGTTGATTGTATACAAAATCGGAATAATAAGACTTTTCCTCTTACTTTCTTGTTTTTGTACATATTTCATAAGTTATTATAAACATAAATGCTATCAAATTATCCATTTATTAGAAATAAATCCTATTTAAATATTCCGAGTTACGGGTATTATAATTTAAATAAATATTTGGTATTATATGTTATGATTAAAAATTGTTATTTTTATTGTCCAAATAACATCCATTCACTATAAAAGTAATGAAACCTAACCCCAAAACATATTAAACATGTTTAGCGAAATCAAAATAAAAACAATAGGTACAATTTAATAAGAGCAAAAATAATATCAGACATAATATTTATTAATAACAGTTATAAAAATGATACACATTTATAGAAAATGAGTTATAGAATTTAAATCAGAAGCTGTTATTAAGTGTTTTGTAAAATTTATTAGTTCATAAATACTATTTAGTAAATTATTGCGTTTAAACTATGTTTGTGTCCTCATTTTGTTCTTGAATTAATCATAAGGTTTTAAGAATGTTGCTTTTCTGATGCAACTTCTGCCTTACAAACATAATTTCTGAACCGGCAGCCATTACTGTGTGGTGGAAAAAACTATTCCTTTTCTCCTCTAATTACCTGATTTATATGACCTTTCCATCTAACCGTTTGAAGAGTGAGAGCATTCACCGTACAGGCAGCTCACACGTATTCTCTTTAAAAAACAAACAAGTTCCTGTCTGTGAATCAGCTGTTTAGGAGTGGAAATGTTATAAAAAAACGCTGACAAAATGAGACGAGAAAGTTGACTGTCTGCCTATTGTTCTCTGACGAAAAGTGGGCAATTTACGAGTGTTTGACACTATTGAGGGCGAAAATTAACGAATAAGCCACTATGTTGCGAATTTTCGTGTGGAAACGTAAAGATGGGTGAGTAAAATGAGACAGTGTTTGATGTTACGTAAATAACTTTCAGAAATGGGATTTCTTCTACAAGAACACGTAAGTAACAGTCAAACGGTCGAATGACAAAGGGGAAATCAGCTTTTCAGTTGACCATCTCCTTCCTTAATGGTTTCTTTCGGGAAGAGTATTAATTTTTGTAGTTGAGTGCTGAGAGCGATTTGGACCCCAAACCAGAATTCGTTGCTGTTTGATTACTGGCGGAGAGTAATGAAAGGATTTTGGCCCTGTGCAGATGAGTACACTGTTGCTTAATTTTTAGGAAGCTTGAGTGATGGAAAATGGGAAAGAGAACAACAATACATCGGTGGTTGCTGACTAGTTGACTGACTTGCAGAATTTTCAGTGCTGTTTCTCCGATTTGCTGAGAGTTTTTGTCGTATATCCAAATACTGCTGACAACTAGGACAGCTTTAATTGATGATTTGTGAGGTCCCTTGCAATTGGCGCAACGAATGGTCTCATTAGTTTTGCATTCAGATGGTCGGTGATTGCCCGAACAAACAGTACACACGCTCTTTGTGACAATGCATGACACCATGTCCATTGAGTTGGTATTTGCAACATTGTGTTAGATTATCGGGATTATGTTTTTTATAGTTCAAGAAGATGACGGTTTTAACGCCTAATTTAATTTAATTTAACAGTGCCACGTTCAATATAATTAATACATAAATAGTGTTTGTTATGTGACATATTTGAGTTTATAGAGGTAGTTTTTACCTCCAAGCATTTTATAACAAGTGAAATCAATTCATTTTAATAGCACTATTACTGACTAAATCTAGACCAGAAATATTTAATTTTAACGATCTGGTATCTTTTGATGAATGAGTGAAGATCTTCATTTTTAAGCGTAATAATTCATTTTGAATATTGGTGGAAGTGATGTTTTATCAGATGGATGTATTCTTAATTAAATAATTTTCAGCACAATACTATCCAGTTTATTCCGCATTTTATCACTAGTTGATTTTAAAATCACTATGGGGGGAGTATTTGTTTTAATGACGTTAGAACGTTCGTTATCCATAACTTCGTTTACTGGGTCTGGGTCTGGGTCTGGATTTCCAGGTTGATTATCAAGTATTTGATAATAGGTTTCATTCATAGTATTGGAATCATATTGCGCACCATGACTGGAGTTATTTTTACTTATTTGAAATCGCAAAGAAAGAAAGCACATGTGAACACTGTGACAACTCAATTTAAATTGAACAATGGACACAAATTTATTTTGAACGCAATTATTTATTATATAGTACTAATGAACTCTCAAATAATACAAGACTCTAAATAACTGCTACTGATTTCGAATTCTAAACCTCTTGTTCCATAAATATATATCGTTTTTATATCAAATCCATGATCGAAAACAGCATTTGCCGACCGTCCAGCAGTCCATGGGTGAGTCGCCGTAAATGGGATGAAATATTATGCATATATTAGCATTAAGTATCAGTCACGTAAGTGTTTTTTTTCGTAGTTTTCGCTTGAATAGGATTTAATATTAATTTAATAATAATTAATAATAATAATAATAAACTTAATAATAATTTAATATTTATTTATTAAGGATTTAATAATAACCCAATTTACTTCCATAAAATATAATTATAGAGTGTAACTGAACAACCGACTCGAAATTGTAATATTAGCTTTAAGTATCAGTCGCGTAAGGTTTTTTGTTAGTAGTTTTCCCTTGAATAGGATTTAATATTTTTCGTAAACAATGTAATTTTTGTAAACATGTAATTGCAAAGTATTATATCTTAGTTGTTCATAGAATTTTACATTTTCAAAAAATTAATTATTTGAAGCTTGATACGAAAAACTCTGGCTACATTAAATAAAAATGACCGAATAAATGAATGAACCTTGCTACCGCACATCTACTGGCAAGAGTACAGTTAATCACCATATTATCACCACTGGACAACCCGTAACAGAACGATGAGGTGAGAAGCTGAAACATGCAAAAGCTGAATTGAAAACAGCATTTGCCGACCATCCAGCAGTCCATAGGTGAGTCCTCGCCCTATGGAAAGAAAAAACAGGAAGTTAGAGTTAATGCGCGACTAACAAATCTTTAATGTTCAAATACAGCCAGATCGCTGTCGAATACCTTCCCTTATGAATTTCAATCAGCTTAATGGGAAAAACATTTTCTCAATGCTCGATTTCGAAGTCAGCTGATACCACTTTTCGACTTATTAAAGTGGAACGTAATCCCGTTCGGTCTCAAAAATGCTACGCAGACGTTCCAGCAACATATTGATAGAGTTCATTTTGGTGATATCCTTGTGTTATCTGAAACAGCAGCGCTCCATCGTAAACATTTAAGCGCAGTGATTGACAAAGAATGGTTTGAAGCAAAACAAGTGTGTTTTTGGCAAACCAGAAGTTGCATATGTTTGGCATTCAATATATGATGCACCGTAGCTGGCACAAATTTAGACCAACTTAGGGACAAAAAACTCTAACAGATTGGATTCTTCTCATGTAAATTCACAGAACACAACTTAATACTGCACGTACAATAGGGAGTTACTTGCAATATATCTAGCCATAAAATGTTTCAAGTATCTGTTTGATGGTCGATAAATAATTTTCCAGACCGACCCAAACCATTTATGAACTCTTTCCAGCACAAATCCGATAAGGCATCCCAACGTCGACTAAGACACCTAGACTACGTTTCGCAATACAGTACGGACATCGTGGTTTTGTCTGCTGCAGGCAACCAAGTGGCAGATGCATAATCTGGGGTAAGCGCCATAGTCATAGCCACAAAGATAGAAGAAAAATAAAAAATTAAAGAATTGGACAAATTTACATATTAAAATACGAAAACATACAATAGAATCAGATTGTTATATTTACTACCATAATTTTTTCTATTTATAATTACTTTGCAACGTGGTGGAAGTGATTTTTTGTCAACAGAAGTTTTTTTCAATTAAATAATAATACTATGGGGAGGAATATTTGTTTTAACGACGTTAGAACACTCATTATCCATAACTTCGTCTACTGGGTCTGGCTCTGGATTTCCGGTTTGTTCATCAAGTATTTGATAATAGTTTACATTCATAGTGTTCGAATCAGATTGCGCACTATCACTGTTTGAGAGTAATTCGGGAGGAAAAACGGAACCACCATCAGAATCTAATCGTGCCCGTTTTCGAATTATTTTTACTAATTTGAATTCGCGAAAAAGGAAAACACATGTAAACACTGTGACAACTCAATTTAGAATGAACGCAATAATTTATTATATGGTACTTATGAACTCCCAAATATTACAAAACGCTAAATAACTAAAATTCTAAACCTCGCGTTCCGTAAATTTATATCGTTTTTATAACTGTTATTATTTAATATTATGTCTGATATTATATTTGTAAAAATGTTCTCATTTTGAACCAACTTAACGGTTTTATGTATATTGTAATGTATTACAATTGTCACGCATTTTCGTACTAAGCTATATTAAACAGAAATGTTTCGCGAAATATATTCGCTTCATTTTTATTGTTAAGTAATGATTGCACGAAACTAGTCAGGGTCAGGTTTTCTTATTTATATTAATAATAACATCTTTCAAAGTGAAAAGATGTCATTTGAACAATAAAATAATAACATTTCGTAACACCAACTATTAATTTTAATTATAATACGCGTGACTCGGAATATTAATTGAAAATAAATCTTTTCCAAATGTGTGACTTTGGAGCATGCGTTACTCTCTTATTCTTCTACGAGGGTTGCCTTGTATATTTCGGGATTAGAGAACAAAAACAAATATTAATCATCGAAAAAAGCTTTATTGTTTTTCAAATTATTCCCAATTAAGAAATACACTTTTGCATGCGTTTGAAACAATTGTCAAAGCACTTTTGCCACTCTGATTAAGGTATCTCCAAAACATGCATTCTGAACGCATCAATCGCTTCTTCAGGTGTCGAAAAACGTTGACCTCTCATTTGACTTTTTAAGTACGAATGTATGTTCTGAGTGCTCAAAAATGCAGTTGTTGAGTTTGTTTGACGATGTGTGAGAGCTCGCATTGTCGTGGTGAAGAGTGATTCGTCTTCGACGGTTGGTTTTCCTGATTTCTTGGAAGACAACTGGCAAACAATTGGTTGTGTCCCACTCAAAATTGACTGTTCTGCGTTTTTTTAGTGGTTAGGTTGTGACATGTCCAGTTTTTCCGAAAAAACAGGCGACCATTTGCTTAGAAGTGCTTTATGCGCGAGCAACTTTTATTGTCTTTGGCTCAATTTGAAACATCTATACAGTCGACTGCTGTTTTCTTTCGGGCTCATTCGCATAAATGCACGTTTCGCCACCTGCCACGAAGTCATAGACGTGTTTCGAAGCACCGCGATCGTATTTTTGGAGCATTTCTTTCGATTAATCGATACGAGTCTTCTTTTGAGCGATTGATAAATTGTGTGGGATCCAACGTGTACAATTTTTTTTTAAATGCCTAAGGTTGTCTCAATCTCATTATAGGTCACATGACGATCTTGCAATATCAGTTGGCGCACAGCATCAATGGTTTCCAGAATAACAACTGATTTTGGACGACCTTTACGGAATTTGTCTTGGAGTGAACTATGACCACGGTTTTATTCACCATATCATCGATAAACACTGGTCCTTGAGGGAGCTTCATCGCCAAAAATTTAAATAAGTTCATCGATGCACTGTTATTGAGTTAATCCACGTCGAAATTTGTAAAAACTAATCCTAAAAAACTAAATTTTCACGATTTAAATTCATTTTTTGGGCGAGATGAGTCTTTTAACTTACTGTTAATAACACAAATAGCGCTCGTTTGTCGAAACGTTCTGAGTATGTATAACCTCAAAAATGCCAAACATTTCGATAGAGCTGGCAGTTGCCAGATTGCAATTCTAGGGTTGCCCAATCCCAAAATATAGAGGGCAACCTACGTACATAGTTCATAAGTTGTTATAAATATTATTGCTATCCAAATATTAATTTATTAGAATTTAATCCTATATAAAGTTTATATTACACTGTTTTCAGCAGACAATATGCAGCACGCATTGTGTAAGTCGCCCCGTAAATAACTTTCAGAAATCGGGTTATATTTACGAGACCACGTAAATAATAGTCGAACTTTCTATTGACGAAAGGGAAATCAGCTGCTTGATCAGATGTTCAGTTCATCATCTCCATCCCTAATGGTTTTTCGTAGTACTGTACATACTACCTTACATTCTCTGCATTTTCCTCACAATACACAAATAGAAATAACCAGAGACCAATAGGGAGACAGTCAACTGCCTCGTCTCCCGCCTTGGAATTTATTTTGACAGCGTTTTTTATAACATTTCACCTCCTGAACAGTTGGCGCACAAAAAGGATTTTGTTTGTTTTCAAATGAGAATACGTGTGAACTGTCGATATGGTGGATCTCCTCACTCTTCACACTGTTAGAAGGAGAGGGCATATAAATCAAAACGTAAACATGTGTGAGTAAAGTGAGACGATGTTCGATGATACGTAAATAACTTTCCGAAAAAATGAGGTTATGTCTACTAAAACACGTAAATAACCGTCAAACGGTCGATTGACAAAGGGGAAATTAGCTGTTTGATCAGCTGTTCAGTTGACCATCTCCTTCCTTATTGGTTTCTGGAAATAACTTCAACACGTTGGAAGTATCTGCGACACCAATCACTCTTACTTCAATTTGTTTGTTTCTTTCAAACACCAGAATATACAGTTTTGTATATTTTAATAAATCCTTGTTATATAGAATTAAAATGAAACATGTGTGTTTAGTAAACAACCACAATTATAAAGCAATTCGCTTCGATCTCACATTACATGTCAGTTTTGCGCTGCCTACTTGTAGCTTTTATGAACTCTTTTCTGCTGAACTCCAGCAAGTATTCGGCAATGTATATTACGTACACTAGAAGTTAGTGTCAATAAACAAGTTATTCTCAAGTAAAACACAGTAAAATCTTCCGCGGTACTACTCGACAAGAAAACTTCATGACAAAGCTAATCTCAGCTTGTTAGGTTGCGTTATTGATATGCTCAAAACTTCTTATTGATGAAAACTGTATCATTTCTGATAATGAGCTTAAAACCCAATTTAATTTAATAATATTAATAGAGTGTAACTGAGCAATCGACTCGAAATTGCAATATTAGCTTTAAGTAGCAATCACGTAAGGGTTTTTGTTCGTAGTTTTCGCTTGAATAGGATTTAATATTTTTTGTAAGCATACGTCATTGCAAAGTATTATATCTTATTTGTTAATGTTTATAGAATCTTAAATCTCCATAAAATGAATTATTTGAAACTTGAAATGCAAAATGTATGCCTTGTATATTGAAGCCAGACCAGAAGGGGTGAAGTATCTTATTTCCCCAATCGATTATGCATATGACAGCGCGTCGCCTTGTCTAAATGCTTTTTTGACATCGAAGGTCTCGATGAGTTCGCTACCGACCTTGACGGAGCAGCGAGAGTTCTCCATTGTTATCCTACACAATCTGACGAGTTTGGTAGGGATGCCAAAACTAGACATGGCACTGTATAGCTCGTCTCTATGCACGCTGTCATACGCGGTCTTGAAATCAACAAATAGATGGTGGGTGTCGATTTGTACTTTTTGGGACTTCTCCAGGATCTGCCGCAGTGTGAAGATCTGGTCGATACCAGAACAGATATTTCATAAGTTATTAATTTATTATTAAATTATCATCCTTTCATTAGAAATAAATCCTATTTAAAGTTCCGATTATACTAACTTGCATAAACAATTTGCAGTCGATTTTCCGAACGCGTTGTGTTGATTGTATACAAAATCGGAATAATAAGACTTTTCCTCTTACTTTCTTGTTTTTGTACATATTTCATAAGTTATTATAAACATAAATGCTATCAAATTATCCATTTATTAGAAATAAATCCTATTTAAATATTCCGAGTTACGGGTATTATAATTTAAATAAATATTTGGTATTATATGTTATGATTAAAAATTGTTATTTTTATTGTCCAAATAACATCCATTCACTATAAAAGTAATGAAACCTAACCCCAAAACATATTAAACATGTTTAGCGAAATCAAAATAAAAACAATAGGTACAATTTAATAAGAGCAAAAATAATATCAGACATAATATTTATTAATAACAGTTATAAAAATGATACACATTTATAGAAAATGAGTTATAGAATTTAAATCAGAAGCTGTTATTAAGTGTTTTGTAAAATTTATTAGTTCATAAATACTATTTAGTAAATTATTGCGTTTAAACTATGTTTGTGTCCTCATTTTGTTCTTGAATTAATCATAAGGTTTTAAGAATGTTGCTTTTCTGATGCAACTTCTGCCTTACAAACATAATTTCTGAACCGGCAGCCATTACTGTGTGGTGGAAAAAACTATTCCTTTTCTCCTCTAATTACCTGATTTATATGACCTTTCCATCTAACCGTTTGAAGAGTGAGAGCATTCACCGTACAGGCAGCTCACACGTATTCTCTTTAAAAAACAAACAAGTTCCTGTCTGTGAATCAGCTGTTTAGGAGTGGAAATGTTATAAAAAAACGCTGACAAAATGAGACGAGAAAGTTGACTGTCTGCCTATTGTTCTCTGACGAAAAGTGGGCAATTTACGAGTGTTTGACACTATTGAGGGCGAAAATTAACGAATAAGCCACTATGTTGCGAATTTTCGTGTGGAAACGTAAAGATGGGTGAGTAAAATGAGACAGTGTTTGATGTTACGTAAATAACTTTCAGAAATGGGATTTCTTCTACAAGAACACGTAAGTAACAGTCAAACGGTCGAATGACAAAGGGGAAATCAGCTTTTCAGTTGACCATCTCCTTCCTTAATGGTTTCTTTCGGGAAGAGTATTAATTTTTGTAGTTGAGTGCTGAGAGCGATTTGGACCCCAAACCAGAATTCGTTGCTGTTTGATTACTGGCGGAGAGTAATGAAAGGATTTTGGCCCTGTGCAGATGAGTACACTGTTGCTTAATTTTTAGGAAGCTTGAGTGATGGAAAATGGGAAAGAGAACAACAATACATCGGTGGTTGCTGACTAGTTGACTGACTTGCAGAATTTTCAGTGCTGTTTCTCCGATTTGCTGAGAGTTTTTGTCGTATATCCAAATACTGCTGACAACTAGGACAGCTTTAATTGATGATTTGTGAGGTCCCTTGCAATTGGCGCAACGAATGGTCTCATTAGTTTTGCATTCAGATGGTCGGTGATTGCCCGAACAAACAGTACACACGCTCTTTGTGACAATGCATGACACCATGTCCATTGAGTTGGTATTTGCAACATTGTGTTAGATTATCGGGATTATGTTTTTTATAGTTCAAGAAGATGACGGTTTTAACGCCTAATTTAATTTAATTTAACAGTGCCACGTTCAATATAATTAATACATAAATAGTGTTTGTTATGTGACATATTTGAGTTTATAGAGGTAGTTTTTACCTCCAAGCATTTTATAACAAGTGAAATCAATTCATTTTAATAGCACTATTACTGACTAAATCTAGACCAGAAATATTTAATTTTAACGATCTGGTATCTTTTGATGAATGAGTGAAGATCTTCATTTTTAAGCGTAATAATTCATTTTGAATATTGGTGGAAGTGATGTTTTATCAGATGGATGTATTCTTAATTAAATAATTTTCAGCACAATACTATCCAGTTTATTCCGCATTTTATCACTAGTTGATTTTAAAATCACTATGGGGGGAGTATTTGTTTTAATGACGTTAGAACGTTCGTTATCCATAACTTCGTTTACTGGGTCTGGGTCTGGGTCTGGATTTCCAGGTTGATTATCAAGTATTTGATAATAGGTTTCATTCATAGTATTGGAATCATATTGCGCACCATGACTGGAGTTATTTTTACTTATTTGAAATCGCAAAGAAAGAAAGCACATGTGAACACTGTGACAACTCAATTTAAATTGAACAATGGACACAAATTTATTTTGAACGCAATTATTTATTATATAGTACTAATGAACTCTCAAATAATACAAGACTCTAAATAACTGCTACTGATTTCGAATTCTAAACCTCTTGTTCCATAAATATATATCGTTTTTATATCAAATCCATGATCGAAAACAGCATTTGCCGACCGTCCAGCAGTCCATGGGTGAGTCGCCGTAAATGGGATGAAATATTATGCATATATTAGCATTAAGTATCAGTCACGTAAGTGTTTTTTTTCGTAGTTTTCGCTTGAATAGGATTTAATATTAATTTAATAATAATTAATAATAATAATAATAAACTTAATAATAATTTAATATTTATTTATTAAGGATTTAATAATAACCCAATTTACTTCCATAAAATATAATTATAGAGTGTAACTGAACAACCGACTCGAAATTGTAATATTAGCTTTAAGTATCAGTCGCGTAAGGTTTTTTGTTAGTAGTTTTCCCTTGAATAGGATTTAATATTTTTCGTAAACAATGTAATTTTTGTAAACATGTAATTGCAAAGTATTATATCTTAGTTGTTCATAGAATTTTACATTTTCAAAAAATTAATTATTTGAAGCTTGATACGAAAAACTCTGGCTACATTAAATAAAAATGACCGAATAAATGAATGAACCTTGCTACCGCACATCTACTGGCAAGAGTACAGTTAATCACCATATTATCACCACTGGACAACCCGTAACAGAACGATGAGGTGAGAAGCTGAAACATGCAAAAGCTGAATTGAAAACAGCATTTGCCGACCATCCAGCAGTCCATAGGTGAGTCCTCGCCCTATGGAAAGAAAAAACAGGAAGTTAGAGTTAATGCGCGACTAACAAATCTTTAATGTTCAAATACAGCCAGATCGCTGTCGAATACCTTCCCTTATGAATTTCAATCAGCTTAATGGGAAAAACATTTTCTCAATGCTCGATTTCGAAGTCAGCTGATACCACTTTTCGACTTATTAAAGTGGAACGTAATCCCGTTCGGTCTCAAAAATGCTACGCAGACGTTCCAGCAACATATTGATAGAGTTCATTTTGGTGATATCCTTGTGTTATCTGAAACAGCAGCGCTCCATCGTAAACATTTAAGCGCAGTTTTTCAATGATTGACAAAGAATGGTTTGAAGCAAAACAAGTGTGTTTTTGGCAAACCAGAAGTTGCATATGTTTGGCATTCAATATATGATGCACCGTAGCTGGCATAAATCTAGACCAACTTAGGGACAAAAAACTCTAACAGATTCGATTCTTCTCATGTAAATTCACAGAACACAACTTAATACTGCACGTACAATAGGGAGTTACTTGCAATATATCTAGCCATAAAATGTTTCAAGTATCTGTTTGATGGTCGATAAATAATTTTCCAGACCGACCCAAACCATTTATGAACTCTTTCCAGCACAAATCCGATAAGGCATCCCAACGTCGACTAAGACACCTAGACTACGTTTCGCAATACAGTACGGACATCGTGGTTTTGTCTGCTGCAGGCAACCAAGTGGCAGATGCATAATCTGGGGTAAGCGCCATAGTCATAGCCACAAAGATAGAAGAAAAATAAAAAATTAAAGAATTGGACAAATTTACATATTAAAATACGAAAACATACAATAGAATCAGATTGTTATATTTACTACCATAATTTTTTCTATTTATAATTACTTTGCAACGTGGTGGAAGTGATTTTTTGTCAACAGAAGTTTTTTTCAATTAAATAATAATACTATGGGGAGGAATATTTGTTTTAACGACGTTAGAACACTCATTATCCATAACTTCGTCTACTGGGTCTGGCTCTGGATTTCCGGTTTGTTCATCAAGTATTTGATAATAGTTTACATTCATAGTGTTCGAATCAGATTGCGCACTATCACTGTTTGAGAGTAATTCGGGAGGAAAAACGGAACCACCATCAGAATCTAATCGTGCCCGTTTTCGAATTATTTTTACTAATTTGAATTCGCGAAAAAGGAAAACACATGTAAACACTGTGACAACTCAATTTAGAATGAACGCAATAATTTATTATATGGTACTTATGAACTCCCAAATATTACAAAACGCTAAATAACTAAAATTCTAAACCTCGCGTTCCGTAAATTTATATCGTTTTTATAACTGTTATTATTTAATATTATGTCTGATATTATATTTGTAAAAATGTTCTCATTTTGAACCAACTTAACGGTTTTATGTATATTGTAATGTATTACAATTGTCACGCATTTTCGTACTAAGCTATATTAAACAGAAATGTTTCGCGAAATATATTCGCTTCATTTTTATTGTTAAGTAATGATTGCACGAAACTAGTCAGGGTCAGGTTTCCTTATTTATATTAATAATAACATCTTTCAAAGTGAAAAGATGTCATTTGAACAATAAAATAATAACATTTCGTAACACCAACTATTAATTTTAATTATAATACGCGTGACTCGGAATATTAATTGAAAATAAATCTTTTCCAAATGTGTGACTTTGGAGCATGCGTTACTCTCTTATTCTTCTACGAGGGTTGCCTTGTATATTTCGGGATTAGAGAACAAAAACAAATATTAATCATCGAAAAAAGCTTTATTGTTTTTCAAATTATTCCCAATTAAGAAATACACTTTTGCATGCGTTTGAAACAATTGTCAAAGCACTTTTGCCACTCTGATTAAGGTATCTCCAAAACATGCATTCTGAACGCATCAATCGCTTCTTCAGGTGTCGAAAAACGTTGACCTCTCATTTGACTTTTTAAGTACGAATGTATGTTCTGAGTGCTCAAAAATGCAGTTGTTGAGTTTGTTTGACGATGTGTGAGAGCTCGCATTGTCGTGGTGAAGAGTGATTCGTCTTCGACGGTTGGTTTTCCTGATTTCTTGGAAGACAACTGGCAAACAATTGGTTGTGTCCCACTCAAAATTGACTGTTCTGCGTTTTTTTAGTGGTTAGGTTGTGACATGTCCAGTTTTTCCGAAAAAACAGGCGACCATTTGCTTAGAAGTGCTTTATGCGCGAGCAACTTTTGTTGTCTTTGGCTCAATTTGAAACATCTATACAGTCGACTGCTGTTTTCTTTCGGGCTCATTCGCATAAATGCACGTTTCGCCACCTGCCACGAAGTCATAGACGTGTTTCGAAGCACCGCGATCGTATTTTTGGAGCATTTCTTTCGATTAATCGATACGAGTCTTCTTTTGAGCGATTGATAAATTGTGTGGGATCCAACGTGTACAATTTTTTTTTTAAATGCCTAAGCTTGTCTCAATCTCATTATAGGTCACATGACGATCGTGCAATATCAGTTGGCGCACAGCATCAATGGTTTCCAGAATAACAACTGATTTTGGACGACCTTTACGAAATTCGTCTTGGAGTGAACTATGACCACGGTTTTATTCACCATATCATCGATAAACACTGGTCCTTGAGGGAGCTTCATCGCCAAAAATTTAAATAAGTTCATCGATGCACTGTTATTGAGTTAATCCACGTCGAAAGTTGTAAAAAATAATGGCACGAAAATGTTCACGATTTAAGTCCATTTTTTCGGCGAGATGAATCTTTTAACTTACTGTAAACAACACAAATAGCGCTCGTTTGTCTAAACGTTGTGAGTACGTATAACCTCAAAAATGTCAAACTTTACGATAGATCTGGCAGTTGCCACACTAGAGCTGACAGATTGCAACACTAGAGTTGCCAATCCCGAAATATAAAAGGAAACCTACGTGTATATTTCATAAGTTATTATAAATATATATGGTATCCAAATGTTAATTTATTAGAATTAAATCCTACTTAAAGTTTCTATTGCACTATTTTCAGCAAACAATATGCAGCAGTTCTTACGAACGCATTATGTTGAATACACACAAGATGGGTGACGAATTTACGAACAGTGGGCAATTTACGAGTGTTTGACACTATTGAGGGTAAAAATTTATGCTTTAGCTGTCAAATCACTCTTACTTCAATTTGTTTGTTTCTTTCAAACACCAGAATATACAGTTTTGTATATTTTAATAAATCCTTGTTAAATAGAATTAAAATGAAACATGTGTGTTTAGTAAACAACCACAATTATAAAGCAATTCGCTTCGATCTCACATTACATGTCAGTTTTGCGCTGCCTACTTGTAGCTTTTATGAACTCTTTTCTGCTGAACTCCAGCAAGTATTCGGCAATGTATATTACGTACACTAGAAGCTAGTGTCAATAAACAAGTTATTCTCAAGTAAAACACAGTAAAATCTTCCACGGTACTACTCGACAAGAAAACTTCATGACACAGCTAATCTCAGCTTGTTAGGTTGCGTTATTGATATGCTCAAAACTTCTTATTGATGAAACTGTAAACTGTCAATTACGTAAGGGTTTTTGTTCGTAGTTTTCGCTTGAATAGAATTTAATATTTTTTGTAAGCATACGTATTATATCTTATTTGTTAATGTTTATAGAATCTTAAATCTCCATAAAATGAATTATTTGAAACTTGAAATGCAAAACTCTGGCTACATTAAATAAAAATGACTGAATAAATGAATGAACCTTGTCATCACTTATCTACTGGCAAGAGTACCATATTACCACCACTGGGCAACCCGTTGCAGGACGATGAGGTGAGAAGCTGAAATATGAAAAAGCTGAATTCAAATCCATGATTGAAATCAGCATTTGCCGCCCGTCCAGCAGTCCACGGGTGAGTCCTCGCAAATGGGAAGAAATATTATGCAATATAAGCTTTAAGTATCAGTAATAATATTATATTAACTAATTAATGATTTAATAATAACCCAATTTACTTTAATAGTATTAATATAGTGTAACTGAACAACCGACTTGAAATTGCAATATTAGATTTAAGTATCAGTCGCGTAAGGGTTTTTGTTAGTAGTTTTCCCTTGAAAAGGATTAAATATTTTTTGTAAACAATGTGATTTTTGTAAACATGTCATTACAAAGTATTATATCTTAGTTGTTCATAGAATCTTAAATCTTCAAAAAATTAATTATTTGAAACTTTATACGCAAAACTTCTTCTTATTGTGGCGCTACAGTCCGGGGTGACCTTGGCCTCAACTAACATGCTTCTCCAGCTAGCACGATCTTTCGCCAGCTGTCTCCAGTTGCGCACTCCAAGTTGTTTGAGGGTCTTCTCCACTTGTGTGCGCCACTTTAGTCTAGGTCGTCCTCTGTTGCGTTGTCTCAATGGCACGGATTCAAAGGCTTTTCGGGCCGGATCAGTGGCGTCCATACGCTCTACATGGCCTAGCCATCTTAAGCGTTGTATCCGTAGACGCTTGACCAGGCGCATGTCGCTGTACAGCCCATAGAGTTCGTCATTAAATCTTCTCCTCCAGATGCCATCAACGCAAACAGGACCGAAAATCGTATGCAAAACTTTTCTCTCGAAGAGACTAAGCGCTTCCTCGTCCACCTTGCTAACGAGGTAGACGAAGTCCTTGACTGCCTCGTAGTTTCGGCTGCCTAGTGTGACGCTCCGTCCGAGACGTCGATATTGTACGTCCTTCCTTGATGACAGCATGTACTTAATTTTGCCCTCATTTACCTCCAGACCCATTTCAGCCGCTTCCGCTTCAATGCCAGGAAACGCTTCATTGACGGCTCGCTGTGTTCGTCCAATCACGTCAATGTCATCAGCGTAAGCTAACAATTGAACTGATTTCTGGAAGATCGTGCCTCTGGTGTTGACTTGTGAGTTTCGCACGATCTTCTCGAGGATGATGTTAAGGAAGTCACATGACAGTGAGTCGCCTTGTCTAAATCCTTTTTTGACATCGAAGGTCTCGGTGAGTTCGCTACCATCCTTGACCGAGCAGCGAGAGTTCTCCATCGTCATCCTACACAATCTGACGAGTTTGGTAGGAATGCCAAAACTAGACATGGTACTGTATAGCTCGTCTCTATGAAACCACACTGATGGGGACCTATCAAGTCATGGACAAACGGTTTCAGACGCTCACACAATACGGCAGAGAGGATCTTGTATGCGATGTTCAGGAGATTTATCCCTCGGTAGTTAGCGCAGTGAACCGGGCAAACGACGCTGAGATTCCACTCATCGGGCATGCTTTCCTCCGACCATATCTTACAGATGAGCTGGTGCATGCGCCCAACCAGGTCATCTGCAGCTGCTTTTAATAGTGCTGCGGACAGTCCGTCCGCTCCAGCAGTTTTATTCGACTTAAGCTTGGATATTGCCATCTTCACCTCGTCTATGTCGGGGGGACGAAATTCTAGTCTATCATCGTCCAAATTGAGTGGAACATTCTGCCTAACAACGATATTTGGGCCGTCATCGCCGTTACGGATTCTGCAGAAATGATCCTTTTAAATTTTCAGCACAGACTGCGACTCTACTACGAGAGACCCGGCAGGCCTTGGTCCGATCCTTGTATCCTCCGGATAACTGTTTTTCCTTTCGGTAAAACTTTGGGACTTCATTTCTGCCATGGCACCTTTCCATTTCCTCGACCACGCGCTTCTCATGCTTCTTCTTTTTTCTTCTGAGAAGCTGGTTCTCTTCCTTTCTTCTCTGTTCGTAGAGCCCACGAACAGCCCTCGTGCAGCGTCGCCTTATAGGGGTCTTGTTTAGCTTCGTGCGCTTGCCTGCACTCGTCGTCAAACCATGGGTTCCTTCTGGGTGGTGACGTGAAACCCAGCTCATCAGTGGCGGCTTTTTTGATGGCTTCTTGACAACGTTTCCATTCTTCTTCAATGCTTAGTGCAGGAAGCGTCGAACTCTGAGCGAGTTTCAGGGAGACTGGGTCGGCAAAGTTCCCAGCAATCGGCTGCGATTGTTGCTTTTCGACATCAAACCGTTGTGGCGTGTCTCGACTCCGTTGTTCTCTCGATATCCGGGTTCTTACCTTGGCTACAACAAGATGATGATCCGAGTCGATGCAAAGCAAAGATGTTCTCCTTTCCCAGCTGAGCGCATATTAGGCTGATGTTTTCGAATTAAGCCTTGATGCGGATTGTCATGAGGCGTTCGCTGACGGGGTCGTAGCTCAAGACTTTTTGCCTAAGTCTGCCTCGAACAACAAATCCGCATCTGAATAACCGCTGCCTTCTCTCTCTATAGCAATGGCTGTAGTAGATATCGCAGTTCTTCATCGCTTTTATACAAGGTCCATCCCATCGCACTTCCTTAATGGCGGTAAAGTCTGCCTTGTAGCAGTCAAGAGCCTCCGTAAGTTGTTCGGCTGCACGTGGCCTGTTAAGGGATCTCACATTCCACGTGCAAAACCGAAAATCATTGTCCTTAAAACATTTGCTGGGGTCATTAACAGTTGATCCGTCCTTATCCGAGGCATATCGGGTTCTCTTAACTAACGGTTTTTTACGTGGTGATTAAGTTACCCTCACGCACAACCCACAGACTGGTAGGCCAGGCCCATTACTTAAACCCTCGGGCAGAGGGGTTCGCTGTATACAACGGATGTTGTGATGGCTATCCAGGGGGCGCCGCGTGGAGGCTGTATGTCAACTTGACCTGTAGACTACCGATCGCCAAGTAGAGCGCCCAAAAAAAAAATCTGGCTACATTTAATGATTGAATAAATAAATGAACCTTATCATCACACATCTACTGGCAAAACTACAGTTCATCACCATATTATGACCACTGGACAACTCGTAACAGAACGATGAGGAGAGAAGCTGAAACTTGCAAAAGCTGAATTCAAATCCATGATTGAAAACAGCATTTGCCGATCGTCCAGTAGTCCATGGGTGAGTCCTCGCAATATGGAAAGAAAAAAGAGGGTGTTGGTGATTATGCGCGACTATCGAAGCCATAATGCTCAAATACAGCCAGATTGCTGTCCAATACCTTACTTTATGAATCTCAATCAGCTATAGGGGAAAAACATCTTCTCAACGATCGATTTCAAAGTCAGCTGATACCACTCATTACGGCTTATTTGAGTGGAAGGTAATCCCGTTCGGTCTCAAAAACTCTACGCAGACGTTCCAGTGACATATTGATCGAGTCCACTTTTGGTGATCCCCTTATGTTATCTGAAACAGCAGAGCTACATCGTAAACATTTAAGCGCAGTTTTTCAACGATTGACAAAGAATGGTTTGAAGATAAACATAAGTGTGTTTTTGGCAAACCAGAAGTTGCATATTTTTGTCATGCAATATATGGTGCACCGTAGCTGGCATCAATCTAGACCAACTTAGGGACAAACAACTCCAATAGATCCGATTCTTCTCATGTAAATTCACAGAACACAACTCAATACTGCACGTACGATACAGAGCTGCTTGCAATATATCTAGCCATAAAATGTTTCAAGCATTTGTTTGATGGTCGATAAATAACTTTCCAGACCGACCCCAAGCCATTTATGAACTCTTTTCAGCACAGATCCGATAAGGCATCCCAACGTCGACTAAGACACCTAGACTACATTTTGCAGTACACTACGAACATCTTGGTTTTGTCTGCTGCAGGCAACCAAGTGGCAGATGCATAATCCGGCGTCAGCGCCATAGTCATATCCACAAAGATAGACAATCAACCTCTACAAGCAGCACAAAAAGACGACACAGAACTTAAAGAAAACTAAAAACATAAATTTAGACTAATTTACACATTAAAATACAATAGAACCAGATTGTCATAATAACTACCATATTGTTTTATATTATTTTATAATTACTTTGCAACGTGGCGGAAGTGATGTTTTGCCCGAAGGATTTTTTTAATTAAATAATAATATTATGGGAAGGAATATTTGTTTTAATGACGTTAGAACGCTCATTATCCATAACTTCGTCTACTGGGTCTGGCTCTGAATTTCCAGTTTATTCATCAATTATTTGGTAAAAGTTTACATCCATAGTGTTGAAATCAAATTGAGCACTATCACCATCCTCAGAATCATCCTCAGAACCATCCTCAGAATCAAATAGTGCCCGTTTTCGAATTAGTTTTACTAATTTGAATTCGCGAAAAAGGAAAACACATGTAAACACTGTGACAACTCAATTTAGAATGAACGCAATAATTTATTATATGGTACTTATGAATTCCCAAATATTACAAAACGCTAAATAACTAAAATTCTAAACCTCGCGTTCCGTAAATTTATATCGTTTTTATAACTGTTATTATTTAATATTATGTCTGGTATTATATTTGTAAAAATGTGCTCATTTTGAACCAACTGAATGGTTTTATGTATATTGTAATGTATTACAATTGTCACGCATTTTCGTACTAAGCTATATTAAACAGAAATGTTTCGCGAAATATATTCGCCTCATTTTTGTTGTTAAGTAATGAGTGCACGCAACAAGTGCAATGACAAGGGTTAGGTTTCCTTATTTATATTAATTATAACATCTTTCAAAGTGAATAGATGTCATTTGAACAATTAAATAATAATATTTTGTAACACCAAACATTAATTTTAATTATAATACGCGTAACTCGGAATATTAATTGAAAATAAATCTTTTCCAAAACACAGTAAAATCTTCCACGGTACTACTCGACAAGAAAACTTTATGACAAAGCTAATCTCAGCTTGGTAGATTGCGTTATTGATATGCTCAAAACTTCTTATCGATGAAGACTGTACCTTTTTTTGATAATGAGCTTATAGCCCAATTTAATGTAATAATAATTATAAAGTGAATCTGAACAACCGACTCGAAATTGCAATATTAGCTTTAAGTATCAGTCACGTAAATTTTTTTGTTCATAGTTTTCGCTTGAATAGGATTTAATATTTTTTGTAAACATATGTCATTATAAAGTATTATATCTTAGTTGTAAATGTTCATGTAATCATAAATCTCCAAAATATTAATTATTTGAAACTTGAAATGCAAAACTCTGGCTATAATAATAATTGTTGGCGCTACAGTCCAGAGGGGGACTAGCTTGCTCATCAACTACTCGTGTTGTGCGCGCTACTGTTCTCTCACGAGTAAAAGGGACCTACAGTTTTTTGCCGGCTCCAAACGGCGAAATGTGAGAAGCTTTCTTAGACAGTTATTACTCTTTGAGTGTTGTCAGCAGCTCGAAAGAGGTGGTGCCGTGAAAAATTCGAAGAATTGGTGTTGAGCTGGGAGTCGAACCTTGACCCTTCGGCGTGTGAGCGTCGCAGTCTACCCACTACGCCACGGCGACCACAAAAAGCTCTGGCTACATTAAATAAAAATGACTGAATAAATGAATGAACCTTGTCATCACACATCTACTGGCAAGAGTACAGTTCATTACCATATTATCACCATTGAACAGCCCTTAGCAGAGCGTTGAGGTGAGAAGTTGAAACATGCCAAAACTTAATTAAAATCCATTATTGAAAACAGCATTTGCCGACCGTCCAGCAGCCCATGGGTGAGTCCTCGCCATATGGAAAGAAAAAAGAGGGTGTTGGTGATTATGCGCGACTATCGAAACCATAATGCTCAAATACAGCCAGATCGTTGTCCAGTACCTTACGTTATGAATTTCTCTCAGCTATATGGGAAAAACATTTTCTCAACGCTCGATTTCAAAGTCAGCTGATACCACTCCTTTGGACTTATTTAAGTGGAACGTAATCCCGTTGGGTCGCAAAAATGCTACGCAGACGTTCCAGCGACATTTTGATATAATCCGTTTTGGTGATCTCCTTGTGTTATCTGAAACAGCAGAGCTCCATCATAAACATTTAAGCGCAGTTTTTCAACGATTGACAAAGAATGGTTTGAAGATAAACATAAGTGTGTTTTTGGTAAACCAGAAGTTGCATATCTTTGGCATGCAATATATGATAGATCGTAGCTGGCACCAAACTAGACCAACTTAAGGACAAACATCTCTAACAGCATGCATGTATGATAGAGAGCTGCTTGCAATATATCTAGCCATAAAATGTTTCAAGCATCTGTTTGATGGTGGATAAATAACTTTCCAGACCGACCCCAAGCCATTTAAGAACTCTTTCCAGCACAAATCCGATAAGTCATCCCAACACCTAGACTACATTTCGCAGTACATTACGGACATCGTGGTTTTGTCTGCTGCAAGCAACCAAGCGGCAGATGCATAATCCGGCGTTAGCGCTATAGTCACAAAGACCAAGATACACCGTCAACTTCTACAAGCAGCACAAAAAGACGACACAGAACTTAAAGAAAACTAAAAACCTAAGGAATTGGAAAGATTTACACATTAAAATACAAAAACTTACAATAGAACCAGATTGTCATATTTACAACCATATTTTCTTATATTATTTTATAATAACTTTGCAACGTGGTGGATGGTTTTTTTTGCCTGAAGGATTTTTTTTAAATAAACTATAATACTACGAGGAAGAATATTTATTTCAATGACGTTAGAACACTCATTATCCATAACTTCATCAAATATTTAATAATAGTTTACATTCATAGTGTTGGAATCAGATTGCGCACGATCACTGTTTGAGAGTATTTCGGGAGGGAAAACGGAACCACCTTCAGAATCAAATCGTGCCCGTTTTCGAATTATTTTTACTAATTTGAATTCGAAAAAAAAACACATGTGAACACTGTGACAACTCAATTTAGAATGAACGCAATCGTTTGCTTTAGTAGTGAAACAGAAAAAAAAATTATGACTCCTTACTGCTGGTGGGGGGAAGCCAATATGTGCCGGTTACTTAAATGAACTGTCCTTTATTTACAAATAATTTCACTTATATAACACAAATTTGCTTACTCTACGATAATAATGCGAAAACGCGGGGAAACGAAATGCACAAAGGTGAATGAATCGCGCTGTTGTGCGTTCTTGAGCGCTGTACTTCATCGCTTGGCGTGTTCCATTTCTTAAACCTTTTCAAGGCAGCAATGCCTAGTGCAATTACGAGGAAAAATGCTAATGCACCGCTTATTGAATATTGCTGAATCTTGTGGGTTCGGATTTGATTTGACAGTTTTTCTTGACTTTTTGGAGAGCGATCTCATGTTGCAACCTGGAGATGTGCTGTAATATCTTTGTTCCCACAACAGGCGGCTCTACGTTGGAGTAATTCTGATCCGATGGAAATTCAGAAATATTTGGCAGCGGTAAATACGATGAAATTATCCTCTTTGTTACTGACTGACGTCCAAAAATCATCATGTTGTATTGAAGAATCCTGCAGTTTGGTTGCAACTGCATTATTCCACTTGCCGTCAATTGCGCTGATGAAGATTCTTTTCCACATGCTATGTCTACCTTGACCGCGGATGGTGTGCTGTAGATCCAAGTGTTTGTATGATGCATTTGTACCTAATGCAGTTGAGGATTGACGGTTTGAATAACACAAGGGGATGGAATGTGGCCTGCATGTCTTAAGATACCCATTTCATAGGAGCTAACAGTAGATCCTGACGTTCGTTGCTTACACATCGAGAATCATATTTCGTCTAAAGTGTAGCCTTCAAGATTGACTATCAAATAGTCGGATGACGGCACGATAAATACAAATTTCTTTTCTCGCCAAGTTGGCACTGAAAGAAGTTCATACATTCGGAAATCTTCACTATACAGGAGTGGCAGCGTTATTTCGATGATAACATATTCTCTGTTACTCGTGCTCTTGGTTGTAACGTCTTGTATAGTTGAATAATTGACTCGTTAGTTGCTTCTCCTGGTATCATGATGCTTCTTGGTATGTTGTTGTCAGAGATAAGAAAGGAGATATTCAACTCCCTCTTCTTCCGCCCTTTGAAGTCAACTGACAGCGTTTTTTATAAACCCCTGTCTGTGAATACGTGTGAGCTGTCTTGATCAGCTGATTGCAAACAGCTGATCAGTTATTGAGGTGAAATATCTTGACAGGGAGTAAAATCGTAAGGGTGCGTAAATATTAAGGGTGCGAGAGTATAAATCAGGTAATGGATATTTATTCTTAAAACGCGAAACGACAATAAAGTATGTTTCTTAATAAACCTTAAATACCACCAATTAGCAATTAAGTTGACAAACAAAGAACTGCTTAAACGCTTTTAATAAGCAAGTATGAAATATGGTGATAACAAGAATTTAACGCCAGTCATAAGTTTTTAATAATAAAAAGTACAATTGTTGGTTATTAATCTTTTTTTTTTATAATATTCTTGCAAAAACATTGTTTTACAAGCATGGCGTAAGCATTCATTGCGAAATATTTTCTTAAGTCTCATGTTGTGTTTCTGAACATCTTCGGCCAAATCGCCTAATCTGCCGCCATGTTTGAAAAATTAGACCATTACGGAGCCGAATCCACGGATTTGCCGCCATTACTGTGGTGGATCCATCGATTTGCCGCCATTATCCACCGATTTGGTCTAAGATCCAGGGATTTTGTAGAAGTGTTGGCGATTCTGAAGGGATTTCTCACACAACTACAAAATACCTGGATTGGACAAGCATATGGCCAGGGCCAAAAACTGGTCTAAGATGAGCATCTCCTTGATTCCCTTATCTCTGGTTGTTGTGAACCCAAGAGAGTTCGGTTTTCAGCTGACTTACAGCCAATATCAAAGGATGGATTTGTCCGTGATGTGTTGCCAATATAACGTCCAATAGTGTATTTTATGTGTTCATTTTCGTCTTGAGTTTCTAACTTAGAAATCATTTTGTATATTATCCTTAACTGGTTTTGAGTTGCCGTGCGATCTTCTGAAATAGGTTTATTGTGGAGTCTATAATGCTCGTTTGGTTCTTCAGTAGATTGAGCAAATGGTTGTCATTGTCTGTGACTTCCGCTATTTTCTGTTTATATTGAGCCGCAAAGTCTTGATCCAGAATCCCAAACAATTTGGTGATCGTTTCTTCCTATGTTGTGATTCATTGCCTGTGTGACGCAGTATATCATTGTTTCGTTCAATTTGTGCCATTTGTCGATCAAATAAGTATAGAGTGCTATCACACAGCAAAGTGTTAGAGTCTGACAAGTTTGTGTTTAGATAAATATGTATTATATATATATTATATATTATTATATATTATAATATATTCTGTATGTATAAAAATCTGTCCAATAGTTGGTCAGATTGAAGAACACTATGGTTTTCCACGATCGGACAACCATATTTGCAAGTCCAATACCTTTAAAATATATTCCTGGCGTTGTTTCAAATTTAGTTATTTTCACAGTTGTCGCTTATCTGTTGACCAACTGCAGTGCTTAAGACCAACGTTAACATACAAATCCAAGGGATTAGGTTGAAATTCATTTTTCCTAATAATACGACAGCTTTGCATTTCTGGTCTGAGGAACTTGCTCTGCTTTTGACAGAATTTATTGGTTCGGCATTTTCTTCTATTGGTAGAGGGCAAAACTTTGTCGCCGGTCTTTTCGCGTACTTTTTGTTGCTGTATACAGTAACTGCTCGAACTTGTCCATCTGTTCCAGGATACAGTTCAGTAATTTTTCCTAAATTCCACTTAGTAGGTGGAGGGCGATTGTCTTTTATCAGTACTATATCTCCAATACCTATGTTCTATCTCTCTTCTGTTTCCATTTCCCACAATGTTGTAACTGGCTTAGATATTCTGATGACCATGTTTGCCAAAAATCTTGCACCATTTTTTGAATCAACAGCCATCGAGAACGGTAGGTTCTATTTTGATCCAGTGTGGGATCTGGCAGGGCATTTAGTGCTGAGCCGATTAGAAAGTGTCCCGCTGTTAAAATCATTTTGTCATCGATGTCATTACTTAGAGTGGTCAGTGGACGGGAGTTCAGGCATGTGTCTATTTGTGTTAACGTTGTATAGAATTCTTCAAATGTAAGCGTGGTGTCACTGATGACTCTTTTAAGATGATGGATTTTACTCCGGCTTCCCACAATCCTCCAAAGTGGGGTGCAGCTGGCGGAATAAAATTCCACTGTATACCGTCCACGAGCAATTTGTCTGATACACCGGTTTTTAGTTGATTGGCAACGAGCTTGCAGATATTCTGTAACTCCTTGTTCGATCCTACAAATGTTGTTCCACAATCACTATAGAAGTTCGAACAGATGCCTCTTCTAGAAATTAATCTTCGTACTGCCGCCAAGAATGCTTCAGATGTGAGATCGCTAACTAATTCGAGATGAATTGCCTTGCGAAACACACAAAAACCGCAACATAACACTCTGTTAATCGAACTCCTCTTCCTTTTGTCATTCTTACTTGAAATGGTCCTGCATAATCCACTCCGGTGTGAGTGAACGGCCTTGATGGTGACACCCTTGGTGGTGGCAACACCCCAATTATTTGTTCAGTACTAGATGCCTTAAATATGTGACATCGAACGCAATTGTGCAGAACCTTACGTACCAGTCGCTTCGCATGGGGAATCCAGTAAGACTGCCTCAATGTAGCCATCGTTAGTTTTATTCCGCCGTGCAGTGTCCTTTCATGTATTTTCTGTACTGATAATCTCGTGCAATTGTCGGCGTACGGCAGAATGTAAGGGTGTTTTTGGGTTTGGGGTAAATTGGAGTTCTCTAAACGACCCCCAACAATCAAAATCCCTTCTTCATTTACCTGGGGGTCTAACGACAATAGCTTGCTATTTTACGGAATGTCCGTTCCAGCTTCGATAAAAGATCAGCACTACACAGCTCTAACTTTGGGATTGTGAGTTTTTCCTCTAACGGCGCAACTCTTGTCTCTGATGTTAACAGGTTGATTGAAAACCTATTGTCATATTAGACTGTGGAGTACACCACCGCTGCATAAGCTGTGTCAGAAGCATCACAAAAGCCATGCAACTCAATTTCTTGGCCCTTTTGTGTGTTAATCCATCTAGGAATTGTTATGGTCTCTGCAGTCGGAAGTTCAATCTTGAAGTTAGACCAACATTGTTGTAATTCAGTAAGCGATTCATCCCAGTCGAGGTCTGCCTTCCAGACCCGCTGCATTAGTAGCTTTGCCCGGATTGTTAGCGGTGAGAGCCATCCTAATGGATCAAACAACCGTGCTATTTCAGATAATGTCGTTCGTTTTGTTAATACTTTATGTTCCTTTATATTAACCTTGAAGTGGAAGGTATCGTTAGATTGCTTCCAATGTATGCCCAAAGTCTTGATCGTGTTTACTTTGTTAAAGTTGATTGTTGACAGGCTATTCGAACTTGAGAAAACATCAATTAGTTCCGTGTGATTTGCAGCCCATTTTCGAAGACGAAATCCTCCACATTTTAATAAGGCTATAAGCTGCTTCTGAACGTATTTGCATTCACGTTAGGTGTCTCCTCCCGACATTAGGTCTTCAACATAGAAGGCTTCCCTTAATATGCGTGCGGCGATCGGATAGTATTGTTCTTCATCAGATGCCAGCTGATGGAGTGTTTTCACAGCAAGGTACGGTGCAGATGCCGTTCCATATGTGACGGTGGTGAGTTTGTACTCTTTAATTTTTTCGCTTGAAGAGTTCCGCCACACTATCCGTTGATAGTCTTGATGAAGTTCGTTGATTTTAATTTGGCGATACATCTTTTCGATGTCTGCTGTGAACACATATCTGTGTCGCCGCCAACGCATAATGATTGTGGTTAGATCATACTGTAGTCTAGGATCAACCAACATGAGATCATTAAGGCTGATTCCAGTTGATGTTTTCGCTGATGCATCGAACACTACTCTGAGCTTTGTTGTCAGGGTGTGAGGCTTAATGACAGCGTGGTTTGGCATATAGTATGCGCCTTCTTTTTGCCTTTCATTTTCAGGAACTTCTGTCATATGACCTAGACTTATAAATTCCCTTATGAAATTACTATATTCGCGGTGCATTGAGGGATCCGATTTGAATTTTTTCTCCAGTTGAAGTAATCTAGCAATTGCTCTGTCTCTTGATTTTCCCAGGCTATAGTTCTGTTCCAATAGCTTGTTAAATGGTATGTCAACAACATATCTGCCATTACTATCTCGACAGTGTGTTTCTTCGTACAACTTTCGACTTAATTTAATTTTTCGGGTACCTTCTTTTGATCCCAAAAATTCTTGAGCTGTCTTTCTAACGATGTTTGGGCAACCATTCCTATAATTTTTAAATTTCCGCATTTGGTTGAAGTACGTCCTGTGATGAACCAACCGAATTGTGACCTTTGTGCCATGGGAAAACCTTTTGGCCCATTTTTAACGCCATTTAGGATGATGTCTCCGTAAACATCAGCTCCAAAAATCAGATCAGCTAGCAACAGGTTCTTTAAGTTGTTAGGAATTTCGTTGAAATCATTTTTGTCTGGAGTCAGCCTGGTTAGTGTCGGTAAGACAAGCGCAGAAGTCACCAGTTTGAAGTTTAATGCAAATCTTAGTGCTAATATTAATTTTTTGTACCGAACTGTTCCAGCATTAGTTGCTCCTAAGCCGCTGATTTCAGTATGTACCTTTTGTTTTGGCAAACGTAATGATTGTGCAGCTTAAGTGTTGCTTGCGATCCAGGATCAATGAGAGCTCGAAGTCTTCTTTGATGACCATCAATGTTCGTCGCTGTTATCAATGATGTGGCAAGCAAAACACCTTGATTTTGATGTTCATAATTAAACTGGACTCCATCCGAGTGCATTCTTCCGTCATTTATTGAACGCGCAACAGCTTGTCTTCTTAAAGCAAAGTTTTCTTGGTGTAAGAGGGTGTGGTGTTTCTTATTGCATTGCTTGCAAGTTCGCAACCTAGTGCACGCATCCTTTTTGTCATGCCTTAAGCAGATTATACACAACTTAGCAAGTCTAACTTGTTCGCATCTTTCCTTAGGCGTCCAATTCAAGAACTTACTGCAGGAGTAAAGATTGTGGTTATTCTTACAAAATATGCATTTAGCTCGAGTTGCTAAATGATAATTACGAACGTAGACCTTTGATTCCTCCTTGCAATATCTTTGTCTAGATGATCTTGTCACCTCCAATGCTTAGTACCTTCTTTGCAGAATATCATACAATGTTTGCAGTGAGGGCATCTTGTTTGGTTGTTCCAAACTTTGCTCAAACAGGTTTCTGCTTTCTTGGTCTAACGCCTTCGTGATAACATGAACAATAAGAGGGCCCCAAGATGTCGTATCAAAGACTTCCGTCGTTGCATCTTCTTCTTCTCCTTCATCTTGTGGCGCTACAGTCCGGGGTGGACCTGGGCCTCAACCAACATGCCTCTCCAGCCAGCACGATCTTTTTCCAGCTGTCTCCAGTTGCGCACTCCAAGTTGGTTGAGGTCCTTCTCCACTTGTGTGCGCCACTTTAGTCTAGTTCGTCCTCTGTTGCGTTGTCCAAATGACTCGGATTCAAAGACTTTTCGGGCCGGAGCAGTGGTGGCCATACGCTCTACATGGCCTAGCCATCTTAAGCGTTGTATCCGTAGACGCTTGACCACGCGCATGTCGCTGTACAGCCTATAGAGTTCGTCATGAAATCTTCTCCTCCAGATGCCATGAAAGCAAACAGGACCAAAAATCGCACGCAAAACTTTTCTCTCGAAAAGACTAAGGGCTTCCTCATCCGAAATTTCTGCTGCCTAGTGTGACGCTCCGTCCGAGACGTCGATGTTGTGTGTCCTTCCTTGATGACAGCATGTACTTCGTTTAGCCCTCATTTACCACTAGACCCATTTTAGCCGCTTCCGCTTCAATGTCAGCAAACGCCTCATTGACGGCTCGCTGTGTTCGTCCAATCACGTCAATGTCATCAGCGTAAGCTAACAATTGAACTGACTTCTGGAAGATCGTGCCTCTGGTGTTGACTTGTGAGTTACGCACGATCTTTTCGAGGATGATGTTAAAGAAGTCACATGACAGTGCGTCGCCTTATCTAAAACCTTTTTCGACATTGAAGGTCTCGGTGAGTTCGGTACCGACCTTGACGGAGCAGCGAGAGTTCTCCATCGTCATCCTACACAATCTGACGAGTTTGGTAGGAATGCTTAAACTAGACAGGGCACTGTATAGCTCGTCTCTATGCACACTGTCATATGCGGTCTTGAAGTCGACGAATAGGTGGTGAGTATAAATTTGCATATCTTGGGTCTTTTCCAGGATCTGCCGTAATGTGAAGATCTGGTCTATTGTGGACTTCCCTGGCCTGAAACCACAATGATAAGGGCCTATCAGGTCATGGACAAATGGTTTCAGACGCTCACACAATACGGCAGAGAGGATCTTGTATGCGATGTTCAGGAGACTAATCCCTCTGTAGTTGGCGCAGTCAAAGGGGTATCCTTTCTTTTGGACCTGGCAAACGACGCTGAGATTCCACTCATCGGGGTTGCTTTCCTCCGACCATATCTTACAGATGAGCTGGTGCATGCGCCCAACCAGGTCATCTCCAGCTGCTTTAAATAGTTCTGCGGACAGTCCGTCCGCTCCAGCAGCTTTGTTTGACTTTAGCTTGGATATTACTATCTTCACCTCGTCTATGTCGGGGGGACGGAATGCTTGTCTATCATCGTCCAAATTGAGTGGAACATTCTGCCTAACAGCGGGATTTGGGTCGTCATCGCCGTTAAGGAGTCTGCAGAAATGATCCTTCCAGATTCTCAGCACAGACTGCGACTCTACTACTAGTTGTCCATTTTGGTCCCGGCAGGCCTTGGTCCGAACCTTGTATCCTCCGAATAGCTGTTTTACCTTTCGGTAAAACTTTCGGACTTCATTCCTGCCAAAACACCTTTCCATTTCCTTGACCGCGCGCTTCTCATGCTCCTTGTTCTTCCTTCTGAGAAGCCGGTGCTCTTCCTTCTTCTCTGTTCGTAGAGTTCACGAACAGCCCGCGTTGTTCGATGCAGCGTCGCATTATAGGCGTCTTGTTTAGCTGCGTGCGCTTCGTTGCATCTAAGATCGCCTTAATTGAGTTTAATGTTGACTGGTTGCCTTGATGACCAGCCTTGAGCATTTTTTCGATGTGTACTCCGAAAATTTTTCTTTCATTATCGTATCTATCCTTTAATGTTTCCCATGCCGTTTGATAATTTGCACTTGAAATGGTTAGGTGCTGTATTAGTGTGGCTCTCCTTCTAAATGGGTTTTCAAATATTCTATTTTTTCTGTTGTGCTGAGAATTGTTCTATTTCTTTTCTTTTCTTTCTTTTCTCGCCAAGTTGGCACTGAAAGAAGTTCATACATTCGGAAATCTTCACTATACAAGAGTGGCAGCCATATTTCGATGATAACATATTCTCTGTTACTCGTGCTCTTGGCTGTAACGTCTTGTATAGTTGAATAATTGACCCGTGAGTTGCTTCTCCTGGTATCATGATGCTTCTTGGTATGTTGTTGTCAGAGATAATCAAGGAGATATTCAACTCCCTCGTCTTCCGCCTTTGAGGTCAACTGACAGCGTTTTCTATAAACCCCTGATTGCAAACAGCTGATCAGTTATTGAGGTGAAATATCTTGACAGGGAGTAAAATCGTAAGGGTGCGTAAGTATTAAGGGTGCGAGAGTATAAATCAGGTAATGGATATTTATTCTTAAAACGCGAAACGACAATAAAGTATGTTTCTTAATAAACCTTAAATACCACCAATTAGCAATTAAGTTGACAAACAAAGAACTGCTTAAACGCTTTTAATAAGCAAGTATGATATATGGTGATAACAAGAATTTAACGCCAGTCATAAGTTTTTAATAATAAAAAGTACAATTGTTGGTTATTAATCTTTTTTTTTTTATAATATTCTTGCAAAAACATTGTTTTACAAGCATGGCGTAAGCATTCATTGCGAAATATTTTTTTAAGTCTCATGTTGTGTTTCTGAACATCTTCGGCCAAATCGCCTAATCTGCCGCCATGTTTGAAGAACTAGACCATTACGGAGCCGAATCCACGGATTTGCCGCCATTACTGTGGTGGACCCATCGATTTGCCGCCATTATCCACCGATTTGGTCTAAGATCCAGGGATTTTGTAGAAGTGTTGGCGATTCTGAAGGGATTTCTCACACAACTACAAAATCCCTGGATTGGACAAGCATATGGCCAGGGGCAAAAACTGGTCTAAGATGAGCATCTCCTTGATTCCCTTATCTCTGGTTGTTGTGAACCCAAGAGAGTTCGGTTTTCAGCTGACTTACAGCCAATATCAAAGGATGGATTTGTCCGTGATGTGTTGCCAATATAACGTCCAATAGTGTATTTTATGTGTTGTAGAAGTTCATCAATATTAACATCACAGGAAAGGCTGTTGATATAAACATGTGGAAAACATGTTCATTTTCGTCTTGAGTTTCTAACTTAGAAATCATTTTGTATATTATCCTTAAATGGTTTTGAGTTGCCGTGCGATCTTCTGAAATAGGTTTATTGTGGAGTCTATAATGCTCGTTTGATTCTTCAGTAGATTGAGCAAATGGTTGTCATTGTCTGTGACTTCCGCTATTTTCTGTTTATATTGAGCCGCAAAGTCTTGATCCAGAATCCCAAACAATTTGGTGATCGTTTCTTCCTATGTTGTGATTAATTGTCTGTGTGACGCAGTAAATCATTGTTTCGTTCAATTTGTGCAATTTGTCGATCAAATAAGTATAGAGTGCTATCACACAGCAAAGTGTTCGAGTCTGACAAGTTTGTGTTTAGATAAATATCCTTCATGTGTCTTATGAACTTTCTGTATGTATAAAAATCTGTCCAATAGTTGGTCAGATTGAAGAACACTATGGTTTTCCACGATCGGACAACCATATTTGCAAGTCCAATACCTTTAAAATATATTCCTGGGGTTGTTTCAAATTTAGTTATTTTCACAGTTGTCGCTTATCTGTTGACCAACTGCAGTGCTTAAGACCAACGTTAACATACAAATCCAAGGGATTAGGTTGAAATTCATTTTTCCTAATAATACGACAGCTTTGCATTTCTGGTCTGAGGAACTTGCTCTGCTTTTGACAGAATTTATTGGTTCGGCATTTTCTTCTATTGGTAGAGGGCAAAACTTTGTCGCCGGTCTTTTCGCGTACTTTTTGTTGCTGTATACAGTAACTGCTCGAACTTGTCCATCTGTTCCAGGATACAGTTCAGTAATTTTTCCTAAATTCCACTTAGTAGGTGGAGGGCGATTGTCTTTTATCAGTACTATATCTCCAATACCTATGTTCTATCTCTCTTCTGTTTCCATTTCCCACAATGTTGTAACTGGCTTAGATATTCTGATGACCATGTTTGCCAAAAATCTTGCACCATTTTTTGAATCAACAGCCATCGAGAACGGTAGGTTCTATTTTGATCCAGTGTGGGATCTGGCAGGGCATTTAGTGCTGAGCCGATTAGAAAGTGTCCCGCTGTTAAAATCATTTTGTCATCGATGTCATTACTTAGAGTGGTCAGTGGACGGGAGTTCAGGCATGTGTCTATTTGTGTTAACGTTGTATAGAATTCTTCAAATGTAAGCGTGGTGTCACTGATGACTCTTTTAAGATGATGGATTTTACTCCGGCTTCCCACAATCCTCCAAAGTGGGGTGCAGCTGGCGGAATAAAATTCCACTGTATACCGTCCACGAGCAATTTGTCTGATACACCGGTTTTTAGTTGATTGGCAACGAGCTTGCAGATATTCTGTAACTCCTTGTTCGATCCTACAAATGTTGTTCCACAATCACTATAGAAGTTCGAACAGATGCCTCTTCTAGAAATTAATCTTCGTACTGCCGCCAAGAATGCTTCAGATGTGAGATCGCTAACTAATTCGAGATGAATTGCCTTGCGAAACACACAAAAACCGCAACATAACACTCTGTTAATCGAACTCCTCTTCCTTTTGTCATTCTTACTTGAAATGGTCCTGCATAATCCACTCCGGTGTGAGTGAACGGCCTTGATGGTGACACCCTTGGTGGTGGCAACACCCCAATTATTTGTTCAGTACTAGATGCCTTAAATATGTGACATCGAACGCAATTGTGCAGAACCTTACGTACCAGTCGCTTCGCATGGGGAATCCAGTAAGACTGCCTCAATGTAGCCATCGTTAGTTTTATTCCGCCGTGCAGTGTCCTTTCATGTATTTTCTGTACTGATAATCTCGTGCAATTGTCGGCGTACGGCAGAATGTAAGGGTGTTTTTGGGTTTGGGGTAAATTGGAGTTCTCTAAACGACCCCCAACAATCAAAATCCCTTCTTCATTTACCTGGGGGTCTAACGACAATAGCTTGCTATTTTACGGAATGTCCGTTCCAGCTTCGATAAAAGATCAGCACTACACAGCTCTAACTTTGGGATTGTGAGTTTTTCCTCTAACGGCGCATCTAGGAATTGTTATGGTCTCTGCAGTCGGAAGTTCAATCTTGGAGTCAGACCAACATTGTTGAAATTCAGTAAGCGGTTCATCCCAGTCGAGGTCTGCCTTCCAGACCCGCTGCATTAGTAGCTTTGCCCGGATTGTTAGCGGTGAGAGCCATCCTAATGGATCAAACAACCGTGCTATTTCAGATAATGTCGTTCGTTTTGTTAATACTTTATGTTCCTTTATATTAACCTTGAAGTGGAAGGTATCGTTAGATTGCTTCCAATGTATGCCCAAAGTCTTGATCGTGTTTACTTTGTTAAAGCTGATTGTTGACAGGCTATTCGAACTTGAGAAAACATCAATTAGTTCCGTGTGATTTGCAGCCCATTTTCGAAGATGAAATCCTCCACATTTTAATGAGGCTATAAGCTGCTTCTGAACGTATTTGCATTCACGTAAGGTGTCTCCTCCCGACATTAGGTCTTCAACATAGAAGGCTTCCCTTAATATGCGTGCGGCGATCGGATAGTATTGTTCTTCATCAGATGCCAGCTGATGGAGTGTTTTCACAGCAAGGTACGGTGCAGATGCCGTTCCATATGTGACGGTGGTGAGTTTGTACTCTTTAATTTTTTCGCTTGAAGAGTTCCGCCACACTATCCGTTGATAGTCTTGATGAAGTTCGTTGATTTTAATTTGGCGATACATCTTTTCGATGTCTGCTGTGAACACATATCTGTGTCGCCGCCAACGCATAATGATTGTGGTTAGATCATACTGTAGTCTAGGATCAACCAACATGAGATCATTAAGGCTGATTCCAGTTGATGTTTTCGCTGATGCATCGAACACTACTCTGAGCTTTGTTGTCAGGGTGTGAGGCTTAATGACAGCGTGGTTTGGCATATAGTATGCGCCTTCTTTTTGCCTTTCATTTTCAGGAACTTCTCTCATATGACCTAGACTTATAAATTCCCTTATGAAATTACTATATTCGCGGTGCATTGAGGGATCCGATTTGAATTTTTTCTCCAGTTGAAGTAATCTAGCAATTGCTCTGTCTCTTGATTTTCCCAGGCTATAGTTCTGTTCCAATAGCTTGTTAAATGGGATGTCAACAACATATCTGCCATTACTATCTCGACAGTGTGTTTCTTCGTACAACTTTCGACTTAATTTAATTTTTCGGGTACCTCCTTTTGATCCCAAAAATTCTTGAGCTGTCTTTCTAACGATGTTTGGGCAACCATTCCTATAATTTTTAAGCTTCCGCATTTGGTTGAAGTACGTCCTGTGATGAACCAACCGAATTGTGACCTTTGTGCCATGGGGAAACCTTTTGGCCCTTTTTTAACGCCATTTAGGATGATGTCTCCGTAAACATCAGCTCCAAAAATCAGATCAGCTAGCAACAGGTTCTTTAAGTTGTTAGGAATTTCGTTGAAATCATTTTTGTCTGGAGTCAGCCTGGTGAGTGTCGGTAAGACAAGCGCAGAAGTCACCAGTTTGAAGTTTAATGCAAATCTTAGTGCTAATATTAATTTTTTGTACCGAACTGTTTCAGAATTAGTTGCTCCTAAGCCGCTGATTTCAGTATGTACCTTTTGTTTTGGCAAACGAAATGATTGTGCAGCTTAAGTGTTGCTTGCGATCCAGGATCAATGAGAGCTCGAAGTCTTCTTTGATGACCATCAATGTTCGTCGCTGTTATCAATGATGTGGCAAGCAAAACACCTTGATTTTGATGTCCATAATTAAACTGGACTCCATCCGAGTGCATTCCTCCGTCATTTATTGAACGCGCAATAGCTTGTCTTCTTAAAGCAAAGTTTTCTTGGTGTAAGAGGGTGTGGTGTTTCTATTGCACTGCTTACAAGTTCGCAACCTAGTGCACGCATCCTTTTTGTCATGCCTTAAGCAGTTTATACACAACTTAGCAAGTCTAACTTGTTCGCATCTTTCCTTAGGCGTCCAATTCAAGAACTTACTGCAGGAGTAAAGATTGTGGTTATTCTTACAAAATATGCATTTAGCTCGAGTTGCTAAATGATAATTGCGAACATAGACCTTTGATTCCTCCTTGCAATATCTTGGCTTAGATGATCCTGTCACCTCCAATGCTTAGTACCTTCTTTGCAGAAAATCATACAATGTTTGCAGTGAGGGCATCTTGTTTGGTTGTTCTAAACTTTGCTCAAACAGGTTTCTGCTTTCTTGGTCTAACGCCTTCGTGATAAGATGAACAATTAGAGAGCCCCAAGATGTCGTATCAAAGACTTCCGTCGTTGCATCTTCTTCTTCTTCTTCATCTTGTGGCCCTACAGTCCGGGGTGGACCTGGGCCTCAACCAACATGCCTCTCCAGCCAGCACGATCTTTTTCCAGCTGTCTCCAGTTGCGCACTCCAAGTTGGTTGAAATCCTTCTCCACTTGTGTGCGCCACTTTAGTCTAGGTCGTCCTCTGTTGCGTTGTCCAAATGACTCGGATTCAAAGACTTTTCGGGCCGGAGCAGTGGTATCCATACGCTCTACATGGCCTAGCCATCTTAAGCGTTGTATCCGTAGACGCTTGACCACGCGCATGTCGCTGTACAGCCTATAGAGTTCGTCATGAAATCTTCTCCTCCAGATGACATCACGATCTTTTCAAGGATGATGTTAAAGAAGTCACATGACAGTGCGTCGCCTTGTCTAAAACCTTTTTCGACATTGAAGATCTCGGTGAGTTCGGTAGCGACCTTGACGGAGCAGCGAGAGTTCTCCATTGTAATCCTACACATTCTGACGAGTTTGGTAGGAAGGCCAAAACTAGACACGGCTAGACAGGACTGTATAGCTCGTCTCTATGCACCCTGTCATATGCGGTCTTGAAGTCGATGAATAGGTGGTGAGTATCAATTTGCATTTCTTGGGTCTTTTCCAGGATCTGCCGTAATGTGAAGATCTGGTCTATTGTGGACTTCCCTGGCCTGAAACCACAATGATAAGGGCCTATCAGGTCATGGACAAATGGTTTCAGACGCTCACACAATACGGCAGAGAGGATCTTGTATGCGAAAAAAGAAAGGGGTATCCTTTCTTTTGGACCTGGCAAACGACGCTGAGATTCCACTCATCGGGGTTGCTTTCCTCCGACCATATCTTACAGATGAGCTGGTGCATGCGCCCAACCAGGTCATCTCCAGCTGCTTTAAATAGTTCTGCGGACAGTCCGTCCGCTCCAGCAGCTTTGTTTGACTTTAGCTTGGATATTACTATCTTCACCTCGTCTATGTCGGGGGGACGGAATGCTTGTCTATCATCGTCCAAATTGAGTGGAACATTCTGCCTAACAGCGGGATTTTGGTCGTCATCGCCGTTAAGGAGTCTGCAGAAATGATCCTTCCAGATTCTCAGCAAAGACTGCGACTCTACTACTAGTTGTCCATATTGGTCCCGGCAGGCCTTGGTCCGAACCTTGTATCCTCCGAATAGCTGTTTTACCTTTCGGTAAAACTTTCGGACTTCATTCCTGCCAAAACACCTTTCCATTTCCTTGACCGCGCGCTTCTCATGCTCCTTGTTCTTCCTTCTGAGAAGCCGGTGCTCTTCCCTTCTTCTCTGTTCGTAGAGTTCACGAACAGCCCGCGTTGTTCGATGCAGCGTCGCCTTATAGGCGTCTTGTTTAGCTGCGTGCGCTTCGTTGCATCTAAGATCGCCTTAATTGAGTTTAATGTTGACTGGTTGCCTTGATGACCAGCCTTGAGCATTTTTTCGATGTGTACTCCGAAAATTTTTCTTTCATTATCGTATCTATCCTTTAATGTTTCCCATGCCGTTTGATAATTTGCACTTGAAATGGTTAGGTGCTGTATTAGTGTGGCTCCCCTTCTAAATGGGTTTTCAAATATTCTATTTTTTCTGTTGTGCTGAGAGTTGTTCTATTATGTATAATGGCGGTGAAGATATCACAAAACGATTGCCATTCCAAATAATTTCCTTTGAATATCAGAATTTTTAATTGTGGCAATCGTGCCTCAACCTGAGGGTGTCTCTCTTCAATCGCTATTTGCTTCACTTCACTGAGTTTTGAAGCCATTTTATGAAGACATCAGTTCAACTCTCTTTGTACTTGCCGGTAGTCGTCATTTATCACATAGCTTGTATTGAGCTCGTTCTCTGAAGCGTTCATCATAAAGTCTTCGTGCAACTCAGTGAAGCTTTTTGATTGATCTAATAATATTTTTTGTTGGAAGTCATGTACTTCCATTGAATAGTCCGTTAAAGCTGCCTATTCAAACTCCATTTTATTATTAGCAATTGTCTTAATTTTTATTTTCAGTCTGCGCAATCGTTGACCCAGTTTTTCTTCTGAAGTGCCTGGTTCGTTGGTGTATTGGTTGTGTTGTTGAATTTTCGTTTTTAATTCTTCAGAGGCGACTGGTTCGCTGACATACGGGCTTGTCTTAATTATTTTCTCCCGTAGCTGTTCATAGAGATGTCGTACTTTCTCTACTGTTTTACTCTGCATGTACGGAGTATCATGTTTTACCACTTTTTCTATCTCCTTGTGGTTTTCTAGAAACTCTGCCCAGATTTCATCTGTGCGATTTAGTTTCTCTTCTAAATATGTACTCGTTTTTCGCGTTGGGCTGTCCTGTGAAAAATGAATGCTAGTTCTGTCGAGCTCTTCTGCCAGAGTTTTCTGCCTAGCAACTACGATGTAGACTTCAGTTTCATCTAAAACCATCTTGCAGTCTTACGTTTTATGTTTGTTCTTGCATTTTTTGATTTCTTGTTACTACCAGTGTGAGCTCTGGTTACGCTTTTTTAATTCCAATGTGAGCCTTGGAAACGCTTTTAAAATCCAATGTGAGCCTTGAATATGCCGTTAAGGCCGCTGTGAGCGTTTTATTTTAATGGAAGGTCAAACAACCGTGCTATTTCAGATAATGTCGTTTGTTTTGTTAATACTTTATGTTCCTTTATATTAACCTTGAATTGAAAGGTATCGCTAGATTGCTTCCAATGTATGCCCAAAGTCTTGATCGTGTTTACTTTGTTAAAGTTGATTGTTGACAAGCTATTCGAACTTGAGAAAACATTAATTAGTTCCGTGTGATTTGCAGCCCATTTTCGAAGATGAAATCCTCCACATTTTAATAAGGCTATAAGCTGCTTCTGAACGTATTTGCATTCACGTAAATTGTCACCTCCCGACATTAGGTCTTCAACATAAAAGGCTTCCCTTAATATGCGTGCGGCGATCGAATAGTATTGTTCTTCATCAGATGCCAGCTGATGGAGTGTTTTCACAGCAAGGTACGGTGCAGATGCCGTTCCATATGTGACGGTGGTGAGTTTGTACTCTTTAATTTTTTCGCTAGAAGAGTTCCGCCACACTATCCGTTGATAGTCTTGATGAAGTTCGTTGATTTTAATTTGGCGATACATCTTTTCGGTGTCTGCTGTGAACACATATCTGTGTCGCCGCCAACGCATAATGATTGTGGTTACATCATACTGTAGTCTAGGATCAACCAACATGAGATCATTAAGGCTGATTCCAGTTGATGTTTTCGCTGATGCATCGAACACTACTCTGAGCTTTGTTGTCAGGGTGTGAGGCTTAATGACAGCGTGGTTTGGCATATAGTATGCACCTTCTTTTTGCCTTTCATTTTCAGGAACTTCTCTCATATGACCTAGACTTATAAATTCCCTTATGAAATTACTATATTCGCGGTGCATTGAGGGATCCGATTTGAATTTTTTCTCCAGTTGAAGTAATCTAGCAATTGCTCTGTCTCTTGATTTTCCCAGGCTATAGTTCTGCTCCAATAGCTTGTTAAATGGGATGTCAACAACATATCTGCCATTACTATCTCGACAGTGTGTTTCTTCGTACAACTTTCGACTTAACTTAATTTTTCGGGTACCTCCTTTTGATCCCAAAAATTCTTGAGCTGTCTTTCTAACGATGTTTGGTCAACCATTCCTATAATTTTTACACTTCCGCATTTGGTTGAAGTACGTCCTGTGATGAACCAACCGAATTGTGACCTTTGTGCCATGGGAAAACCTTTTGGCCCTTTTTTAACGCCATTTAGGATGATGTCTCCGTAAACATCAGCTCCAAAAATCAGATCAGCTAGCAACAGGTTCTTTAAGTTGTTAGGAATTTCGTTGAAATCATTTTTGTCTGGAGTCAGATTGGTGAGTGTCGGTAAGACAAGCGCAGAAGTCACCAGTTTGAAGTTTAATGCAAATCTTGGTGCTAATATTAATTTTTTGTACCGAACTGTTCCAGCATTAGTTGCTCCTAAACCGCTGATTTCAGTATGTACCTTTTGTTATGGCAAACGTAATGATTGTGCAGCTTAAGTGTTGCTTGCGATCCAGGATCAATGAGAGCTCGAAGTCTTCTTTGATGACCATCAATGTTCGTCGCTGTTATCAATGATGTGGCAAGCAAAACACCTTGATTTTGATGTCCATAATTAAACTGGACTCCATCCGAGTGCATTTATTGAACGCGCAACAGCTTGTCTTCTTAAGGCAAAGTTTTCGTGGTGTAAGAGGGTGTGGTGTTTCTTATTGCACTGCTTGCAAGTTCGCAAACTAGTGCACGCACTGTTTTTGTCATGCCTTAAGCAGTTTATACACAACTTAGCAAGTCTAACTTGTTCGCATCTTTCCTTAGGCGTCCAATTCAAGAACTTACTGCAGGAGTAAAGATTGTGGTTATTCTTACAAAATATGCATTTAGCTCGAGTTGCTAAATGATAATTGCGAACCTTTGATTCCTCCTTGCAATATCTTTGTTTAGATGATCCTGTCACCTCCAATGCTTAGTACCTTCTTTGCAGAAAATCATACAATGTTTGCAGTGATGGCATCTTGTTTGGTTGTTCTAAACTTTGCTCAAACAGGTTTCTGCTTTCTTGGTCTAACACCTTCGTGATAAGATGAACAATAAGAGAGCCCCAAGATGTCGTATCAAAGACTTCCGTCGTTGCATCTTCTTCTTCTCCTTCATCTTGTGGCGCTACAGTCCGGGGTGGACCTGGGCCTCAACCAACATGCCTCTCCAGCCAGCACGATCTTTTTCCAGCTGTCTCCAGTTGCGCACTCCAAGTTGGTTGAGGTCCTTCTCCACTTGTGTGCGCCACTTTAGTCTAGGTCGTCCTCTGTTGCGTTGTCCAAATGACTCGGATTCAAAGACTTTTCGGGCCGGAGCAGTGGTGTCCATACGCTCTACATGGCCTAGCCATCTTAAGCGTTGTATCTGTAGACGCTTGACCACGCGCATGTCGCTGTACAGCCTATAGAGTTCGTCATGAAATCTTCTCCTCCAGATGCCATGAAAGCAAACAGGACCAAAAATCGCACGCAAAACTTTTCTCTCGAAAAGACTAAGGGCTTCCTCATCCGAAATTTCTGCTGCCTAGTGTGACGCTCCGTCCGAGACGTCGATGTTGTGTGTCCTTCCTTGATGACAGCATGTACTTCGTTTAGCCCTCATTTACCACTAGACCCATTTTAGCCGCTTCCGCTTCAATGCCAGCAAACGCCTCATTGACGGCTCGCTGTGTTCGTCCAATCACATCAATGTCATCAGCGTAAGCTAACAATTGAACTGACTTCTGGAAGATCGTGCCTCTGGTGTTGACTTGTGAGTTACGCACGATCTTTTCGAGGATGATGTTAAAGAAGTCACATGACAGTGCGTCGCCTTATCTAAAACCTTTTTCGACATTGAAGGTCTCGGTGAGTTCGGTACCGAACTTGACGGAGCAGCGAGAGTTCTCCATCGTCATCCTACACAATCTGACGAGTTTGATAGGAATGCCAAAACCAGACAGGGCTAGACAGGACTGTATAGCTCGTCTCTATGCACACTGTCATATGCGGTCTTGAAGTCGACGAATAGGTGGTGAGTATCAATTTGCATTTCTTGGGTCTTTTCCAGTATCTGCCGTAATGTGAAGATCTGGTCTATTGTGGACTTCCCTGGCCTGAAACCACAATGATAAGGGCCTATCAGGTCATGGACAAATGGTTTCAGACGCTCACACAATACGGCAGAGAGGATCTTGTATGCGATGTTCAGGAGACTAATCCCTCTGTAGTTGGCGCAGTCAAAGGGGTATCCTTTCTTTTGGACCTGGCAAACGACGCTGAGATTCCACTCATCGGGGTTGCTTTCCTCCGACCATATCTTACAGATGAGCTGGTGCATGCGCCCAACCAGGTCATCTCCAGCTGCTTTAAATAGTTCTGCGGACAGTCCGTCCGCTCCAGCAGCTTTGTTTGACTTTAGCTTGGATATTACTATCTTCACCTCGTCTATGTCGGGGGGACGGAATGCTTGTCTATCATCGTCCAAATTGAGTGGAACATTCTGCCTAACAGCGGGATTTGGGTCGTCATCGCCGTTAAGGAGTCTGCAGAAATGATCCTTCCAGATTCTCAGCACAGACTGCGACTCTACTACTAGTTGTCCATTTTGGTCCCGGCAGGCCTTGGTCCGAACCTTGTATCCTCCGAATAGCTGTTTTACCTTTCGGTAAAACTTTCGGACTTCATTCCTGCCAAAACACCTTTCCATTTCCTTGACCGCGCGCTTCTCATGCTCCTTGTTCTTCCTTCTGAGAAGCCGGTGCTCTTCCTTCTTCTCTGTTCGTAGAGTTCACGAACAGCCCGCGTTGTTCGATGCAGCGTCGCATTATAGGCGTCTTGTTTAGCTGCGTGCGCTTCGTTGCATCTAAGATCGCCTTAATTGAGTTTAATGTTGACTGGTTGCCTTGATGACCAGCCTTGAGCATTTTTTCGATGTGTACTCCGAAAATTTTTCTTTCATTATCGTATCTATCCTTTAATGTTTCCCATGCCGTTTGATAATTTGCACTTGAAATGGTTAGGTGCTGTATTAGTGTGGCTCTCCTTCTAAATGGGTTTTCAAATATTCTATTTTTTCTGTCTTAGAGTTGTTCTATTATGTATAATGGCGGTGAAGATATCACAAAACGATTGCCATTCCAAATAATTTTCTTTGAATATCAGAATTTTTAATTGTGGCAATCGTGCCTCAACCTGAGGATGTCTCTCTTCAATCGCTATTTGCTTCACTTCACTGAGTTTTGAAGCCATTTTATGAAGACATCAGTTCAACTCTCTTTGTACTTGCCGGTACTCGTCATTTATCACATAGCTTGTATTGAGCTCGTTCTCTGAAGCGTTCATCATAAAGTCTTCGTGCAACTCAGTGAAGCTTTTTGATTGATCTAATAATATTTTTTGTTGGAAGTCATGTACTTCCATTGAATAGTCCGTTAAAGCTGCCTCTTCAAACTTTATTAAAAATTTTATTATAAGCAATTGTCTTAATTTTTATTTTCAGTCTGCGCAATCGTTGACCCAGTTTTTCTTCTGAAGTGCCTGGTTCGTTGGTGTATTGGTTGTGTTGTTGAATTTTCGTTTTTAATTCTTCAGAGGCGACTGGTTCGCTGACATACGGGCTTGTCTTAATTATTTTCTCCCGTAGCTGTTCATAGAGATGTCGTACTTTCTCTACTGTTTTACTCTGCATGTACGGAGTATCATGTTTTACCACTTTTTCTATCTCCTTGTGGTTTTCTAGAAACTCTGCCCAGATTTCATCTGTGCGATTTAGTTTCTCTTCTAAATATGTACTCGTTTTTCGCGTTGGGCTGTCCTGTGAAAAATTTATGCTAGTTCTGTCGAGCTCTTCTGCCAGAGTTTTCTGCCTAGCAACTACGATGTAGACTTCAGTTTCATCTAAAACCATCTTGCAGTCTTACGTTTTATGTTTGTTCTTGCATTTTTTGATTGCTTGTTACTACCAGTGTGAGCCCTGGTTACACTTTTTTAATTCCAATGTGAGCCTTGGAAACGCTTTTAAAATCCAATGTGAGCCTTGAATATGCCGTTAAGGCCGCTGTGAGCGTTTTACTTTAATCGAAGGTCAAACAACCGTGCTATTTCAGATAATGTCGTTCGTTTTGTTAATACTTTATGTTCCTTTATATTAACCTTGAATTGAAAGGTATCGCTAGATTGCTTCCAATGTATGCCCAAAGTCTTGATCGTGTTTACTTTGTTAAAGTTGATTGTTGACAAGCTATTCGAACTTGAGAAAACATCAATTAGTTCCGTGTGATTTGCAGCCCATTTTCGAAGATGAAATCCTCCACATTTTAATAAGGCTATAAGCTGCTTCTGAACGTATTTGCATTCACGTAAGTTGTCTCCTCCCGACATTAGGTCTTCAACATAAAAGGCTTCCCTTAATATGCGTGCGGCGATCGAATAGTATTGTTCTTCATCAGATGCCAGCTGATGGAGTGTTTTCACAGCAAGGTACGGTGCAGATGCCGTTCCATATGTGACGGTGGTGAGTTTGTACTCTTTAATTTTTTCGCTTGAAGAGTTCCGCCACACTATCCGTTGATAGTCTTGATGAAGTTCGTTGATTTTAATTTGGCGATACATCTTTTCGATGTCTGCTGTGAACACATATCTGTGTCGCCGCCAACGCATAATGATTGTGGTTAGATCATACTGTAGTCTAGAATCAACCAACATGAGATCATTAAGGCTGATTCCAGTTGATGTTTTCGCTGATGCATCGAACACTACTCTGAGCTTTGTTGTCAGGGTGTGAGGCTTAATGACAGCGTGGTTTGGCATATAGTATGCGCCTTCTTTTTGCCTTTCATTTTCAGGAACTTCTCTCATATGACCTAGACTTATAAATTCCCTTATGAAATTACTATATTCGCGGTGCATTGAGGGATCCGATTTAAATTTTTTCTCCAGTTGAAGTAATCTAGCAATTGCTCTGTCTCTTGATTTTCCCAGGCTATAGTTCTGTTCCAATAGCTTGTTAAATGGGATGTCAACAACATATCTGCCATTACTATCTCGACAGTGTGTTTCTTCGTACAACTTTCGACTTAATTTAATTTTTCGGGTACCTCCTTTTGATCCCAAAAATTCTTGAGCTGTCTTTCTAACGATGTTTGGTCAACCATTCCTATAATTTTTACACTTCCGCATTTGGTTGAAGTACGTCCTGTGATGAACCAACCGAATTGTGACCTTTGTGCCATGGGAAAACCTTTTGGCCTTTTTTTAACGCCATTTAGGATGATGTCTCCGTAAACATCAGCTCCAAAAATCAGATCAGCTAGCAACAGGTTCTTTAAGTTGTTAGGAATTTCGTTGAAATCATTTTTATCTGGAGTCAGCCTGGTGAGTGTCGGTAAGACAAGCGCAGAAGTCACCAGTTTGAAGTTTAATGCAAATCTTGGTGCTAATATTAATTTTTTGTACCGAACTGTTCCAGCATTAGTTGCTCCCAAACCGCTGATTTCAGTATGTACCTTTTGTTTTGGCAAACGTAATTATTGTGCAGCTTAAGTGTTGCTTGCGATCCAGGATCAATGAGAGCTCGAAGTCTTCTTTGATGACCATCAATGTTCGTCGCTGTTATCAATGATGTGGCAAGCAAAACACCTTGATTTTGATGTCCATAATTAAACTGGACTCCATCCGAGTGCATTCTTCCGTCATTTATTGAACGCGCAACAGCTTGTCTTCTTAAGGCAAAGTTTTCTTGGTGTAAGAGGGTGTGGTGTTTCTTATTGCATTGCTTGCAAGTTCGCAACCTAGTGCACGCATCCTTTTTGTCATGCCTTAAGCAGATTATACACAACTTAGCAAGTCTAACTTGTTCGCATCTTTCCTTAGGCGTCCAATTCAAGAACTTACTGCAGGAGTAAAGATTGTGGTTATTCTTACAAAATATGCATTTAGCTCGAGTTGCTAAATGATAATTACGAACGTAGACCTTTGATTCCTCCTTGCAATATCTTTGTCTAGATGATCTTGTCACCTCCAATGCTTAGTACCTTCTTTGCAGAATATCATACAATGTTTGCAGTGAGGGCATCTTGTTTGGTTGTTCCAAACTTTGCTCAAACAGGTTTCTGCTTTCTTGGTCTAACGCCTTCGTGATAACATGAACAATAAGAGGGCCCCAAGATGTCGTATCAAAGACTTCCGTCGTTGCATCTTCTTCTTCTCCTTCATCTTGTGGCGCTACAGTCCGGGGTGGACCTGGGCCTCAACCAACATGCCTCTCCAGCCAGCACGATCTTTCACAAGCTGTCTCCAGTTGCGCACTCCAAGTTGGTTGAGGTCCTTCTCCACTTGTGTGCGCCACTTTAGTCTAGTTCGTCCTCTGTTGCGTTGTCCAAATGTCTCGGATTCAAAGACTTTTCGGGCCGGAGCAGTGGTGGCCATACGCTCTACATGGCCTAGCCATCTTAAGCGTTGTATCCGTAGACGCTTGACCACGCGCATGTCGCTGTACAGCCTATAGAGTTCGTCATGAAATCTTCTCCTCCAGATGCCATGAAAGCAAACAGGACCAAAAATCGCACGCAAAACTTTTCTCTCGAAAAGACTAAGGGCTTCCTCATCCGAAATTTCTGCTGCCTAGTGTGACGCTCCGTCCGAGACGTCGATGTTGTGTGTCCTTCCTTGATGACAGCATGTACTTCGTTTTGCCCTCATTTACCAGTAGACCCATTTTAGCCGCTTCCGCTTCAATGCCACCAAACGCCTCATTGACGGCTCGCTGTGTTCGTCCAATCACGTCAATGTCATCAGCGTAAGCTAGCAATTGAACTGACTTCTGGAAGATCATGCCTCTGGTGTTGACTTGTGAGTTACGCACGATCTTTTCGAGGATGATGTTAAAGAAATCACATGACAGTGCGTCGCCTTGTCTAAAACCTTTTTCGACATTGAAGGTCTCGGTGAGTTCGGTACCGACCTTGACGGAGCAGCGAGAGTTCTCCATCGTCATCCTACACAATCTGACGATTTTGGTAGGAATGCCAAAACTAGACAGGGCTAGACAGGACTGTATAGCTCGTCTCTATGCACACTGTCATATGCGGTCTTGAAGTCGACGAATAGGTGGTGAGTATCAATTTGCATTTCTTGGGTCTTTTCCAGGATCTGCCGTAATGTTAAGATCTGGTCTATTGTGGACTTCCCTGGCCTGAAACCACACTGATAAGGGCCTATCAGGTCATGGACAAATGGTTTCAGAGGCTCACACAATACGGCAGAGAGGATCTCGTATGCGATGTTCAGGAGACTAATCCCTCTGTAGTTGGCGCAGTCAAAGGGGTATCCTTTCTTGTGGACCTGGCAAACGACGCTGAGATTCCACTCATCGGGGTTGCTTTCCTCCGACCATATCTTACAGATGAGCTGGTGCATGCGCCCAACCAGGTCATCTCCAGCTGCTTTAAATAGTTCCGCTTCAGCAGCTTTGTTTGACATTAGCTTGGATATTGCTATCTTCACCTCGTCTATGTCGGGGGGACGAAATGCTTGTCTATCATCGTCCAAATTGAGTCTAACATTCTGCCTAACAGCGGGATTTGGGTCGTCATCGCCGTTAAGGATTCTGCAGAAATGATCCTTCCAGATTCTCAGCACAGACTGCGACTCTACTACTAGTTGTCCATTTTGGTTCCGGCAGGCCTTGGTCCGAACCTTGCATCCTAAGAATAGCTATTTTACCTTTCGGTAAAACTTTCGGACTTCATTCCTGCCAAAACACCTTTCCATTTCCTCGACCGCGCGCTTCTCATGCTCCTTGTTCTTCCTTCTGAGAAGCCGGTGCTCTTCCCTTCTTCTCTGTTCGTAGAGTTCACGAACAGCCCGCGTTGTTCAATGCAGCGTCGCCTTATAGGCGTCTTGTTTAGCTGCGTGCGCTTCATTGCATCTAAGATCGCCTTAATTGAGTTTAATGTTGACTGGTTGCCTTGATGACCAGCCTTGAGCATTTTTTCGATGTGTACTCCGAAAATTTTTCTTTCATTATCGTATCTATCCTTTAATGTTTCCCATGCCGTTTGATAATTTGCACTTGAAATGGTTAGGTGCTGTATTAGTGTGGCTCTCCTTCTAAATGGGTTTTCAAATATTCTATTTTTTCTGTTGTGCTGAGAATTGTTCTATTTCTTTTCTTTTCTTTCTTTTCTCGCCAAGTTGGCACTGAAAGAAGTTCATACATTCGGAAATCTTCACTATACAAGAGTGGCAGCCATATTTCGATGATAACATATTATCTGTTACTCGTGCTCTTGGTTGTAACGTCTTGTATAGTTGAATAATTGACCCGTGAGTTGCTTCTTCTGGTATCATGATGCTTCTTGGTATGTTGTTGTCAGAGATAAGCAAGGAGATATTGAACTCCCTCGTCTTCCGCCCTTTGAGGTCAGCTGACAGCGTTTTCTATAAACCCCTGTCTGTGAATACGTGTGAGCTGTCTTGATCAGCTGATTGCAAGCAGCTGATCAGTTATTGAGGTGAAATATCTTGACAGGGAGTAAAATCGTAAGGGTGCGTAAGTATTAAGGGTGCGAGAGTATAAATCAGGTAATGGATATTTATTCTTAAAACGCGAAACGACAATAAAGTATGTGGGATTTGTTTAGAGTTACTTGAAAAGAAAACACACTCAGAAATTATAATGGTAACACTTTATTGACAGTTCTATGTTCTGTTCAGTTTGACGACTGACTACCGAATGAATTCTGGCTGCTGGCTCATGCGTCGTGATCGTGTTGTTTGTTCTCGTGCGTATGTGTGTGTGTTCGGTTTCTTCACTGATTCTCCGTTGCGTACACGGTTGTGTCGTACGATTGGTCTGTCGTCGTATCGTCGCCTGATCAGATCCTGTTAGGTCGCCTGATGCGTTCGTATGTCTGTTAGTTAACTGTCCTGTCTCTTCAATCGGCTGCGATGTGATGTACATTCCTACATTCGGCTATCCTGACGGTCATTCGTCCCGAATGAAAGATCCCACGGTTTCATGTATTCCGCAACAGTAGTTGTAGAACTCGGCCCCTCGTGCCTACCGACCTTTTCCACCTCATATCTGCCATTCGACAACTTTCTAGTGACTTTGTAAGGACCAAGAAATTTCGGCCGCAGCTTCATCCCCGTTCCAAACTGGGTTCGCTTGATAGCAACTAACTCGTTCAAACTGTATTTCCTTTCTTGTACTCTGCTCTTGTCGTAGGTCCTTTTGTTTTCTTGCTGCACCCTTAGTATGTTTTCTTTTGCTTGTTCTCTTACAGCGTTCCGTTCTGTATCCATCTCCTCCACTATTGTTTTCTCGAGAAGTTCTCGGATATCTGGAAAATCTGCAACACGCATGTCCATCCCGGTTAGGATTCTGAATGGAGTGAACTGGGTTACCCTTGACGGAGTATTGTTCAGTACTTTTTGTCGGATAAAGCCAGACAAACTTTGAAAACCCATCGACCACCACAAATATGTAGTTATACTTTTTCTTTGTCGCTTCCATAGGACCGACGTGGTCCAAATGGTATGTCCCCAATGGTCGATCTTCTTTATCAATCGGTACCAGAAGTCCTTCTTTTTTTCCCACCTTGGCTTCCACTACTATACACTTAACACAGCTTTTTACTACATCCACAACTTTCCTTCCAAGTCTTGGGATATAGTACACCTTTTCAACCAAGTCTTGCGTCTTTTTAACTGAAAAGTGACCTTGCTGGTGTGCGATGGTTTTGATTTCTCGTTCCATTGTTGTTGGGATCACTATGAGTTCTCTTACTGGATCCTTATGTAACACTCCCGCTTTCAAGAAAAAGTCTTCATATTCGCCCCTTGCCAGTATCTCGCGAACAGCCTTCGTCCACATGTCCTGCGATTGTGCTTCCCGAATTCTATGAATCAAGGACTCTTCTAACAACAAGCAAGACACTCTGCTCAGAGCATCTACATGCTTCATCTTTGTGCCCGATCGATGTTCGATCTCATAGTCGAATTCCTGCATAAACATGGCCCAACGCGACACTCTCAATGGCATATCTTTCTTCTTCATTGTCATACCAAAAGCGTTACAATCAGAGACAATCTTTATCCTTCTTCCCAACAGATATACTCTCCACTTCTTTAAAGCTTCTATGATGGCTAGTACTTCTAATTCGTAAGAGTGATATCTTTGCTCTGATGGTGTAGTCTTCCGGCTCATATACTCAACTGGATGGAAAAGTTGATCATCAGGGTTCTTCTGCAACAATACTGCCCCATACCCGTACATGCAAGCGTCTGTATGGACCTCAGTTGGCGCTGTAGGATCAAACAACCTTAGTACAGGATAACTTGTTAGCGCAAGTTTCAACTGCTCGACGGCCAATAACTGCTCAACACCCATCTCAAATTTAGCATCTTGCCGCAGTAGATCAGTTAATGGTTTAGCTTTTACCGCAAATCGCTCGACGAATCGTCTGAAATACGATGTCAGACCCAGAAAACGTTGAAGCATCTTCTTGTCATTTGTTACCGGAAACTCTCTTATTGCTCTCGTTTTCTCTTCTGATGGCCGTATTGTACTTTTCTCCACGATGTATCCCAGGAATTCAACCTTCCTCTTCAAAAACTGACACTTTTTCCATTTGATGCGTAACCCGCTCTCCGCAGCTATTCGTAGAACCAGTTTTAACTTCCGTATGCCCTCTGCCTCATCTTTGGATGGAATGATGATGTCGTCTACGTATACTACTACGGTGCCGTTGTTAATCAATTGCCTTAATACAGCAAATATGTATCTTGAAAAAACAGCTGGTGAGTTTGAAATTCCGAACGGTACATACCGGAACTCAAATTGGCCATGGTGTGTTACAAACGATGTATATTTCCTTGATGTTGGCTCCACTGGCACATGAAAGAATCCCTCCGCTAGGTCCAGAGTAGTGAAAACGTTTCCTCCTTGAAGTCTCTCGAGTGCGCTGTCAATCAAAACCATAGGAAAGTTGTCTCTTACTATTTTTTGATTCAGCCTTCTGAAGTCACAGCAAAGTCTATGTGTACCATCCTTTTTCTTTACTAGGACAACTGGTGAGGCGTATTCCGAGGTGCTTGGTTGTATTATCCCCTTCCGTAACCAATCATTTACCTGTTGTTCTACTGCCCTCTGTTCTGTATATGCCATTCGCCGTGGGCGTTGAAATACTGGAATGTCGTCCGTCAATATCAACTTCATCTCTACCGGTGCCTTACTGTCTTTTTTTGGGGTATATTCTTCTATAAGTTGGAGTACTGCTTCCTTCTCTTCGCTGTGCAGATGATTAAGTTCGATTTCCGATTCACTCTTCCATTCTCCTTCCTCGGCGGCAATGCAGATGGATCCGAATTCAGAGGCTAGGTCAAAACATACTTCTCCTTCTTCTCTCTGCAAAGGGCTTCTTATACGACTCTGCGTGCTTGTACGGCCACTGCCCAACACGTCTTCACCACTTCTGTCCCCTTTGGCCTTACTTTCCACTAACTCTACCACTTCTGTATTTGTATGTTTCCTCCGAAATTCTGCGCCCTCATCTGTTAGGATCACATCCACCTTACTTAGCACGTCATACCCAATTACTGCCGAATACTGCATGTCCGCTTCCCGAACAACGTGGAACCTGATATGTAACTCCAAACCGTTTGCTTCGATGTTTGTAGTAAAACTGCCTAATGTCATGACGTTGCTCTGTCCGATACCCCTCAGACTAGTCTTTGTTTTGTCTAACTCGACATAGTCTAGCATTGTGAGTGCATCGTATCGAATGAGACTTACGTCGCTTCCTGTATCCACCAGTGCTGACAACTCGTTATTCTTTATCTTGACTGTTTTAAATATTCTATTTGAACCTAACGCGAAACATACCCTCGCTTCAGAAATTTCACCTCCGTTATCTGTTGACGCAGTGTGAACGTTGGATGGTTCGGGTTTTGTTCGCGCTTGTCCTGCTTTACATTCGGATGATCGATGTCCTGGGCGCCCACAGTTGAAACATTTGAATGTTCTCGACTGGCAGTCCCTTGCGATATGTGTCGTATCTCCGCATTTAAAATATTTTCTCCTTCCAACTTCTTGTTTTACTGGTACGCATCCTCCCAATGGTGTTCGCTGACTTCCTCTAAAAGATGGCGCCGGTAAAGCTAAATTTCGAACCTTCTCATACACCCTCAGTTGTTCCTTCAGCTCCGCTATTGATTTAGCTTGGTACAGCGTCATCTTATTCTGCCATGTATCGGTCAATCCCTTAGCGAAATAGTCGATGATACTTTCGTCGTCCACATTTGCAGCTTTCCCAATTTCTATTAGACAATACAAGTATTCGCGTAAAGTCTCAGTTGGTTTCTTTCTACGGTTCCTCAACCTATTGTGGACTTCCGCAGACGATGTCCTCACCCCGAACTCTTCCACAAGTGCTTCCTTCAGAGCGGTCCAGTCTCTAATCCCCGTTTGACTTCGAATGAAAAGCTTGGCTGCTCCTTTGAGTAATTGCTTCGCGTATACATATTTCTGCAAACTATTCCACCGCAACGTCACCGCATTGTCCTCAAAATCTTGAATCCACAGATTGACTTCTGGGAAACCTGAACCGTCAAATGGCACGAAAGAGTCTTCTATATCGCGAAGCGTAAAACTTCCTCTTGCCGCTGTTACTTCTGCCGTGGAATCCATTGTCGTATCGTCAGCATTCAAATTTTCGTTGCCTTCATCACGCGATATGCCGAAGTGCTGTAGGAGCCGATCTTGTAGCGTTACTTTAAGTCCCGTTGTCGGTAAGTTGAGTTCCGTTAATTTCGTCCGCAGTTCGTTAGTAGTCAGAGCCAGCACCGTTTCTAATTCCATCTTGTTTTTTTTTTTCTTTACAATTTTATTATTTTACAACTGATTGATACAACTTTAAGAATTCAAAAAAACTAGTTACAATATTCAAACTCAATTACAATGCAATGTTTGTATTCAATATACAAAAGTTCAATTCATTAATAGCTGTTGAATGTCCAAAACAAAATTAAATACACGGCAAAATAATGATAGTTAAATTTTGTTTAAATTTGGTATTATAAATGGCGAAAAAAGGGATTACAATATTTCATTCTTCTGTATGCAAACAATACTTAAGTATATGATATACAAAACTTGAATTTAACAACTGCTATATGCAAGAAAACAATTGTATATACTCAGTAGAGGTGTGTAATACTTATCATCTTACAAAGGGAAAAAAAAGTCGTGTAATATCTACTAAAAACTATTACGTGTAATATAATTTCACTTGTACTCGCCGCACGTGACACCCTGTCGCTCTTCTGCTGTTCTACAGTTGTCTTCTGTTCACTGCATTCACCCTCGCACCTGGATACTGTGGTATTTTTCCTTCCTTTTCGTGCTCTTCTTTGGCACCTTAAATCCACTTCTGTTTTGTAGCTTTTTTTTTCATTCACTTTCTTACTTTATTATGCTACTTCAAATCTTTGGCACAGTCCCGGACGAGCCCCCATATGTGGGATTTATTTAGAGTTACTTGAAAAGAAAACACACTCAGAAATTATAATGGTAACACTTTATTGACAGTTCTATGTTCTGTTCAGTTTGACGACTGACTACCGAATGAATTCTGGCTGCTGGCTCATGCGTCGTGATCGTGTTGTTTGTTCTCGTGCGTATGTGTGTGTGTTCGGTTTCTTCACTGATTCTCCGTTGCGTACACGGTTGTGTCGTACGATTGGTCTGTCGTCGTATCGTCGCCTGATCAGATCCTGTTAGGTCGCCTGATGCGTTCATATGTCTGTTAGTTAACTGTCCTGTCTCGTCAATCGGCTGCGATGTGATGTACATTCCTACAAGTATGTTTCTTAATAAATCTTAAATACCACCAATTAGCAATTAAGTTGACAAACAAAGAACTGCTTAAACGCTTTTAATAAGCAAGTATGATATATGGTGATAACAAGAATTTAACGCCAGTCATAAGTTTTTAATAATAAAAAGTACAATTGTTGGTTATTCATCTTTTTTTTTATAATATTCTTGCAAAAACATTGTTTTACAAGCATGGCGTAAGCATTCATTGCGAAATATTTTTTTAAGTCTCATGTTGTGTTTCTGAACATCTTCGGCCAAATCGCCTAATCTGCCGCCATGTTTGAAAAACTAGACCATTATGGAGCCGAATCCACGGATTTGCCGCCATTACTGTGGTGGATCCATCGATTTGCCGCCATTATCCACCGATTTGGTCTAAGATCCAGGGATTTTGTAGAAGTGTTGGCGATTCTGAAGGGATTTTTCACACAACTACAAAATCCCTGGATTGGACAAGCATATGGCCAGGGGCAAAAACTGGTCTAAGATGAGCATCTCCTTGATTCCCTTATCTCTGGTTGTTGTGAACCCAAGAGAGTTCGGTTTTCAGCTGACTTACAGCCAATATCAAAGGATGGATTTGTCCGTGATGTGTTGCCAATATAACGTCCAATAGTGTATTTTATGTGTTGTAGAAGTTCATCAATATTAACATCACAGGAAAGGCTGTTGATATAAACATGTGGAAAACATGTTCATTTTCGTCTTGAGTTTCTAACTTAGAAATCATTTTGTATATTATCCTTAACTGGTTTTGAGTTGCCGTGCGATCTTCTGAAATAGGTTTATTGTGGAGTCTATAATGCTCGTTTGATTCTTCAGTAGATTGAGCAAATGGTTGTCATTGTCTGTGACTTCCGCTATTTTCTGTTTATATTGAGCCGCAAAGTCTTGACCCAGAATCCCAAACAATTTGGTGATCGTTTCTTCCTATGTTGTGATTCATTGTCTGTATGACGCAGTATATCATTGTTTCGTTCAATTTGTGCCATTTGTCGATCAAATAAATATAGAGTGCTATCACACAGCAAAGTGTTCGAGTCTGACAAGTTTGTGTTCAGATAAATATCCTTCATGTGTCTTATGAACTTTCTGTATGTATAAAAATCTGTCCAATAGTTGGTCAGATTGAAGAACACTATGGTTTTCCACGATCGGACAACCATATTTGCAAGTCCAATACCTTTAAAATATATTCCTGGCGTTGTTTCAAATTTAGTTATTTTCACAGTTGTCGCTTATCTGTTGACCAACTGCAGTGCTTAAGACCAACGTTAACATACAAATCCAAGGGATTAGGTTTAATTTATTTTTCCTAATAATACGACAGCTTTGCATTTCTGGTCTGAGGAACTTGCTCTGCTTTTAACAGAAGTTATTGGTTCGGCATTTTCTTCTATTGGTAGAGGGCACAACTTTGTCGCCGGTCTTTTCGCGTACTTTTTGTTGCTGTATACAGTAACTGCTCGAACTTGTCCATCTGTTCCAGGATACAGTTCAGTGGAGGGCGATTGTCTTTTATCAGTACTATATCTCCAATACCTATGTTCTATCTCTCTTCTGTTTCCATTTCCCACAATGTTGTAACTGGCTCTGATATTCTGATGATCATGTTTGCCAAAAATCTTGCACCATTTTTTGAATCAACAGCCATCGAGAACGGTAGGTTCTATTTTGATCCAGTGTGGGATCTGGCAGGGCATTTAGTGCTGAGCCGATTAGAAAGTGTCCCGCTGTTAAAATCATTTTGTCATCGATGTCATTACTTAGAGTGGTCAGTGGACGGGAGTTCAGGCATGTGTCTATTTGTGTTAACGTTGTATAGAATTCTTCAAATGTGAGCGTGGTGTCACTGATGACTCTTTTAAGATAATGGATTTTACTCCGGCTTCCCACAATCCTCCAAAGTGGGGTGCAGCTGGCGGAATAAAATTCCACTGTATACCGTCCACGAGCAATTTGTCTGATACACCGGTTTTTAGTTGATTGGCAACGAGCTTGCAGATATTCTGTAACTCCTTGTTCGATCCTACAAATGTTGTTCCACAATCACTATAGAAGTTCGAACAGATGCCTCTTCTAGAAATAACTCTTCTTGAAGAGTTCCGCCACACTATCCGTTGATAGTCTTGATGAAGTTCGTTGATTTTAATTTGGCGATACATCTTTTCGATGTCTGCTGTGAACACATATCTGTGTCGCCGCCAACGCATAATGATTGTGGTTAGATCATACTGTAGTCTAGAATCAACCAACATGAGATCATTAAGGCTGATTCCAGTTGATGTTTTCGCTGATGCATCGAACACTACTCTGAGCTTTGTTGTCAGGGTGTGAGGCTTAATGACAGTGTGGTTTGGCATATAGTATGCGCCTTCTTTTTGCCTTTCATTTTCAGGAACTTCTCTCATATGACCTAGACTTATAAATTCCCTTATGAAATTACTATATTCGCGGTGCATTGAGGGATCCGATTTGAATATTTTCTCCAGTTGAAGTAATCTAGCAATTGCTCTGTCTCTTGATTTTCCCAGGCTATAGTTCTGTTCCAATTGCTTGTTAAATGGGATGTCAACAACATATCTGCCATTACTATCTCGACAGTGTGTTTCTTCGTTCAACTTTCGACTTAACTTAATTTTTCGGGTACCTCCTTTTGATCCCAAAAATTCTTGAGCTGTCTTTCTAACGATGTTTGGTCAACCATTCCTATAATTTTTACACTTCCGCATTTGGTTGAAGTACGTCCTGTGATGACCCAACCGAATTGTGACCTTTGTGCCATGGGAAAACCTTTTGGCCCTTTTTTAACGCCATTTAGGATGATGTCTCCGTAAACATCAGCTCCAAAAGTCGGATCAGCTAGCAACAGGTTCTTTAAGTTGTTAGGAATTTCGTTGAAATCATTTTTGTCTGGAGTCAGCCTGGTGAGTGTCGGTAAGACAAGCGCAGAAGTCACCAGTTTGAAGTTTAATGCAAATCTTGGTGCTAATATTAATTTTTTGTACCGAACTGTTCCAGCATTAGTTGCTCCTAAACCGCTGATTTCAGTATGTACCTTTTGTTTTGGCAAACGTAATGATTGTTCAGCTTAAGTGTTGCTTGCGATCCAGGATCAATGAGAGCTCGAAGTCTTCTTTGATGACCATCAATGTTCGTCGCTGTTATCAATGATGTGGCAAGCAAAACACCTTGATTTTGATGTTCATAATTAAACTGGACTCCATCCGAGTGCATTCTTCCGTCATTTATTGAACGCGCAACAGCTTGTCTTCTTAAAGCAAAGTTTTCTTGGTGTAAGAGGGTGTGGTGTTTCTTATTGCACTGCTTACAAGTTCGCAAAATAGTGCACGCACTCTTTTTGTCATGCCTTAAGCAGTTTATACACAACTTAGCAAGTCTAACTTGTTCGCATCTTTCCTTAGACGTCCAATTCAAGAACTTACTGCAGGAGTAAAGATTGTGGTTATTCTTACAAAATATGCATTTAGCTCGAGTTGCTAAATGATAATTGCGAACATAGACCTTTGATTCCTCCTTGCAATATCTTTGTTTAGATGATCCTGTCACCTCCAATGCTTAGTACCTTCTTTGCAGAAAATCATACAATGTTTGCAGTGATGGCATCTTGTTTGGTTGTTCTAAACTTTGCTCAAACAGGTTTCTGCTTTCTTGGTCTAACGCCTTCGTGATAAGATGAACAATAAGAGGGCCCCAAGATGTTGTATCAAAGACTTCCGTCGTTGCATCTTCTTCTTCTTCATCTTGTGGCGCTAAAGTCCGGGGTGGACCTGGGCTTCAACCAACATGCCTCTCCAGCCAGCACGATCTTTCGCTAGCTGTCTCCAGTTGTGCACTCCAAGTTGGTTGAGGTCCTTCTCCACTTGTGTGCGCCACTTTAGTCTAGGTCGTCCTCTGTTGCGTTGTCCAAATGGCTCGGATTCAAAGACTTTTCGGGCCGGAGCAGTGGTGTCCACACGCTCTACATGGCCTAGCCATCTTAAACGTTGTATCCGTAGACGCTTGACCACGCGCATGTCGCTGTACAGCCTATAGAGTTCGTCATTAAATCTTTTCCTCCAGATGCCGTCAATGCAAACAGGACCAAAAATCGCACGCAAAACTTTTCTCTCGAAAAGACTAAGGGCTTCCTCATCCGAAATTTCTGCTGCCTAGTGTGACGCTCCGTCCGAGACGTCGATGTTGTGTGTCCTTCCTTGATGACAGCATGTACTTCGTTTAGCCCTCATTTACCACTAGACCCATTTTAGCCGCTTCCGCTTCAATGTCAGCAAACGCCTCATTGACGGCTCGCTGTGTTCGTCCAATCACGTCAATGTCATCAGCGTAAGCTAACAATTGAACTGACTTCTGGAAGATCGTGCCTCTGGTGTTGACTTGTGAGTTACGCACGATCTTTTCGAGGATGATGTTAAAGAAGTCACATGACAGTGCGTCGCCTTGTCTAAAACCTTTTTCGACATTGAAGGTCTCGGTGAGTTCGGTACCGACCTTGACGGAGCAGCGAGAGTTCTCCATCGTCATCCTACACAATCTGACGAGTTTGGTAGGAATGCCAAAACTAGACAGGGCTAGACAGGACTGTATAGCTCGTCTCTATGCACACAGTCATATGCGGTCGGTCAAGTCGACGAATAGGTGGTGAGTATCAATTTGCATTTCTTGGGTCTTTTCCAGGATCTGCCGTAATGTGAAGATCTGGTCTATTGTGGACTTCCCTGGCCTGAAACCACACTGATAAGGGCCTATCAGGTCATGGACAAATGGTTTCAGACGCTCACACAATACGGCAGAGAGGATCTTGTATGCGATGTTCAGGAGACTAATCCCTCTGTAGTTGGCGCAGTCAAAGGGGTATCCTTTCTTGTGGACCTGGCAAACGACGCTGAGATTCCACTCATCGGGGTTGCTTTCCTCCGACCATATCTTACAGATGAGCTGGTGCATGCGCCCAATCAGGTCATCTCCAGCTGCTTTAAATATTTCTGCGGACAGTCCGTCCGCTCCAGCAGCTTTGTTCGACTTTAGCTTGGGTATTGCTATCTTCACCTCGTCTATGTCGGGGGGGCGGAATGCTTGTCTATCATCGTCCAAATTGAGTGGAACATTCTGCCTAACAGCGGGATTTGGGTCGTCATCGCCGTTAAGGAGTCTGCAGAAATGATCCTTCTAGATTCTCAGCACAGACTGCGACTCTACTACTAGTTGTCCATTTTGGTCCCGGCAGGCCTTGGTCCGAACCTTGTATCCTCCGAATAGCTGTTTTACCTTTCGGTAAAACTTTCGGACTTCATTCCTGCCAAAACACCTTTCCATTTCCTCGACCGCGCGCTTCTCATGCTCCTTGTTCTTCCTTCTGAGAAGCCGGTGCTCTTCCCTTCTTCTCTGTTCGTAGAGTTCACGAACAGCCCGCGTTGTTCGATGCAGCGTCGCCTTATAGGCGTCTGGTTTAGCTTCGTGCGCTTCGTTGCATCTAAGATCGCCTTAATTGAGTTTAATGTTGACTGGTTGCCTTGATGACCAGCCTTGAGCATTTTTTCGATGTGTACTCCGAAAATTTTTCTTTCATTATCGTATCTATCCTTTAATGTTTCCCATGCCGTTTGATAATTTGCACTTGAAATGGTTAGGTGCTCTATTAGTGTGGCTCTCCTTCTAAATGGGTTTCCAAATATTCTATTTTTTCTGTTGTGCTGAGAGTTGTTCTATTATGTATAATGGCGGTGAAGATATCACAAAACGATTGCCATTCCAAATAATTTCCTTTGAATATCGGAATTTCTAATTGTGGCAATCGTGCCTCAACCTGAGGGTGTCTCTCTTCAATCGCTATTTGCTTCACTTCACTGAGTTTTGAAGCCATTTTATGAAGACATCAGTTCAACTCTCTTTGTACTTGCCGGTAGTCGTCATTTATCACATAGCTTGTATTGAGCTCGTTCTTTGAAGCGTTCATCATAAAGTCTTCGTGCAACTCAGTGAAGCTTTTTGATTGATCTAATAATATTTTTTGTTGGAAGTCATGTACTTCCATTGAATAGTCCGTTAAAGCTGCCTCTTCAAACTACATTTTATTATTAGCAATTGTCTTAATTTTTATTTTCAGTCTGCGCAATCGTTGACCCAGTTTTTCTTCTGAAGTGCCTGGTTCGTTGGTGTATTGGTTGTGTTGTTGAATTTTCGCCTTTAATTCTTCAGAGGCGACTGGTTCGCTGACATACGGGCTTGCCTTAGTTATTTTCTCCCGTAGCTGTTCATAGAGATGTCGTACTTTCTCTACTGTTTTACTCTGCATGTACGGAGTATCATGTTTTACCACTTTTTCTATCTCCTTGTGGTTTTCTAGAAACTCTGCCCAGATTTCATCTGTGCGATTCAGTTTCTCTTCTAAATATGTACTCGTTTTTCGCGTTGGGCTGTCCTGTGAAAAATTTATGCTAGTTCTGTCGAGCTCTTCTGCCAGAGTTTTCTGCCTAGCAACTACGATGTAGACTTCAGTTTCATCTAAAACCATCTTGCAGTCTTACGTTTTATGTTTGTTCTTGAATTCTTTGATTTCTTGTTACTACCAGTGTGAGCCCTGGTTACGCTTTTTTAATTCCAATGTGAGCCTTGGAAACGCTTTTAAAATCCAATGTGAGCCTTGAATATGCCGTTAAGGACGCTGTGAGCTTTTTATTTTAATAGAAGGACTAAATGTTTGCCTTAGTAGTCAAAAAGAGAAAAAAAGTATGACTCCTTTCCGCTAGGGGGGGGGGGGGAGCCAATATGTGCCGGTTACTTAAATGAACTGTAATTTATTTACAAATAATTTCACTTATATACTACAAATTTGCTTACTCTACGATAATAATGCGAAAACGCGGGGAAGCGAAATGCACAAAGATGAATGCATCGCGCTGTTGTGCGTTCTTGAGCGCTGTACTTCATCGCTTGGCGTCGTGTTTCATTATTGTTGTGAACGATCACAACACAATAATTTATTATATAGTACTTATGGACTCCCAAATATTACAAAACGCTAGATAACTACTACTGGTTTTAAATTCTGAACCTCGTGTTCCATAAATTTATATCGTTTTTATAACTGTTGTTATTTAATATTATGTCCGGTTTTATATTTGTAAAAATGTTCTCATTTTAAACCAACTTAATGGTTTTATGTATATTGTTATGTATTACAATTGTCACGCATTTTATTTTTTAAGTACGGGAATAAAAAGAAGTCATTCACCAAGTCAGGACTATACGGCGGATGACTCATCAAATCGATGTTTTGAGTGCTCAAAAATGCAGTTGTTTGAGACGATGTGTGAGAGCTCGCACTGTCGTGGTGAAGTGAAATTGAATTGAATTCATCGATGCACTGTTATTGAGTTAATCCACGTCGAAAGTTGTAAAAAATAATAGCTCGAAACACATTTTTTGGGCGAGATGAATCTTTTAACTTACTGTAAACAACACAAATAGCGCTCGGTTGTCTAAACGTTCTGAGTACGTATAACCTTAAAAATGTCAAACTCTACGATAGAGCTGGCAGTCGACAGACTGCAATACTAGGGTTGCCAATCCCGAAAAATAAAACGCAACCTACGTACATATTTCATAAGTTATTATAAATAGAAATGCTATCCAAACATTAATTTATTAGAATTAAATCCTATATAAAGTTTCTATTGCACAATTTTCAGAAAATAATATGCAGCAGTTCTTACGAACGCATTATGTTGAATACACACAAGATGGCTGACGAATTCACGAACACTGGGAAATTTACGAGTGTTTGACACTATTGAGGGCAAAAATTGATGAATTAGCTGCCATATTGCCTAGTTTTTAGGAGAAACGTAAAGATGTGTGAGTGAGACAATGTTCTATGTAACGTTAATAGCTTTCAGAATTTGGATGATATTTACTAGACCACGAAAATAATAGTCGAACTTTCTTTGGACGAAAGGGAAATCAGCTGCTTGATCAGATGTTCAGTTCACCATCTCCATCCTTATTGGTTTTTGGTAGTACAGTACATACTGCCTTACAATCTCTGCATTTTCCTCACAATACACAAATAGAAATAACTTCAAAACGCTTTTAAGTATCTCCGACACCAACCACTCTCACTTCAATTTCTTTATTTCTTTCAAACACCGGAAAACGCATTTTTTTTATATTTTAATAAATCCTTGTTAAAAAGAATTATTATTAAACAAGTGTGTTTAATAAACAACTACAATTTTAAAACAATTCGCTTAGATCTCACATTAAATACCAGTTTTGCGCTGCCTACTTGTAGCTTTTATGAACTCTTTTCTGCTGCAGGAGGTATTCGGCAGTATACACTACGTACACTAGAAGTTAGTGTGAATAAACGAGGTATTCTCAAGTAAAACACAGTGAAATCTTCCACGGTACTACTCGACAAGAAAACTTCATGACAAAGCTAATCTCAGCTTGTTAGGTTGCGTCATTGATAGGCTCAAAACTTCTTATTGATGAAAACTGTACCTTTTCTGATAATGAGTTTATAACCCAATTTAATTTAATAATAATTATAAAGTGAATCTGAACAACCGACTCGAAATTGCAATATTAGCTTTAAGTATCAGCCACGTAAGTGTTTTTGTTCGTAGTTTTCGCTTGAATAGGATTCAATATTTTTTGTAAACGTATGTTATTAATAATAATAATAATTGTTGGCGCTACAGCCCAAAGCGGGACCAGGGCCTAGCTTGCTCATCAACCACTCGTGTTGTGCGCGCTACTGTTCTCTCACGTGTACAAGGGACCTACAGTTTTTTGCCGACTCCAAACGGCGAAATTTGAGAAGCTTTTTAAGACAGTTATTACTCTTTGAGTGTTGTCAGCAGCTCAAAAGAGGTGGTGCCGTGAAAAATTCGAAAAATTGGTGTTGAGCTGGGAGTTGAAACTAGACCCTTCGGCGTGTGAGCGTCGCACTCTACCCACTACGCCACGGCGACCATATGTCATTACAAAGTATTATATCTTAGTTGTAAATGTTCATAGAATCTCAAATCTCCAAAAAATTAATTATTTGAAACTTGAAATGCAAAACTCTGGCTACGTTAAATAAAAATGACTGAATAAATGTATGAACCTTGTCATCACACATCTACTGGCAAGAGTACAGTTCATTACCATATTATCACCATTGAACAACCCGTAGCAGAACGATGAGGTTAGAAGCTGAAACATACCAGAACTTAATTCAAATCCATGATTGAAAACAGCATTTGCCGACCGTCCAGCAGTCCATGGGTGAGTCCTCGCCGTATGGTAAAAAAAACAGTTGGAGATTATGCGCGACTATCGAAATGCTAAAATACAGCCAGATTGCTGGCCAATACCTTACTTTATGAATTTCAATCAGCTATATGGGAAAAACATCTTCCCAACGATCGATTTCAATGTCAGCTATACCACTAGTTACGGCTTATTTGAGTGGAAGGTAATCCCGTTCGGTCACAAAAATTCTACACAGACGTTCCAGTGAAATATTGATAGAGTCCGTTTTGGTGATCTCCTTGTGTTATCTGAATCAGCAGAGCTCCATCGTAAACATTAAGGCACCAGAAGTTGCATATTTTTGGCATGCAATATATGGTGCACCGTAGCTGGCATCAATCTAGACCAACTTAGGGACAAACAACAGATCGGATTCTTCTTATGTAAATTCACAGAACACAACTCAATACTGCACGTACGATTGAGATCTGCTGGCAATATATCTAGCCATAAAATGTTTCAAGCATCTGTTTGATGGTCGATAAATAACTCTCCTGTTCGACCCCATGCCATTTATGAACTCTTTCCAGCACATATCCAAAAAGGCATCCCAACGTCGACTAAGACACCTAGACTACATTTTGCAGTACACTGCAGACATCGTGGTTTTGTCTGCTGCAGGCAACCAAGTGGCAGATGCATAATCCATCGTTAGCGCCATAGTCATACCCACAAAGATAGACCATCAACTTCTACAAGCAGCACAAAAAGACGACACAGAACTTAAAGAAAACTAAAAGCCTAAAGACTTGGAGTCAAATTTACACATTAAAATACAAAAACTTACAATAGAACCAGATTGTCATATTTACTACCATATTGTTTTATATTATTTTATAATAACTTTGCAACGTGGTGGAAGTGATTTTTTGCCCGAAGGATTTTTTGAATTATATAATAATACAATGGGGAGGAATATTTGCTTTAATGACGATAGAATGCTCATTATCCATAACTTCTTCTACTGAGTCTGGCTCTGGATTTCCAGTTTGTTCATCAAGTATTTGATAATAGTTTACATTCATAGTGTTGGAATCATATTGCGCACTATCACTGTTTGAGTGTAATTCGGGAGGGAAAGCGGAACCATCTTCAGAATCAAATAGTACCCGTGTTCGAATTATTTTTGCTAATTTGAATTCGCAAAAATAGAAAACACATGTAAACACTGTGACAACTCAATTTAGAATGAACGCAATAATTTATTTTATAGTACTTATGAAATCCCATATATTACAAAACACTAGATAACTAAAATTCTAAACCTCGCGTTCCGTAAATTTACATCGTTTTTATAACTGTTATTATTTAATATTATGTCTGGTATTATATTTGTAAAAATGTTCTCATTTTGAACCAACTTAATGGTTTTATGTATATTGTAATGTATTACAAATGTCACGCATTTTCGTACTAAGTTATATTAAAAGGAAATGTTTCGCGAAATATCTTCGCCTCATTTTTGTTGTTAAGTAATGAGTGCACGCAACAAGTGCAATGACAAGGGCCAGATGTCCTTAATAATAATAATTGTTGGCGCTACAGTCCAAACGGGGGGCCAGGGCCTAGCTTGCTCATCAACTACTCGTGTTGTGCGCGCTACTGTTTTCTCACGAGTAGAAGGGACGCACAGTTTTTCTGCCGACTCCGAACGGCGAAATTTGAGAAGCTTTCATAGACAGTTATTACTCTTTAAGTGTCGTCAGCAGCTCAAAAGGGGTGGTGCCGTGAAAAATTCGAAAAATTGGTGTTGAGCTGAGAGTCGTACCTAGACCCTTCGGCGTGTGAGCGTCGCACTCTACCTACTACGCCACGGCGACATTTATATTAATTATAACATCTTTCAAAGTGAATAGATGCCATTTGAACAATAAAAAAATAACATTTTATAACACAATATTACATACATAACAATATTAATTTTAATTATAATACGAGTAACTCGGAATAATAATTGAAAATAAATCTTTTCCAAATGTGTGACTTTTGAGCATGCGTTACTCTCTTGTTCTTCTACGAGGGTTGCATTTTATATTTCGGGATAAGAGAACAAAAACAAATATTTATCATCTAAAAAAGCTTTGTTGTTTCTCAAAATATTCCCCGTTAAGAAATACACTTTTGCATGCGCTTGAACCAATTGTCGAAGCACTTTTGTCACTCTGATTGAGGTATCTCCAAAACATGCTTTCTGAACGCATCAACCGCTTCTTCAGGCATCGAAAAACGTTGACCTCTCATTTTATTTTTTAAGTACGGGAATAAAAAGAAGTCATTCGGTGCCAAGTCAGGACTATACGGCGGATGACTCATCAAATCGATGTTTTGAGTGCTCAAAAATGCAGTTGTTTAAGACGATGTGTGAGAGCTCGCATTGTCGTGGTGAAGAGTGATCCGTCTTCGGCGGTTGGTTTTCTTGATTTCTTGGAAGACAACTAGTAAACAAATGGTTGTGTTCTACTCAAAATTGACTGTTCTGCATTGTTCTAGTGGTACGGTTGTGACATATCCAGTATTTCCATAAAAACAGGCGACCATTTGCTGGGAAGTGCTTCGTGCGCGGGCAACTTTTGTTGGATTTGGCTCAATTTGAAACACCAATACAGTCGACTGCTGTTTACTTTCGGGCTTATACGCATAAATGCAGGATTCACCACCTGTCACGAAGTCATATACGTGTTTCGAAGCACCGCGATCGTATTTTTGGAGCATTTCTTTCGACCAATCGATACGAGCCTTCTGTTGAGTGATTAACAAATTTCGTGTTATCCAACGTGAACAAATTTTTTTTTGACGGTCAAATGAAGAGATGAATCTTTTATCTTACAGTAAACAACACAAATAGCGCTCGTTTGTCTAAACGTTCTGAGTACGTATAACCTCAAAAATGTCAAACTCTACGATAGAGCTGGCAATCGCCGGATTGCAGTACTAGAGTTGCCAATCCCGACATATTAAAACGCAACCTACGTACATATTTCATAAGTTATTATAAAAAGAAATGATATCCAAATATTAATTTATTAGAATTAAATCCTATTTAAAGTTTCTATTGCACTATTTTCAGCGAACAATATGCAGCAGTTCTTACGAACGCATTGTGTTGAACACACACAAGATGACTGACGAATTCACGAACACTGGGACATTTACGAGTGTTTGACACTATTGAGGGCAAAAATTGATGAATTAGCTGCCATATTGCCTAGTTTTGAGGAGAAACGTAAAGATATGTGAGTGAGACAATGTCCAATGTCACGTAAATAACTTTCAGAAATTGGATGATATTTACTAGACCACGAAAATAATAGACGAACTTTCTATGGACGAAAGGGAAATCAGTTGCTTGATCAGATGTTCAGTTCACCATCTCCATCCTTATTGGTTTTTGATAGTACAGTACATACTGCCTTACATTTTTTGCATTTTCCTCACAATACACAAATAGAAATAACTTCAAAACGTTGGACTCACTTCAGTTTCTTTATTCCTTTCAAATACCAGAAAAAGCAGTTTTTTATATTTTAATAAATCCTTGTTAAAAAGAATTAAAATGAAACATGTGTGTTTAGTAAACAACCACAATTTTAAAGCAATTCGCTTCGATCTCACATTAAATGTCAGTTTTGCGCTGCATACTTGTAGCTTTTATGAACTCCTGCAAGTTTTAAGCAGTTTATACTACGTACACTAGAAGTTAATGTCAATAAACGAGTTATTCTCAAGTAAAACAAAGTTAAATCTTCCACGGTACTACTCCACAAGAAAACTTCATGACAAAGCTAATCTCAGCTTGTTAGGTTGCGTTATTGATATGCTCAAAACTTCTTATTGATGAAAACTACCTTTTCTGATAATTTAATTATATAATATATAATATATTATATTATAATTAATTAAGAAGTATCAATAAAGTGTAAATGAACAACCGACTCGAAATTGCAATATTAGCTTTAAGTATCAGTCACGTAAGTGTTTTTGTTCGTAGTTTTCGCTTGAATAGGATTTAATATTTTTTGTAAACATATGCGATTAATAATAATAATAATAGTTGGCGCTACAGTCCAAAGGGGGACCAGGGCTTAGCTTGCTCATCAACTACTCGTGCTGTGCGCGCTACTGTTCTCTCATGAGTAGAAGGGACCTACAGTTTTTTGCCGACTCCGAACGGCGAAATTTGAGAAGCTTTTTAAGACAGTTATTACTCTTTGAGTGTAGTCAGCAGCTCCAAAGAGGTGGTGCCGTGAAAAATTCGAAAAATTGGTGTTGAGCTGGGAGTTGAACCTAGACCCTCCGGCGTGTGAGCTTCGCATTCTACCCACTACGCCACGGCGACCATATGTCATTACAAAGTATTATATCTTAGTTGTAAATGTTCATAGAATCTTAAATCTCAAAAAAATTAATTATTTGAAACTTGATACGCAAAACTCTGGCTTCTTCTTCTTCTTATTGTGGCGCTACAGTCCGGGGTGGACCTGGGCCTCAACCAACATTCCTCTCCAGCCAGCATGATCTTTCGCCAGCTGTCCCCAGTTGCGCACTCCAAGTTGTTTGAGGGTCTTCTCCACTTGTGTGCGCCATTTTAGTCTAGGTTCAAGCATGGATTCAAAGGCTTTTCGGGCCGGAGCAGTGGTGTCCATACGCTCAACATGGCCTAGGCATCTTAAGCGTTGTATCCGTAGACGCTTGACCAGGCGCATGTCGCTGTACAGCCCATAGAGTTCGTCATTAAATCTTCTCCTCCCGATGCCATCAACGCAAACAGGACCGAAAATCGTACGCAAAACTTTTCTCTCGAAGAGACTAAGCGCTTCCTCATCCGCCTTGCTAACGAGGTAGACGAAGTCCTTGACTGCCTCGAAGTTTCTGCTGCCTAGTGTGACGCTCCGTCCGAGACGTCGATATTGTGCGTCCTTTCTTGATGACAGCATGTACTTAATTTTGCCCTCATTTACCGCAAGACCCATTTCAGCCGCTTCCGCTTCAATGCCAGGAAACGGTTCATTGACGGCTCGCTGTGTTCGTCCAATCACGTCAATGTCGTCAGCGTAAGCTAGCAATTGAACTGATTTCTGCAAGATCGTGCCTCTGGTGTTGACTTGTGAGTTACGCACGATCTTCTCGAGGATGATGTTAAAGAAGTCAAATGACAGTGCGCCACTTTGTCTAAAACCTTTTTTGACATTGAAGGTCTCGGTGAGATCGTTACCGACCTTGACAGAACAGCGAGAGTTCTCCATTGTCATCCTACACAATCTGACGAGTTTGGTAGAAATGCTAAAACTAGACATGGCACTGTATAGCTCGTCTCTATGAAACCACACTGATAGGGACCTATCAAATCATGGACAAACGGTTTCAGACGCTCACACAATACGGCAGAGAGGATCTTGTATGCGATGTTCAGGAGACTTATCCCTCGGTAGTTAGCGCAGTCCAAGGGGTCTCCTTTCTTGTGAACCGGGCAAACGACGCTGAGATTCCATTCATCGGACATGCTTTCCTCCGACCATATCTCGCAGATGAGCTGGTACATGCGCCCAACCAGGTCATCTCCAGCTGCTTTAAATAGTTCTGCGGACAGTCCGTCCGCTCCAGCAGTTTGTTCGACTTCAGCTTGGATATTGCTATCTTCACCTCGTCTAAGTCGGGGGGACGGAATGCTTGTCTATCATCGTCCAAATTGAGTGGAACATTCTGCCTAACAGCTGGGATTTGGGCCGTCATCGCCGTTAAGGAGTCTACAGAAATGATCCTTCCAGATTCTCAACACAGACTGCAACTCTACTACGAGTTGTCCGGTTTGGTCCCGGCAGGCCTTGGTCCGAACCTTGTATCCTCCGGATAGTTGTTTTACCTTTCGGTAAAACGTTCGGACTTCTTTCCCGCCATAGCACCTTTCCATTTCCTCGACCGCGCGCTTCTCATGCTCCTTCTTCTTCCTTTTGGGAAGCCGGTGCTCTTCCCTTCTTCTCTGTTCGTAGAGTTCACGAACAGCCCGCATTGTTCGATGCAGCGTCGCCTTATAAGCGTCTTGTTTAGCTGCGTGCGCTTGCCTGCACTCGTCGTCAAACCATGGGTACCTTCTGGGTGGTGATGTTAAAACCCAGCACATCAGTGGCAGTATCTTTGATGACTTCTTGACAACGTTTCCATTCTTCTTGTATGCGGTCGTCAAAGTTCCCAGCAATCAGCTGCGATTGTAGCTTTTTGACGTATGTTCTTTCTAGGAGATCATAGAAGTTATCCTTCTCCTCTGTTGGGGCGTGAGCGCATATTAGGCTGATGTTCCCGAATTTAGCCTTGAGGCGTTCGCTGACGGGGTCGTAGCTCAAGACTTTTTGACTAAGTCTGCCTCGAACAACAAATCCGCATCCGAATAACCGTTGCCTTCTCTCTCTATAGCAATCGCTGTAGTAGATATCGTAGTTTTTCATCGCTTTTATGCCATCGCACTTCCTGGATGGCGGTAATGTCTGCCTTGTAGCAGTCAAGAGCCTCCGCAAGTTGTTCGGCTGCAAGTGGCCTGTTAAGGGACCTCACATTCCGCGCGCAAAACCGAAAATCATTGTCCTTAAAACGTTTGCTGGGGTCATTAACAGTTGATCCGTCCTTATCCGAGGCATATCGAGTTCTCTTAACTAACGGTTTTTTACGTGGTGATTAAGTTACCCTCACGCCCAACCCACAGACTGGTAGGCCAGGCCCATTACTTAAGCCCTCTGGCAGAAGGGCTCGCTTTATACAACGGATGTTGTGATGGCTATCCAGGGGGCGCCGCGTGTATGCCAACTTGACGTGTGGACTACCGATCGCCAAGTAGAGCGCAGTCAACGACGTAACCTCGCGTGCGCAGGCCCATTCCCCCCAAAAAAAACTCTGGCTACATTAAATCAAAATGATTGAATAAATGAACGAACCTTATCATCACACATCTACTGGCAAGAGTACAGTTCATCACCATATTATGACCACTGGCCAACCCGTAACAGAACAATGAGGTAAAAAGCTGAAACTTGCAAAGGCTGAATTCAAATCCATGATTGAAAACAGCATTTGCCGATCGTCCAGCAGTCCATGGGTGAGTCCTCGCAATATGGAAAGAAAAATGAGGGTGTTGGAGATTATGCGCGACTATCGAAACCATAATGCTCAAATACAGCCAGATCGCTGTCCAATATCTTACTTTATGAATCTCAATCAGCTATATGGGAAAATCATCTTCTCAACTCTCGATTTCAAAGTCAGCTGATACCACTCGTTTCGGCTTATTTGAGTGGAAGGTAATCCCGTTCGGTCTCAAAAATTCTACGCAGACGTTCCAGCGACATATTGATAGAGTCCATTTTGGTGATCTCCTTGTGTTATCTGAAACAGCAGAGCTCCATCGTAAACATTTAAGCGCAGTTTTTCAACGACTGACAGAGAATGGTTTGAAGATAAACATAAGTGTGTTTTTGGCAAACCAGAAGTTGCAGGCAATATATGGTGCACCGTAGCTGGCATCAATCTAGACCAGCTTTGGGACAAATATCTCCAACAGATCGGATTCTTCTCATGTAAATTCCCAGAACACAACTCAATACTGCACGTACGATAGAGAGCTGCTTGCAATATATCTAGCCATAAAATGTTTCAAGCATCTGTTTGAAGGTCGATAAATAATTTTCCAGACCGAGCCCATGCCATTTATGAACTCCTTCCAGCACAAACCCGATAAGGCATCCCAACGTCGACTAAGACACCTAGACTACATTTTGCAGTACACTGCAGACATCGTGGTTTTGTCTGCTGCAGGCAATCAAGTGGAAGATGCATAATCCGGCGTTAGCGCTACAGTCACAAAGACCACGATACACCATCAACTTCTACAAGCAGCAAAAAAGACGATACAGAACTTAAAGAAAATTAAAAACCATTAAAATACAAAAACTTACAATAGAAGCAGATTGGCATATTTACTACCATATTGTTTTATATTTTTTTATAATAACTTTACAACGTGGTGGAAGTGATTTTTTGCCCGAAGAATTTTTTTTAATTATATAATAATACAATGGGGAGGAATATTTGTTTTAATGACGATAGAATACTCATTATCCATAACTTCTTCTACTGAGTCTGGCTCTGGATTTCCAGTTTGTTCATCAAGTATTTGATAATAGTTTACATTCATAGTGTTGGAATCAGATTGCGCACTATCACTGTTTGAGTGTAATCCGGGAGGGAAAACGGAACCACCCTCAGATTCAAATCTTGCCCGTTATCGAATTATTTTTACGAATTTGAATTCGCGAAAAAAGAAAACACATGTGAACACTGTGACAACTCAATTTAGAATGAATGCAATAATTTATTATATAGTACTTATGAACTGCCAAATATTACAAAACGCTAGATAACTAAAATTCTAAACCTCGCATTCCGTAAATTTATATCGTTTTTATAACTGTTATTATTTAATATTATGTCTGGTATTATATTTGTAAAAATGTTCTCATTTTGAACCAACTTAATGGTTTTATGTATATTGTAATGTATTACAATTGTCACGCATTTTCGTACTAAATTATATTAAACAGAAATGTTTCGCGAAATATATTCGCCTCAGTTTTGTTGTTAAGTAATGATTGCACGCAACAAGTGCAATGACAAGGGTCAGATTTCCTTAATAATAATAATTGTTGGCGCTACAGTTCAAAGGGGGACCAGGGCCTAGCTTGCTCATCAACTACTCGTGTTGTGCGCGCTACTGTTTTCTCACGAGTAGAAGAAGAACCTACAGTTTTTTTGCCGACTCCGAATGGCGAAATTTGAGAAGCTTTCATAGACAGTTACTACTCTTTGAGTGTTGTCAGCAGCTCGAAAGAGGTGGTGCCGTGAAAAATTCGAAAAATTGGTGTTGAGCTGAGAGTCGAACCTAGACCCTTCGGCAAGGGTCAGGTTTCCTTATTTATATTAATTATAGCATCTTTGAAAGTGAATAGATGTCATTTAAACAATAAAATAATAACATTTTGTAACACCAAATATTAATTTTAGTTATAATACGCGTAACTCGGAATATTAATTGAAAATAAATCTTTTCCAAATGTGTGACTTTTGAGCATGCGTTATTCACTTGTTCTTCTACGAATGTTGCCTTTTATATTTCGGGATTAGAGAACAAATACAAAAAATTCAGTTGTTTGAGACGATGAGTGAGAGCTCGCATTGTCGTCGTGAAGAGTGATCCGTCTTCGGCGGTTGGTTTTCCTGATTTCTTGGAAGACAACTGGCAAACAAATGGTTTTGTACCACTCAAAATTGACTGTTCTGCGTTGTTCTAGTGGTACGGTTGTGACATATACAGTTTTTCCATTTGCTTAGAAGTGCTTCGTGCGCGGACAACTTTTGTTGGATTTGGTTCAATTTGACACACCACTACAGCCGACTGCTGTTTACTTTCGGGATCATACGCATAAATGCACGTGGTGGAAGTGATTTTTTGCCCGAATTTTTTTTAATTACATTATAATACAATGGGGGGGAATATTTGCTTTAATGACGTTAGAACGCTCATTTTCCATAACTTCGGCTACTGAGTTTGGCTCTGGATTTCCAGTTTGTGCATCAAGTATTTGATAATAGTTTACATTCATATTGTTGAAATCAAATTGCGCACTATCACCATCCTCAGAATCATCCTCAGAATCAAATAGTGCCCGTTTTCGAATTAGTTTTACTAATTTGAATTCGCAAAAAAACAAAACACATGTGAACACTGTGACAACTCAATTTAGAATGAACGCAATAATTTATTATATAGTACTTATGAACTCCCAAATATTACAAAACGCTAGATAACTACTACTATGTCTGGTATTATATTTGTAAAAATGTTCTCATTTTGAACCAACTTAATGGTTTTATGTATATTGTAATGTATTATAATTGTCACGCATTTTCGAACTAAGTTATATTAAACAGAAATGTTTCGCGAAATATATTCGTTTCATTTTTGTTGTTAAGTAATGATTGCACGCAGCAAGTGCAATGACAAGGGTCAGGTTTCCTTATTTATATTAATTATAACGTCTTTCAAAGTGAATAGATGTCATTTCAACAATAAAATAATAACATTTTGTAACACCAAATATTAATTTTAATTATAATACGCGTAACTCGGAATATTAATTGAAAATAAATCTTTTCCAAATGTGTGACTTTTGAGCATGCGTTATTCTCTTGTTCTTCTACGAATGTTGCCTTTTATATTTCAGGATTAGAGAACAAAAACAAATATTAATCATCGAAAATAGCTTTATTGTTTCTCAAAATATTTCCCATTAAGAAATTTACTTTTGAATGCGTTTGAATCAATTGTCGAAGCACTTTTGCCACTCTGATTGACGTATCTCCAAAACATGCATTCTGAACGCATCAACCGCTTCTTCAGGCGTCGAAAAACGTTGACCTCTCATATAATTTTTTAAGTACGGGAATAAAAAGAAGTAATTTGCCAATTCGGCGGATGACTCATCAAATCGATGTTTTGAATGCAGTTGTTGGAGACGATGTGTGAGAGCTCGCATTGTCGTGGTGAAGAGTGACCCGTCCTCGGCGGTTGGTTTTTTCTGATTTCTTGGAAGACAACTGGCAAACAAATGGTTGTGTACCACTCAAAATATGTTGTATGTATGTAATATGTATGTTGTACTGATGTAATATTGACTGTATGCTGGTCTTACTAGTGCTTAAGGTTGTCTCAATCTCACGGTGGGTCACATGACGATCTTGCAACATCAGTTGGCGCACAGCATCAATGGTTTCCGGAACAACAACTGGTTTCGGACGACCTTTACGTTACTGTCTTGGAGTGAACTACGACGGCGGTTAATTCACCATACCATCGATAAACACTGGTCCTTGATGGAACTTCATCGCCAAAAATTGAATTGAATTCATCGATGCACTGTTATTGAGTTAATCCACGTCGAAAATTGTAAAAAACAATGGCTCGAAAATGTTTACGATTTAAATCCATTTTTTGTGCGAAATGAATCTTTTAACTTACTGTAAACAACACAAATAGCGCTCGTTTGTCTAAACGTTCTGAATACGTAAGACCTCAAAAACGTCAAACTTTAGGATAGAGCTGGCAGTTGCCTAATCGCAAGACTTGGGGTGCCAATCCCAATATAAAAGCAACCTATGTACATATTTCATAAGTTATTATAAATAGAAATGCTATCCAAATATTAATTTATTAGAATTAATAGCTATTTAATTATATATTATTATATCTATTTTCGACAAACAATATGCAGCAGTTCTTACGAACGCATTGTGCTAAATACACACAAGATGGCTGACGAATTCACGAACACTGGGAAATTTACGAGTGTTTGACACTATTTCCATCCTTATTGGTTTTTGGTAGTACTGTACATACTACTTTACATTCTCTGCATTTTCCTCCCAATACACAAATATAAATAACTTCAAAACGCTTTTAAGTATCTCCGACATCAACCACTCTCACTTCAATTTCTTTATTTCTTTCAAACACCAGAAAACGCAATTTTTTTTATAATTTAATAAATCCTTGTTAAAAAGAATTAAGATGAAACAATTGTGTTTAATAAACAACCAATTTTAAAGCAATTCGCTTCGATCTCACATTAAAGTGAGATCACAAGTTTTGCGCTGCCTACTTGTAGCTTTTATGAGCTTGTTTTTGCTGAACTCCTGCAAGTATTCGTACGTACACTAGAAGTTAGTGTGAATAAACGAGTTATTCTCAAGTAAAGCACAGTTAAATTTTCCACGGTACTACTCGACAAGAAAACTTCATGACAAAGCTAATCTCAGCTTGTTAGGTTGCGTCATTGATAGGCTCAAAACTTCTTATTGATGAAAACTGTACCTTTTCTGATAATGAGTTTATAACCCAATTTAATTTAATAATAATTATAAAGTGTATCTGAACAACCGACTCGAAATTGCAATATTAGCTTTAAATATCAGTCACGTAAGTGTTTTTGTTCGTAGTTTTCGCTTGAATAGGATTTAATATTTTTTGTAAACATATGCGATTAATAATAATATTAATTGTTCGCGCTCCAGTCCAAAGGGGGACCAGGGCCAAGCTTGCTCATCAACTACTCGTGTTGTGCGCGCTACTGTTCTCTCACGAGTAGAAGGGACTTACAGTCTTTTGCCGACTCCGAACGGCGAAATTTGAGAAGCTTTTTAAGAAAGTTATTACTCTTTGAGTGTAGTCAGCAGCTCCAAAGAGGTGGTGCCGTGAAAAATTCGAAAAATTGGTGTTGAGCTGGGAGTTGAACCTAGACCCTTCGGCGTGTGAGCTTCGCACTCTACCCACTACGCCACGGCGACCATATGTCATTTGTTGCGACAAATCCTTACCTGTAAATAAATAAGAGTTAGAGCTCTAATAATAAGTAGAAAACCTTTGTCACATACCTGTTTGTCATGTCCTCGATCCCCATCCGCCATCCATCCTGTGACCTGAAAAAAAGAACACAAAAAGAAAACTGAAGTACCTGATGAGTCCTGTGGGTAATCTTACCTGCCAAAAGGGTTCCCTCGATGACCAAAGTATAGCCATAATGTAACCGAGGCAAAAGCCACATTGTAGATTTCTTTACTTTTAATTTTTTTTACTACACATACACATGCATCGGGACATTGAATTAATAAACAATATTTTGATTCTTTACGTGCGCGCAAGCGCGACCAGGACGGACAGATGTTTACATTGCATTTGTTGGAGGAGAACGATAATAGGGTGTGAGTGGAACTTTCCAGGGAATGGAAAGAAGAGGAAGGCTCAAGAGAAAGAGCAAAATGACGAAGACACGATTTGGAACAATTGGAGGCCGCGTTCACATGGAGAGAAAAAAGGGGGACTTAGAGAACAAAGAAAAGTGACAAGAGTTTTTTGGCGAAAAAGAGCAGACTTTGTGAAGATAGCAAAAGGCGGAGTTTTTGGAGAAAAAGTGCAAATTAAAAAAAAAAAGGAAAAAGTTAAAAAGTGAACAAAAAAAAAACATTAAGAGTGGTGCGCAAAAATAATATTAAATTAAAAGGAAGAACCTCTAAACAAACCAAAAGGAGGACAAAGAACAAAATGCACACGCAAAGTGCAAAAGTGCATAGTTCGAGTGGAATAAAGGCGCATAATTAAGCCCAACTACAAAAAGTGTTGTTAAACATATAATCGGAAGGAAGTAATTGGGTACATGTGCATATATATATAGATACAACATATAGTGCAAAAAGTAACAAGTGTTCGCTCCACTATAGTGTGGTACAGAAGCGAGGTGCCACTCACTTAAGCGCACCAAAGTGCTGCGACCGTCGTAAGCCCGGGAACCCGACCAGTGCCGACGTTGGTGGAAGCCGAGTCAAACATTGAAGGAAGTCAGGACTAACGAATAGTTTTTGCGTTGAATTGAATTAAATTCTTGTATTATTAGCTTAAGTATAGTTGATAAGTTTTCTTTTAGTTTTTAGATTATTTGTGAATTTCTTGTGAATCCGTGAGATAAACCTGGCTTTAGTGATCCTTCGTGAGTGTTCGCGAAAAGAGGGCAGAGACCCCACAATTAACGAAAAGTGTTCTCAGGGGATCCTTCACCGTGCTGCGCGCAGGACGTCGGGGGACAAGAAAGAACCAGTAAGTAACCGTCTCATAGTTGGAGACATTAGTCCATGTTGTGAATTGTCCGTAGAGCTGTATCCAGGGTTACCATCCAGCCCCTAAGCTTGAATTTCTTTTATCTTACTTGTTTTTTTTTTGCTTTATTCCTTTATTTACATTTTTTTTTTTTATTTTAAGTTTGTTTGGATTTTTTTTCTTTAGTTTAAGTTTTGCTTTTTTATTTCTTTCTTTTCTCTGAATTTTTCTGTTTAGTTTTTTTTTTCTTTAGGGGCTAAGTTTGAGTAGATTTCCCTTTAGGCTAAATAAAAGACTTGAAATTGTATATTTTAAAATGAAAGTGTGTGTTTTATTATAAAATGGAATAATCTCGCTTTTGCCGTAATGTGTGTGTGGGGTGAAGGGAAGGCCGTTCTTCTTGGGGTAGTGGACGGGGTGGAGCGTTAGGCCGTGGCTAACGTCTCCGCCGAGTGGCTATCTCCCGCAAAACCGCCAAGGGAGATAGCATTGGCCATGTCATCGGTGACATGAGGGATGGGCAGGCGAATAGTGCCAATGACATCGGGCACCCTTATGTTCTCAACGAACCTTCACTGGCAAATGACGCTGGAAGGGCGTTATTGGCGAGTAGGGCCTAGGTTAGGTAGTTTTAAGTTAGTATAGATGTTGCAGTTCGCAATTGCTGTATCGAAAGGTTTTGAAATAATGAAACCTTCGTTTTTTTTGGATAGGTTTTATTATCTGTAATACAATTATCTTTACAATTATAATTCGAATTTCTGTTTTAAGTACTTACTGTGTCGTTCCCTTTCGGCGGGCAATTGCTAAAAGAACGAGCTGTCAATTGAAATTCACCGCATGGGTAGGACACAGTGTGTTGGGTGGGTATGTTCGCAAGGTATACTTATTTGAACTAGTTTTCAATCTTCGTTTCAACCAATGGTTAATTCAATTAATTCAGTATACGAATACAATTCAATTTCGTGTGTAAACTTTAATAAAAAAACTGATTAAACATAATTGATTATTGAGAAAAAATTAACAAGAGAATTACTTAAACTGTATAATTCAGTGAACATCCCCCCGTCCGTGAATCGATGAATTAGATTCACCATCACCAAGAACATCTAGTTTTGCCAGCTTGGACGCTGGCCTCTTCAATTGTCCAGACGAAGTTTTCACTAAAGCCGAACGTACCTGTCCATCCGCTGCTTGAAATACCTCTGTTACTACTCCCTTTTTCCATTCTCCTCTACTTTGATTCTCATCACATATGAGAACAACATCCCCAATCTTCAATGGCTTCACACGTTGGTGCCATTTCGTCCTCCGCGTCAAAGTTGGCAGATACTCCAGAACCCACCTTCTCCAGAACGTCTGTTTCAGCTGCTGACATATATGCCATTGCTTTCGCAAGCAAACGTTTTCTTTCTTCTTCGGAGTCTGCACATAATTTGGACATCCCAGCAAAAAGTGGTTAGGCGTGAGGGGGTCTGCGCTCTCATTTTCTATTGGCAAATGTATAAGTGGTCTTGAGTTGACTAGGTTTTCAGCCTCGATTAATAAGCAATTCAGTGTATGTATCTGCGGTGCCTTCTCTTTTAAGGTAACCGCCAGGACACGTTTGACGCAACCTACCATTCGCTCCCAGGCCCCACCAGCAGCTGGGTCACCTGGCGTATTGAACCTCCACTCTATACCACGACGTGTACATTCATTTTCAATTTCGCTTACAGTTTCCATCCAGTTTTCCTTAGTCGCACCGACAAAATTCGTACCTCGATCGCTTCTAAGACGAACTGGCACACCACGCCTATTCACAAAATTCCGTAAGCATATTATGGTGGCATCTGTGGATAAGTCAGCTGCTATTTCCAAATGGATAGCACGAACGGTTAAGCAAGTGAAAAGGGCTACCCATCGTTTTTCTCGGCGGCGACCAATTGTGACTTGTATCGGTCCAAAATAATCCAGGCCTGTATACGAGAAAGGGCGGACAAAGGGCGTACGTCGATCTTTAGGAAGTTGACCCATTATTGGTATTTCTGGAACAGCTGAAGAATTTTTGCAGAACTGGCATTCGGCTTTGGCTGTGCGGACTAATCGGCGAATATTCGGTATCCAGTATTCAGACCGTATAGCACAAACAATTGATTCTTGATTTTGATGCCGAAGTAGATTGTGGTAATGTCGCACAATGAGTTTGGATATTGGATGTTTATTCGGTAGTATAATTGGCCTTTTTGCATTGCTTGTCACACATTCCGCGTTGTCGATTCGGCCACTCAATCGTATTATCTCGTTATCGTCTAATACAGGTGTTAGTTTGTATATTGAACTGGTTCTCGGCAGCGGTTGCTCAGACTTGAGGTACTTAATTTCAACGGCATATTCTTTAGCTTGGACAATGCGACATAGTAGTTTTTTGGCTTCATCGACTTCCTGTGCAGAAAGCACCGCCCTTGCAAATTGTGGACGGGTCGATATATATTTCGATTTACCAAGATATGTAAATCTTGCTACGGCACGCTGTACCCAACAAATACACCGCAAAAGTTTGTAGTATCTACTGTATTTATCGAATGGTAGGAATGTATCATCAGCGACAATATGAAATATATACATAGGCCTTTTTTCAACAATCTGATCGTGTGCCCTTATATCATTAGGAATTTCCGGCCATTCTTCGACAGGTTGTAGTAGAAATGGTGGCCCATTAAGCCATGTTGATTCCGCAAATGGTTTTATTGTAGGCTGAGGTCTTGTACCTTCATCAGCAAGATTTTGAGCGCCGGATACCCATTTCCAGTTAGATACATCTGAGAATTCCAAAATTTCGGATATTCGGTGGGCAACAAACGGTCTATATTCTCGATTATTTGAATTTATCCAATGGATTATCGTTTTCGAGTCCGACCAAATTGTAAATGAGCTGATGTTAGCTTTATGACCCTTAAAAATAGCTTCTTTTAGTCTTATACCTAAGACCGCGGCCTGAAGCTCAAGCCTAGGGATAGACAACGCCTTAATGGGACTACATTTTGTTTTTCCCATAACAAAAACAATTTTAGGTTTACCTTGATGTGTTATTCGCCAGTATCCTACAGCAGCCATTGCGACTTCACTCGCATCGACGAATATGTGAAGCTGAATCTCACTAGTTGCATCGGTAAAGTGTGGGTGATAACATCTCGGCATCTTAAAGTCCTTTATCTTGTCTAGTTGCTTGAGCCACTGAAACCATACGCTGTATATCTCTGTCGGTACAAAATCGTGCCAATCGGTTTTTGTTTCCCACGACTTCTGCAGTAGCATCTTTGCACATAATAAAATGTTTGCCAGAAATCCAAAAGGGTCAAATATAGACATAACGATACCCAATATCTGGCCTTTTGTCGGTCGCCGTGTTCGGGTATTCTCTGAAAATTTATGATGAAAATATACTCATCATTTTTGGAGTCCCAGTACATTCCGAGTATCTTTTCCGTCATTAGATGATTAGAGATGGTATTTGTAAGATTGGATTCACGCTCCTGCTCGCAAAACTCTTGCCTAAATTTTACTGAGTTCGATAAAAAGCCTTTCAACTCAAAACCTGCTTTACGGTGTGTATTTACTACAGCTCTTGTTATGGCTATTGCCTCTTCGTCAGCGTCAAAACTATCGACATAATCATCGACGTAGTGACAATCGACTATGACAGATACTGCGCGTGGATCTAATTCTTCTGTCGCTGCGTTAAAATTTTGTATGTACTGGGCGGAGCATGGCGAGCATTTTGACCCAAATATCATTGACGTCATCACATATACTTCTGGCTGCGCCTCCGGGTTACCAACTCTCCATAAGAAACGTTGAGCGTGCTGATCTTCTTTTCGTATTTTTATTTGCAGAAACATCTCGCGGATATCTGCGCATACGCCAATTTTGCCTTGGCGGAATTGAAATAATATAGATACAATACGTTTCGGTTGGTAAGAGGCAGGACCTTTCATTAGAACAGTATTAAGGGACATACCGTCAGATTCCGCGGCTGCATCAAATACCAGTCGGCGCTTATTACCTTTATTTAAGTTGACTACGAAAAAATGTGGCATACCAAACGCGTCTATTCCCGTCATCCGATAATTCTTGAAATGACAATTTTCTGGCATAGTCCTTTTGTAAGTGTTCGTTTATTTTGCTTTTATACCAATCTGCAAGTTCCTGACTTTTTATCATATATTTTTCCACTGCCTCCAGTGCCATCGTATAACTATCTGCAAGGACGATATTATCAGCAGTCCACAACAAACCGGTTTCATATCGACCGCCGATATACCTCGTCGTATCGCGAAACATTTTCTCAGCCCTTTTGTCTGCCTCCGATAGTAACGTCTTAATGGGTTTCGTACCATAACTCTCGAAAGTAAAATATTCTGTTACCTGCCTCTCGATGTAGGATAATGGATCATATTGTTCAACATAGTTGACAATTGCCGCTGTGCAATTATCCTCATTGCACCCGTACAGTATCCACCCTAATTTTGTATTGTGAGCGGAGAACCCACCATCTAAATTAATTATTTCTGTTGGACGCACTAAGTTAATGTGTGGCATACCAATCAAAATCTTCGGGACAGCATTGGTGTAGTCTTCAATCGGTATGTCTTTCAATTTCGGAAAACGTTTCTTGAACTCGTAGAGGTTTAAGCTCTGAGCTGGCAATAATAATTTCTTAGTAGTACGAACATTCTTCATTTCATATTTATCCGCCCCTTCGCCGACTCCTGCAACCTCTAAGTTGACATGTTTGGACATTTCCGTTGTTGTTTTGTTCCCAATCCACTTTAGTAATAAGAGTTCGGTTCTACCTGCAATACCAATTGTGTCCGTTATCTCTTCTTCGATCAGCGTGATCTTCGCTCCATCGTCGACGAAAGCGATGATAGTGCAAGTTCCCTTCGGCCCGCTCAACTTCAGCGGAATGAATTTAAAGAGTGTTTGCCTGTGGGAATTCCCATAGTCAATTGCATGAACACTTGCATTCGGCTGCGGTGAGGTCTGACTGTCCGGCAGGCTGGTTTTTTGAACAGTACAATGTGGGTTATTATCAGTCGGTCGGTGTTGATTTTCTTTACTGGCGTCATGCAATAATCGATTGTGATATTTATGACAGTGTGCTATACCACATTCTCGGCGGGCAGGGCAGGCTGACACTGCATGTCCGGAGCGTAGGCATGAAAAACATAAGTGATTTGTTTTGACAATATCCCATCTTTGAGCAACTGTGGCGCCTTTAAATTGCGGGCATTTGTATAGTAAATGTGCCTGCCTGCACGCGTGGCATGTTCCTAACGAAATTGTATATAGAGAGTTGCTCTTAGATCGTTTGTCTGGTGGTCTATCATTTCTATCAGGCTCTACACCCGCAGCTAAAGATACGTAAGAGGCAACTTGTTTTAACCAATTGCTAAATTCACGCACAGTTGGATAATCAATGGACGTAACAATCATATGTTTCGCCCATTCCTCTCTCTTGCTTACTGGTAGCTTCCCTACAAGTTGGTCGATCAGACAAGGGTTATTCAAGTGGGGAATCGCTGCTGCATTCTCTAAATGGACCGTCAAATTACACACCACTGCGCTGAAATTTACTATTTCACTGGCCTGGGTTTCTTTTATTCGCGGATAGGCCTTAATTTTTGCTAGTTGGCTTCTTATTAATATTTCGGGGCGTCCATAGTGGAATTCCAAGGTGCTCATTATGTCTTTGACGCAATTCGGATGTATCAGCAACGATTCGACGAGTTGCTCAGCTTCACCACGAAGCGCTTTTCGTAAACGGCAGAGGTTTTGTAAGTCGGTGTACTTGTACGCATTTGTCGTTTCGTGAAATGACACAGAGAACATTGGCCAACGTTCAGGCGATCCGGAGAATTCGGGCAAATCATATATTTTTTGTGCATGGTGCGCAGTGGATGTTTCTGCGATTGCAATTGTTGATGGCGGTGGTACACTTAGGTTCGTAGTGGATGGATTCGGCGGCGTATTTGTACGAGCGAATGGTGGGGTTATGTCAGACACGTGACTGGCGTGAATACCTATTAATTTGTCTTGGTACATACCTGAAAATGGCGGATGGCGTTCCGGAGATTCTGTCTGTATATTCGAGAATGAACGAGCGGAGGTGGAGGGTTGTGTGGTTAGAGCAGTTGGCTTATTCAAGCTGGCTGGAACTGTTGATCGTATGGACATTAGTTCCTTCTGTAGACTGTGATTTTCGGCTTCCATTCGTGCAAAGGACGCCCTTAGTTGCTTAATTTCTTCCCTCATGGTGGATAGGGCAGCATCGGCATTAAAACTATGGTCGGTATTATTGGCTTCATTTTCTCCCATCATAGCAGTGGGGGTTGGCGGAGTTCGGCTGCGAGGACTATCTCCTGGTGGGCCCTGACTTCTTGTTCTGGGCGGTGACATGTGCCTTGGCAATCAAATAATGGCTGACGACATTCGTGAGACACAATAATAAAAAATGTTGCAGTTCGCAATAGCTGTATCGAAAGGTTTTGAAATAATGAAACCTTCGTTTTTTTTTGGATAGGTTTTATTATCTGTAATACAATTATCTTTACAATTATAACTCGAATTTCTGTTTTAAGTACTTACTGTGTCGTTCCCTTTCGGCGGGCAATTGCTAAAAGAACGAGCTGTCAATTGCAATTCACCGCATGAGTAGGACACAGTGTGTTGGGTGGGTATGTTCGCAAGGTATACTTATTTGAACTAGTTTTCAATCTTCGTTTCAACCAATGGTTAATTCAATTAATTCAGTATACGAATACAATTCAATTTCGTGTGTAAACTTTAATAAAAAAAACTGATTAAACATAATTGATTATTGAGAAAAAATTAACAAGAGAATTACTTAAACTGTATAATTCAGTGAACAATAGATATAGTGTATGTTTAATTTGAAGGTAGGTAGGTTAGTTTAGGTTTAGTGTAGGTTAGGTAGCTAGACCCGCGGTGCCCCTTCCGGCCTTATTTGTTGGTGAAGGCATAGGCATTTTGAACGCCTTTCTCTTCCCTTTCCTTTCCCACTTTCTTCTCTATCTTTGATGTCCGTCCGCAGTCTGGTTAGGGTATTAGGCTCTCTTTTCCCTTTCTACCTTTTCGTCCCCTTCCTTCTATTTTCCCTTAGCTAGAACAGGCATGATTTCTTTTGTGTGCAATTGGGTGATGTCTGATGAGTGGACAAGAACCGCCCCCGTCCCTCGAGCTTAGCCGAGCAACGACAAGCATGCCGCCGTCCTCCTCCTCAACATCGAAGTTGCCCCTGTGGCCTGACCCACTGCAACAAAATGGCGCCCAACGTACAAGATTCATCGTGGCTTACCACGGTGAAAATAGTTAACCAAATTGGCTTAAGGCCAATCGTGACTTCAAGGGAGTGATCTTCTCTTACGAAGGTCACTGCCGTGGACTTGCGATAGCCGCGTCCGTCCGGTAGTTTTCTTTAAATTCTCCAAACTTTTACCTTTGCTTAAAGTTCAAAGCCTTCAAAGTTTCTCTGACTGCTCATAAACTGAAGGCGGCTGTCCGATTTTCAGGCTTCGGCTGGAAGATCTAGTGAGGTAGCTGGAGGCTTATGAGGAGTCAGAGAACGGAGCGGGTGGAAAGGCTAAAGTGTCAGCTGCTGGCCAAGAATCAGGGTTTTAACATTCGATTCTTCGTGAGGTGTGGACACATAGCCTGGAAGCTTAGCTCGTGCTGGAACAATCAACATCTGACATCCCAGCCAGCCTTCAGAACGGTCGAGACTGTTCGAAGTTGTGGTTCGAGTGAAAGAGTTGATCTCCATCACTTCGTTGAGATCCTGAGGAGTTAGTCACGGTCGATCGTGAAGCTCGCCGGTCAGTGAAATCTACCCAAGCAAGCGACTGGAAAACCGACCTGGAACTCTACACACACAAAGGCAGCATAATAAATATAAATACATTTAACAAACATATAATCAACAATAGACAAAAACCGAATTCCTACACAGAATTTTCCTACCTGCACTTGAATGTACAAGCAAACACATACTTTCACATAGTTATACATACATTTATATTCTTTTGGATAATCAGAAGTAGTTAGGAGTAGGACAATAGATAAATAGAAAAAAAAAGAAAAAAAAAATAGAAAAAAAAAGAAAAAGTCTTACAGAATCACACATTCTTAATTATACACACTTATACAAAAAAAAACATCTACATATAGAAGGGGTATAGATAGGAGGAAGGCGAATGGAAGACCAACATCAAGGACACATGCAAGGCTTCATTGGCACTGGAGCGGTTCCGAGGACCACTGGCACTGGCAACACTGTAGCGGCAGCTAGATACGCGACAAGACGGGCGGTGCAGGAGGGACGATACGTACCCACGGACGTACTTCCGGGGCCACCTGTGGATCAGGGGGTTAATCCTTACCACCGGGAGGTTTCGTTCCAGCCAATAGACGACTACAACGCGACAAGACCGGAGGTACACCAGCCCATCGCTCCATCATGGGGGGATGAAGAGCTGGGTGCAGCCCTCCCAAGACGCGAACCTGACGCTGGACCAAGACGCACGGACTCTTGGGTGGAAACGGAGACTTCCGGCGGGACGAGGAGAAAACAGAGAGACGACGAATCAGGTGGCGACCGAGACGGGAAGACTAGAGACGGACCGGGAACGGACGGTACGCTCCTGCATCGCCAACTTCAGGAGATGATCTCTATGGCGGTGAAGAAAACAGAAGACGGCGTTATAAAGGCGGTCGCCAGGAAGTTGGCACGGATGATGGGGGACATCCGCATTGTGTCGGATGGCATGGCGACGTTAAAAGAAAAGGTGGAACGCCTCGAAGGGTCAGCCATGCCCCGCCGTAGGGAACCATCGCCTCCACCCGAACCCCCACACGAACCAGAAAGACGATGGACGGAAAACAGACACTCGACGCCAACAGGACAGGACAGATGGCGCGGCGAAGTAGATTCAAGGAACTGGTACCAGTTACCGAACCCCCACCCCAGATACCCGAAAGTGGACGTGCACAAGTGGGGGGTGAAGTTCGATGGCACGACTAAGACAATGTCGGTGGACAGTTTCTTCTTCCGAGTGGAGACCTTGATGGAAACCAATGGACTGTCCACCGAACAGCTCTTCAATAGTTTCCACTATCTTCTGACGGGCCCTGCCGAGCGATGGTACTGGCAAATAAGGGAAGAGCGGCAGGGCGACATAACATATGATTATTACCGGCTAAAACTGAACTTTATAAAACAGTTCCGAAATCGAAAGAACGACCAGGACATTTGGCAACAGATCACCCAGCGGCTACAAAGACCCCAAGAGACCTTCGACGAGTATTATGCAGACATAAGGACAATGGTCCTCAGCATGAGGAACCGGCCGAGGGAGGACGACCTCATTTACATCGTGCGGAGGAATCTCAGCGAGAGGATAGCGACGATGATCTTTCGATGCAATGTAAGGAGCATCGAAGATCTGAGAGATGTTTGTCGGAGCGCCGAAGACCACCTGAACGAGTATAGGGAGAGGAGATACCGGCGCGGAGTCAGCGAGGTAGAGTACGGGCAGGGAAGCTATGGCCCGGATTATCATGACGAAGGGCCTGAAGTAGCTGCTCTACAGCCACGACGATCAACGACACAGACTTACACAACAAATACGAACTGGACGACCAGAACACAGAACAACCACGAACACATTCAACAGGACGCAAACACCTCAGGTTGTAGTGCGGCTGCTGACCCGAATGGTTGTCCGGGTAGGTTTCATGCCCTGACTTGCTTCGTCTGCGGGCAGACCAATGCTTCCGTGATATGCGCAGCTTGTCAGGGAAACAGGAGTTTTGGCGGAGAGACCGGGACGAACCCGTCAACGAAGATGGAAGTCCCGGAATCGAAGCGCCACCTGTAAAAATCCTGAAAAGACTTGACGACAGGGAAACTCAAGCGGTGAAGGCATTACCTTCTCAAAAGAGTCTTCACCAGAGGCTGTGCGATTACGAGGAAGCGAGGCGCCGGATCTTCAACGAGGAAGTGACGAAGGTGCTAGAAAAGCACCGGAATTACAAAAAAATCAAAAGACTTAGGGAAAAAGTCGCGGTGGCTAGGCGACTCCGACAAAAGATAGCTGAATCGGTGATAACAATTAGTGACGACAATAGGCCCTTCGCTAAAGTCAATATTGACGGAAAAGAGATGTTGGGCCTATTGGATAGCGGAGCATCCGTGACTTGCCTTGGTAAAGGAGCTCACGAATTTGTGAAAAGACATGGAGTTCAGCTAAAGAATCTGAACATAGGAGTGAAGACAGCAGACGGGAGCCACCAGAACATCGAGGGACGCCTTGTGACACAGGTCTCTTGGGGTGGACGAACACAAGAAATGGAAATATACGTCGTGCCGACCCTCCAACAAAATTTATACTTAGGGGTAGACTTTTGGAGCGCTTTTAAGATCGCTCCTAACATAGTCGCAGAGGTAGACACTCCGTCACCAGCGGCAACATGTAACCCTCTACAGGTACTCTCGCCAGAGCAATCCAAGCAGCTTGAGGAAGCCAAGCTACTGTTCCTTTCCTTCGGAATTACCTTGGGATTGGGTAAGACTAGCCTCGAAGAGCATATTATAGAGGTGGAAGATGAGAAAATGCCCATCAAACAGAGGCACTACCCGATCTCTCCGGCGATACAAAAGCTCCTATACGATGAGCTCGATAGGATGCTCTCGTTGGGAGTTATTGAGGAAAGTAACAGTGCTTGGAGTTCTCCAGGTGTTCTGGTGCGCAAGCCTGGTTGTGTCTGGATTCACGTAAAGTAAATTCAGTAACGAAGAAAGACGCATACCATCTTCCTCACATTGAGGGTCTCCTCAGCAGGCTACAGGAGACTCGCTACATCTCCGGGATTGATCTAAAGGATGCATTCTGGCAGATTCCGCTGGAGCCCAAGTCAAGAGAGAAGACGGCCTTCACAGTCCCTGGACGGCCGTTATACCAGTTCACGGTGATGCCCTTCGGACTGTGTAACGCTGCCCAGAGAATGTGTAGGCTGATGGATAAAGTCATACCCTCTCGGTTGAAAGAGAATGTCTTCATCTATCTAGATGATCTCTTGGTTTGCTCTCCAGATTTGGAGTCTCATGTCAGACTTCTCGGAGAAGTAGCAGCATGCCTAAAGAATGCTGGGCTGACCATCAATGTGGAGAAGAGCAAGTTCTGCTATAAAGAAATAAAGTACCTGGGATACATCGTTGGTGATGGATGTCTACGAACAGATCCTGACAAAGTATCGGCGGTCGAGAACTTCCCAGCTCCGTCGGTTTCTAGGGATGACTAGCTGGTATAGACGCTTTATCCCAAATTTTGCGTCTATAAAAGCTCCCATTAACGACTGTTTAAAGAAAGGCAAGTCATTCGAGAAGACAGACGAGGCGCTACACGCGTTTGAAAATCTCAAAAAGACTTTGGTGTCCGCACCAATACTTACGAATCCGGACTTCAAGAAACGCTTTCCAAATGGATGCGGAGAACAACGAACGACCGATAGCGTTCATGTCCCAGAAGCTGAATCCCGCTCAGCGGAATTACAGTGTGACGGAACTTGAGTGCTATGCGGCCGTTTTGTCAGTGAAATAGTTCAGGGCTTACGTGGAAGGATTGCCCTTTACTATAATCACTGATCACGAAAGATTGAAGTGGTTGATGACGCAGAAGGATCTGTCTGGTCGATTGGCCAGATGGAGCCTGAAGCTCCAAGCTCTCGACTTTGTGATTGAGCATAGGAAGGGTATCCAAAACGTAGTCCCTGACACTCTCTCGCGCGTCCATATGGAAGAGCTCGCTTCTAAACAGGCCCTGGAAGTTGATTTCAGCTCTCCATACTTCGCCACAATTGAGTATGAGGAGTTGAAGAAGACAGTTACTAACAACGAAGACAAATTACCAGACCTATGCGTTTCGGACGGATTTGTTTACAGACGAACGGCGTTACGAACCGGAGATATCATACTGGACGACATGGCATGGAAGCTCTGGATACCAACGGTTGCGAGAGAGTCTTCTGGAGACTGCCCACAACGCACCATCAGCGGGGCATGGTGGTATTCACAAAACGTTGGCCAAATTAAGGCTAAAATATTATTGGCCAGGCATGGTCACGGACGTGCAGGACTGGGTTAAGTCCTGTGAAACATGCAAGATCAATAAAGCCACTAATAAAATCTCTCGGCCGCTGATGGGCAAACAGACAGTTACGGAGCGGCCTTTTCAGCGACTCTACATTGACTTCTTAGGACCATACCCACGGACGAAACTAGGTAACACATATATATTTATGGTCCTAGATCATTTTAGTAAGTTTATATTTGTTTAACCCTTGAGGAAAGCAACGGCAGCTGAGGTAGTTAGGTATCTAGAAGAAGGTATATTCCATATCTTCGGTGTACCTGAATACATCCATTCTGACAATGGGAAGCAATTCGTTTCCGAGTTGCTTGCCAGCTTTCTAAAGAAATACGGAGTCAAACATGTTCGCACCGCGTTTTACTCTCCTCAGGCGAATGCGTCGGAACGTGTGAACCGGTCGATATTGGCCAAGTTACGGTCATATATCGACGGAGATCAACGTAACTGGGATCTCCTCCTGAGTGACGCTGCATTCTCTCTGAGGAGTGTAAGGCACGATGCGATCATGTTTGAACCATATTACGTCGTATTTGATACACCGATGATCCAGCACGGTCAAGCGTACGAAGTATTCCGAAGGCTGGACATGTTAAAGGATACCGAGCTAGCGAACATGACTAGGGCGGACAAATTAGACTTGGTTAGGAGAAAAGTGTTCGACAACCTTAGGCTGGCTCACCAGAAGGGGACAAAAATCTACAATACTAGGAGTAGAGACGTGACGTATAGGGTAAGGCAAACCATCTACAGACGCAACTTTAAACAGAGCAACGTAGTGGACAATTACAATGCGAAGCTCGGTCCAAAATACCTGAAAGGGGTAATCCTCGCCGTGAAGGGCAAAAGCCTCTATGAGGTTGGCAATTTGCGAGGAGAAAAGGTAGGGACCTTCCATGCCAAGGACCTTCACGCGTAGGAGAGAATTAAAACTGATTTGACGCTCTCTAGCAGGCCGTTTGCTGGATTATGCTAGGTTAAGTATCTATAGATTTAATTATTTATATATATTTATATATTTGTTTATCTTTTGATTTTTATTTATTCTATATCTATTTATTTATGTATCTGTGCTATTAGGTTAAGTATACGCCCTAGGTGAGAAGATGAGGACAGCAGTTTGCGCTCATCCGGAGGTGTAAAGGCCCAACAGATACAACCTCAGCCTAGGGGCAAGTGATAGATAGTCTGTGATATTTATTATTTAGGTAAAGTATAAATGTTGAAGCCCGGATAATGAAGTTGGTAGAGCATGAGACTCTTAAACTCAGGGCATGGGCCCTTGCCACACGTTGTCCGGTTTTAAGACCAAGACTCTAGGTAAGCATTTCCCTTTTTTTACGAGGCCGGTTTACTCACGGCCACTCATAAACCGTCGTCGATCCTGTTGCGACAAATCCTTACCTGTAAATAAATAAGAGTTAGAGCTCTGATAATAAGTAGAAAACCTTTGTTACATACCTGTTTCTCATGTCCTCGATCTCCATCCGCCATCCATCCTGTGACCTGAAAAAAAGAAAACTGAAGTACCTGATGAGTCCCGTGGGTAATCTTACCTGCCAAAAGGGTTCCCTCGATGACCAAAGTATAGCCATAATGTAACCGAGGCAAAAGCCACATTGTAGTTTTCTTTACTTTTAATTTTTTACTACACATACACATGCATCGGGACATTGAATTAATAAACAATATTTTGATTCTTTACGTGCGCGCAAGCGCGACCAGGACGGACAGATGTTTACATTGCATTTGTTGGAGGAGCACGATAATAGGGTGTGAGTGGAACTTTCCAGGGAATGGAAAGAAGATGAAGGCTCAAGAGAAAGAGCAAAATGACGAAGACACGATTTGGAACAATTGGAGGCCGCGTTCACATGGGGAGAAAAAAGGGGGACAAAGTGCACACGCAAAGTGCAAAAGTGCATAGTTCGAGTGGAATAAAGACGCATAATTAAGCCCAACTACAAAAAGTGTTGTTAAACATATAATCGGAAGGAAGTAATTGGGTACATGTCCATATATATATAGATACAACATATAGTGCAAAAAGTAACAAGTGTTCGCTCCACTACAGTGTGGTACAGAAGCGAGGTGCCACTCACTTAAGTACACCAAAGTGATGCGACCGTCGTAAGCCCGGGAACCCGAACCAATGCCGACGTTGGTGGAAGCCGAGTCAAACATTGAAGGAAGTCAGGACTAACGAATAGTTTTTGCGTTGAATTGAATTAAATTCTTGTATTATTAGCTTAAGTATAGTTGATAAGTTTTCTTTTAGTTTTTAGATTATTTATGAATTTCTTGTGAATTCGTGAGATAAACCTGGCTTTAGTGATCCTTCGTGAGTGTTCGCGAAAAGAGGGCAGAGACCCCACAATTAACGAAAAGTGTTCTCAGGGGATCCTTCACCGTGCTGCGCGCAGGACGTCGGGGGACAAGAAAGAACCAGTAAGTAACCGTCTCATAGTTGGAGACATTAGTCCATGTTGTGAATTGTCCGTAGAGCTGTATCCAGAGTTACCATCCAGCCCCTAAGCTTGAATTTCTTTTATCTTACTTGTTTTTTTTTTGCTTTATTCCTTTATTTACATTTTTTTTTATTTTAAGTTTGTTTGGATTTTTTTTCTTTAGTTTAAGTTTTGCTTTTTTATTTCTTTCTTTTCTCTGAATTTTTCTGTTTAGTTTTTTTTTTTCTTTAGGGGCTAAGTTTGAGTAGATTTCCCTTTAGGCTAAATAAAAGACTTGAAATTGTATATTTTAAAATGAAAGTTTGTGTTTTATTATAAAATGGAATAAACTCGCTTTTGCCGTAATGTGTGTGTGGGGTGAAGGGAAGGCCGTTCTTTTTGGGGTAGTGGACGGGGTGGAGCGTTAGGCCGTGGCTAACGTCTCCGCCGAGGAGCTATCTCCCGCAAAACCGCCAAGAGAGATAGCATTGGTCATGTCATCGGTGACATGAGGGGTGGGCAGGCGAATAGTGCCAATGACATCAGGCACCCTTAGGTTCTCAACGAACCTCCACTGGCAAATGAAGCTGGAAGGGCGTTATTGGCGAGTAGGGCTTAGGTTAGGTAATTTTAAGTTAGTATAGATATAGTGTAGGTTTAATTTGAAGGTAGGTAGGTTAGTTTAGGTTTAGTGTAGGTTAAGTAGCTAGACCCGCTGTGCCCCTTCCGGCTTTATTTTTTGGTGAAGGCATAGGCATTTTGAACGCCTTTCTCTTCCCTTTCCTTTCCCACTTTCTTCTCTATCTTTGATGTCCGTCCGCAGTCTGGTTAGGGTATTAGGCTCTCTTTTCTCTTTCTACCTTTTCGTCCCCTTCCTTCTATATTCCCTTAGCTAGAACAGGCATGATTTCTTTTGTGTGCAATTGGGTGATGTCTGAGGAGTGGACAAGAACCGCCCCTGTCCGTCGAGCTTAGCCGAGCAACGACAAGCATGCCGCCGTCCTCCTCCTCAACATCGAAGCTGCCCCTGTGGCCTGACCCACTGCAACACATTACAAAGTATTACATCTTAGTTGTAAATGTTCATAGAATCTTAAATCTCCAAAAAATTACTTATTTGAAACTTGAAATGCAAAACTCTGGCTACATTGAATAAAAATGACTGAATAAATGAATTAACCTTGTCATCACACATCTACCGGCAAGAGTACAGTTCATTATCATATAATCACCATTGGACAACCCGTAGCAGAACCATGAGGTGAGAAGCTGAAACTGCTAAAACTTAATTGAAATCCATGATTGAAAACAGCGTTTGCCGACCGTCCAGCAGTCCATGGTTGAGTCCTCGCCATATGGTAAGAAATAACAGTTGAAGATTATGCGCATAATGCTCAAATACAGCTAGATCGCTGTCCAATACCTTACTTTATAAATTTCAATCAGCAATATGTGAAAAACATCTTCTCAACGCTCGATTTCAAAGTCAGCTGATACCACTCGTTTCGACTTATTTGAGTGGAAAGTAATTCCGTTCGGTCTCAAAAATTCTACGCAGACGTTCCAGCGACATATTGATAGAGTCCGTTTTGGTGATCGCCTTGTGTTATCTGAAACAGCAGAGCTCCATCGTAAACATTTAAGCGCAGTTTTTCAACGATTGACAAAGAATGGTATGGAAATAAATAAGTGTGTTTTTGGCAAACCAGAAGGTGCATGGAATATATGGTGCACCGTAGCTGGCATCAATCTAGACCAACTTAGGGACAAATATCTCCAACAGATCGGATTCTTCTCATGTAAATTCACAGAACACAACTCAATACTGCACGTATGATAGAGAGCTGCTTGCAATAAATCTAGCCATAAAATGTTTCAAGCATCTTAAATAACTTTCCAGACCGACCCCTTGCCATTTATGAACTCTTTCCAGAACAAATCCGATAAGGCATCCCAACGTCGACTAATACACCTAGACTACATTTTGCAGTACAGTACGGACATCGTGGGTTTGTCTGCTCCAGGCAACCAAGTGGCAGATGCATAATCCGGCGTTAGCGCCATAGTCATACCCACAAAGATAGACCATCAACTCCTCCAAGCAGCACAAAAAGACGACACAGAACTTAAAGAAAAGTAAAAACCTAAATTTGGACAAATTTACACATTAAAATACAATAACTTACAATAGGACAATATTGTCATATTTACAACCATATTGTTTTACATTATTTTATAATAAATTTGCAACGTGGTGGAAGTCATTTTTTGCCCGAAAGATTTTTTAAATTATATAATAATACAATGGGGAGGAATATTTGTTTTAATGACGTTAGACAATCATTATCCATAACTTCGTCTACTGGGTCTGGCTCTGGATTTCCAGTTTGTTCATCAAGTATTTGATAATAGTTCACACTCATAGTGTTGGAATCAGATTTCGCACTATCACTGTTTGAGTGTAATTCGGGAAGGAAAACGGAACCACCCTCAAAATCAAATAGTGCCCGCTTTCGAATCATTTTTACTAATTTGAATTCGCAAAAAAAGAAAACACATGTGAACACTGTGACAATTCAATTTAGAATAAACGCAATAATTTATTATATAGTACTTATGAACTCCCAAATATTACAAAACGCTAGATAACTACTACTATGTCTGGTATTATATTTGTAAAAATGTTCTCATTTTGAACCAACTTAATGGTTTTATGTATATTGTAATGTATTACAATTGTCACGCATTTTCGTACTAAGTTATATTAAACAGAAATGTTGTTGGGAAATATATTCGCCTCATTTTTGTTGTTAAGTAATGATTGCACGCAACAAGTGCAATGACAAGGGTCAGGTTTCCTTATTTATATTAATTATAACATCTTTCAAAGTGAATAGATGTCATTTGAAAAATAAAATAATAACATTTTGTAACACCAAATATTAATTTTAATTAAAATAGGCGTAACGCGGAATATTAATTGAAAATAAATCTTTTCCAAATGTGTGACTTTTGAGCATGTGTTACTCTCTCTCCCTGTTTTTCTACGAGGGTTGCCTTTTATATTTCAGGATTAGAGAACAAAAACAAATATTAATCATCGAAAATAGCTTTATTTTTTTTCAAAATATTCCCCATCAAAAAATAGACCTTTGCATGCGTTTGAACCAATTGTCGAAGCAATTTTGCCACTCTGATTGACGTATCTCCAAAGCATGCATTCTGAACGCATCAACCGCTTCTTCAGGCGTCGAAAGACGTTGACCTCTCATTTTATTTTTTAAGAACGGAAATAAAAAGAAGTCATTCGGTGCCAAGTCAGGACTATACGGTGGATGACTCATCAAATCGATGTTTTGAGTGCTCCAAAATGCAGTTGTTTGAGGCGATATGTGAGAGGTCGCATTGTCGTGGTGAAGAGTGATCCGTCTTAGGCGGTTTTCCTGATTTCTTGGAAGACAACTGGCAAACAAATGGTTGTGTACCACTCAAAATTGACTGTTCCGCGTTGTTCTAGTGGTACGGTTGTGACATATCCTGTATTTCCATAAAAACATGCGACCATTTTGTTGGATTTGGCTCAATTTGAAACACCAATACAGTCGATTGCTGTTTACTTTCGGGCTTATACGCATAAATGCAAGATTCACCACCTGTCACGAGTTCATATACGTGTTTCGAAGCACCGCGATCGTATTTTTGGAGCATTTCTTTCGACCAATCGATACGAGCCTTCTGTTGAGTGATTGACAAATTTCGTGTTATCCAACGTGAACAAATTTTTTTTGACGGTCAAATGTTCATGCAATATTGAATGTATGCTGGTCTTACTAATGCCTAAGGTTGTCTTAATATCACGTCAGTTCACATGACGATCTTGCAATATCAGTTGGCGCACAGATTGGCGCACATAAATGGTTTCCGGAACAACAACTGGTTTTGGACGATCTTTACGAAATTTGTCTTGGAGTGAACTACGACCGCTGTTAATTCACCATACCATCGATAAACACTGGTCCTTGATGGAGCTTCATCGCCAAAAATTGAATTGAATTCACCGATGCACTGTTATTGAGTTAATCCACGTCGAAAGTTGTAAAAAATAATGGCACGAAAATGTTTACGATTTAAATCCATTTTTTGGGCGAGATGAATCTTTTAACTTTTTGTAAACAACACAAATAGCGCTCGTTTGTCTAAACGTTCTGAGTACGTATAACCTCAAAAATGTCAAACTTTACGATAGAGCTGGCAGTTGTCAGATCGCAAGACTAGGGTTGCCCAATCTCGAAATATAAAAGGCAACCTACGGACATATTTCATAAGTAATTATAAATATAAATGCTATCCAAATAGTTATTTATTAGAATTAACTCCTATTTACAGTTTCTAGTGTACTATTTTCAGCAAACCATATGCAGCAGTTCTTCGAACGCATTGTGTTGAATACACACAAGATGGCTGACGAATTCACGAACAGTGGGCAATTTACGAGTGTTTGACACTATTGAGGGCAAAAAATAATGAATTAGCTGCCATATTGCCTAGTTTTGAGGAGAAAGATGTGTGAGTTTGGAAGTGTCTCCGACTTGGAAGTGCGTCGGGGTAACTGCCCGGCCACTAATTACGAACCAACCGAATGCCTCAGATATGGATGGATACACTGTTGACGACCCACGCAAACGAAAAAAGGATAATGCTTTACGGATATGCACGTGGAATGTGAGGTCCCTAAAAAGACCACGTGCAGCCAATGAACTTGCGGAGGCTCTGGACTGCTATAAAGCAGACATTACCGCGATTCAGGAAATGCGGTGGGATGGCCCGGGCAAGAGAAGAGTGAGAAACTGCGACATATACCACGGCGACTGCTACAGGGAGAGATGATAACCCTTATTTGGATGTGGTTTTGTTGTTCAAGGCAGACTTAGGCAAAAAGTCTTAAGCTTCTAATGCATAAACGAACGCCTCAAAACAGTTCGAATCAAGGCTTAATTCGGGAATATAAGCCTCATATGTGCCCACGCCCCTACAGAGGAAAAAGATGACAGCAGTAAAGAGGACTTCTATCACCTCCTAGAAAGGACATATGATCGATGCCCCAGCTACGACACCAAGATCGTTCTAGGAGACTTCAACCCTCAGCTGGGAAAGGAGGACATTTTTGCTGGAGTCATCGGAAAACACAGCCTGCACGACAAAGCATGCGGAAACGGACTCAGGCTGCTGGACTTAGCCCCGAAGCTGAACCTCTCCGTGGCACGCGGTTCCCACACCTGGACATTCACAAAGGGACCTGGCTATCTCCTGATCTATCCACTATCACGTTGCAATCGACGTCAGATACTCCTCCAGTATTCTCGATGTCTGAACCTACCGAGGTGCAAACAGCGACTCGGATCATCAAGTTGTTGTAGCCAAGGTAAGAACCCGGATATCGAGAGCGCAACGGAGTCGAGACAGGCCAAGACGGTTCGAACGTCGGAAGAGTACAATCGCAGCTGATCGCTAGAGCCTTTGCCGATCGATTCTCCCTAAAACTATCTTAAAGTTCGACGCTGCCTGCACAAACAATAGAAGACAAGTGGAAACGTTGTCAAGAAGCCATCAAAGAGGTCGCCACTGATGTGCTGGGTTTCACGCTAAGAGGAACCCATGGTTTGACGACGAGTGTAGGCAGGTGCATGCAGCCAAACAAGAAGCATACAAGGCAACGCTGCATCGAACGATGAGAGCTCTTTGTGAGCTCCACAAACAGAGAAGAAGGGAAGAGAACTGGCTTCTCAGAAGAAAAAAGAAAGAGCACGAGAAGCGCGCGGTCGAGGCAATGGAGAGGTGCTATAGAAGGAATGACGTCCGAAATTTTTACCGCAAGATAAAACAATTATCCGGCGGTTATAAACCTCGAACAGAAGCCTGCCGGGACTACAATGGACAACTGGTGGTAGAATTGTAGTCGATGCTGAGAATCTGGAAGGATCATTTCTGCATACTCCTAAACGGCGATGACAACGCAAATCCCGCTGTTAGGCAGAATGTCCCACAGAATTTGGACGACGATGGACAAGAATTCCGTCCCCCCGACTTCGACGAGGTCAAGATAGTAATATCGAGACTGAAGTCGAACAAAACTGCTGGCGCTGACGGACTATCCGCAGAGCTGTTCAAAGCGGCTGAGGATGAGCTGGTTGGGTGCATGCACCAGCTCATCTGTGAGATATTGTCGAAGGAAAGCATGCCCGACGAGTGGAATCTCAGCATCGATTGTCCGGTCCACAACAAAGGAGACCCCGCGCCAACAACCGAAAAATCAGTCTCCTTAACATCGCATAGAAAATTTTCTCTGCGCCTGAAACCGTTCGTCAACAACCTGATAGGTCCTTATCAGTGTGGTTTTAGGCTAGGGAAGTCCACAATAGACCAGATCTTCACATTACGACAGATCCTGGAAAAGACCCAAAAAATGGAAATTGACACTCACCACCTATTCGTCGATTTCAAGGCCGCACATGACAGTGTGCATAGAGACGAGCTATACAGTGCCATGTCTAGTTTTGGCATTCCTACCAAACTCGTCAGATTGTGTAGGATGACGATGGAAAACTCTCGCTGCTCTGTCAGGGTCGGTACCGAATTCACCGAGACCTTCAATGTCAAAAAAGGTTTTAGACCCTTGTCGCACTGTCATGTGACTTCTTTAACATCATCCTCGAGAAGATCGTGCGTAACTCACAAGTCAACACCAGAGGCACGATCTTCCAGAAGTCAGTTCAATTGTTGGCTCTGTTTACCGCGGAGCCGGGGTAGACGAAGTCCTTGACTACAGCATGTACTTCGTTTTGCCCTCATATACCGCAAGACCCATTTTAGCCGCTTCCGCTTCAATGCCAGCAAACGCCTCATTGACGGCTCGCTGTGTTCGTCCAATCACGTCAATGTCATCAGCGTCATTGACGTGATTGGACGAACAGTTAAGGACTTCGTCTACCTCGGCTCCGCGGTAAACAGAGACAACAACATCAGTACCGAAATCAAACGCAGAATCACTCTTGCCAACCGCTGTTTCTTTGGCCTCAAGAGGCAATCGAGTAATAAAGCCCTCTCCCAAAGGACTAAGCTGGCTTTATATAACAGCTTGATCATCCCCGTCCTACTATATGGCGCAGAATCTTGGACGTTAGCCAAGGCGAATGAGGAAGCCCTTAGTCTTTTCGAGAAAAAAGTTTTGCGTGCGAGTTTTGGTCCTGTTTGCGTTGATGGCATCTGGAGAAGAAGATTCAACCACGAACTGTATGGGCGGTACGGCGGCATGAGCCAAGTCAAGCGTCTACGGATACAACGCTTAAGGTGCCTAGACCATGTAGATACAACGCAACTGAGGACGTCCTAGACTGAGATGGCGCTCACAAGTGGAAAAGGACCTCAACTAACTTGGAGTGCGCAATTGGAAGCAGCTGGCAAGAGATCGTGCTAGCTGTAGAGGCATGTTGGTTGAGGCCCAGGTCCAACCCGGACTGTAGCGCCATCCGAAGAAGAAGAAGAAGAACTTATGAAATGTGTAGAAAAACAAGAGAGTAACTCGTGCTGAGAAGTTGCATATTTGGAAAAGTTTTATTATCAGTTGACATTCCGAGTTACGCGTATTATAATTAAAATAAATATATGTTGCTTTATATTATTATTACACAATGCTATATTTATTGCGCACATGACATCCACTCAATATAAAAGGGTGTTGTAATCAACAAAAACAAGTTATTTACGTAACATCAAACACTGTCTCATTTTACTCACCCATCTTTACGTTTCCACACGAAAATTCGCAACATATGCAAGCGAGGTAACGTCGTTGATTGCGCTCAACATGGCGAGCTGCCAAGGCAATCCTCGTTAGTGCACAGGTCAAGTTGACATACAGCCTCCAAGTGGCGCCCCCTGGATAGCCATCACAACACCCGTTGTATGGTGAACTAATGTATGCAGCGACCCCCTCTGCCCGAGGATTTAAATAATGGGCCTGGCCTACCAGTCTGTGGGTTGTGCGTGAGGGTAACTTCCTCACCACGTAAAAATCATATAGTTCAGAGACAACATCATGCCTCGGATAGTGAAGGATCAACTGTTGACGACCCCAGCAAACGTTTTAAGGACAAAGATTTTCGGTTTTGCACGTGGAATGTGAGGTCCCTTAACAGGCCACGTGCAGCCGAACAACTTGCGGAGGCCCTTGACAGCTACAAAGCTTACATAACCGCCATCCAGGAAGTGCGATGGGATGGGCCTGGCATAAAAGCGATGAAGAAATGCGATGTCTACTACAGCAATTGCTATAGAGGGAGAAGGCAGCGGTTAGTCGGATGCGGATTTGTTGTTCGAGGCAGACTTAGGCAAAAAGTCTTGAGCTACGACCCAGTCAGCGAACGCCTCGACGACAATCCGCATCAAGGCTAGATTCGGGAACATCAGCCTCATATGCGCTCACGCCCCGACAGAGGAGAAGGATGACAACATCAAGGACGACTTCTATGATCCGCTAGAAAGAACATACGATCGATGCCCCAGATATGACACCAAGATCGTTCTAGGAGATTTCAACACTCAGCTGGGAAAGGACGATATCTTTGCTGGAGTCATCGGTAAACACAGTCTGCACGACAACACATCCGGAAACGGACTTAGGCTGTTGGACTTCGCCTCGGGGCGAAACCTCTCTGTGCCTAGCACGCGGTTCCCACACATGGACATTCATAAAGGAACCTGGCAATCTCCTGATCAATCAACCGTCAACCAGATTGATCACGTTGCGATCGACGTCAGACACTCCTCCAGTATTCTCGATGTCCGAACCTTCCGAGGTGGAAACATTGACTAGGATCATCATCTTGTTGTAGCCAATGTAAGAACCCGGATATCGAGAGAGCAACGGAGTCGAGAAAGGCCAAAACGATTTGGTGTCGAAAATCTACAATCGCAGCTGATTGCTGGGAACTTTGCCGACCGAGTCTCCTGCAAACTCGCTCAGAGTTCGACGCTTCCTGCACTAAGCATAGAAGAAGAATGGAAACGTTGTCAAGAAGCCATCAAAGATGCTGCCGCTGATGTGCTGGGTTTCACGTCACCACCCAGAAAGAACCCATGGTTTGACGACGAGTGCAGGCAAGCGCACGCAGCTAAACAAGACGCCTATAAGGCGACGCTGCATCGAACAACGCGGGCTGTTCGTGAACTCTACGTACAGAGAAGAAGGGAAGAGCACCGGCTTCTCAGAAGAAAGAAGAAGGAGCATGAGAAGCGCGCGGTCGAGGAAATGGAAAGGTGTTTTGGCAGGAATGAAGTCCGAAAGTTTTAACAAAAGGTAAAACAGCTATCCGGAGGATACAAGGTTCGGACCAAGGCCTGCCGGGACCAAAATGGACAACTAGTAGTAGATGTGGGATTTGGTTTTACGTGATCACCTGCCTTAACGGCTTATATCACGGGGAACCTTTTTCCCAAGAGTCGTAAGTAACGCAAGACTAAACGCCTTAGTTACCCAAGTACCAAACTGGGATCATGCTTGAGGGGCAATCACCCCACCTTGGTTTGATGCGAAGCCTTCCTAAATCCTCTTCCGCTCTTTGGGTCGCAGCGCCCGGTTGAGAATGCAATTCCACACTGAAAAGGGATAGTCCCCTAACCGACTTGCCTAGTTTTGCTTAAACAATGGACTAGACAAGTCAGCACAGTACACTATCCTCGACTCTACCCGCGATGTTAGGTGGTAAACCACAGCCACCACGAAACTCCCACAAGGGGGCCTACCGCAATGGTCAGGCTGGAACCGAAGTTCCAGGGGCCCCTGACCTCCCGTGGCACCAGAATATAGCCTCTGGTTAAGCTGTCACTATCAGTCAGGTTCCCTCTAAGCCTGGGTCTGTTAGCCGCCATCCCGCCACAGATGGTCTTTCCTCCATCAGTGTTTCCGTTGTCACTATAAATAGTGATACGGATGCGATTTTGAATCATGTGATTCATAAATCCAGTCACATCATCTGGAGCTAGTAGTAGAGTCGCAGTCTGTGCTGAGAATCTGGAAAGATCATTTCTGCAGACTCCTAAACATTGACATTGACGTGATTGGACGAATACAGCGAGCCGTCAATGAGGCATTGAAGCGGAAGCGACTAAAATGGGTCTAGTGGTAAATGAGGGCAAAACGAAGTACATGCTGTCATCAAGGAAGGACACACAATATCGACGTCTGGGACGGAGCGTCACACTAGGCAGCAGAAACTTAGACTAAAGTGGCGCACACAAGTGGAGAAGGACCTCAACCAACTTGGAGTGCGCAACTGGAGACAGCTGGCGAAAGATCGTGCTGGCTGGAGAGGCATGTTGGTTGAGGCCCAGGTCTACTCCGGACTGTAGCGCCACAAGAAGAAGAAGAAGAAGAACTCGGAATATTTAAATAGGATTTATTTCTAATAAATGGATAATTTGATAGCATTTATGTTTATAATAACTAATGAAATATGTACAAAAACAAGAAAGTAAGAAGAAAAGTCTTATTATTCGGATTTTGTATGCAATCAACACAACGCGTTCGAAAAATCCACTGCAAATTGCTTATGCAAGTTAGTATAATCGGAGCTTTAAATAGGATTTATTTCTAATGAAAGGATAATATTTTAATAATAAATTAATAACTTATGAAATATCTGGTCTGGTATCGACCAGATCTTCACACTCCGTCAGATCCTGGAGAAGTCTCAATAAGTCCAAATCGACACCCACCATCTATTTGTCGATTTCAAGGCCGCATAGGACAGCGTGCATAGAGACGAGCTATACAGTGCCATGTCTAGTTTTGGCATCCCTACCAAACTCGTCAGATTGTGTAGGATTACAATGGAGAACTCTCGCTGCTCTGTCAAGGTCGGTAGCGAACTCACCGCGACCTTCGATATCAAAAAAGTATTTAGACAAGGCGACGCGCTGCCATACGACTTCTAGTGAAGGACTTCGTCTATCTCGGCTCCGCGGTGAATAGGGTCAACAACATCAGTACCGAAATTCAGCGCAGAATCACTCTTGTCAATCGCTGTTTCTTTGGGCTTAGGAGGCAATTGAGTAATAAAGCTCTCTCCCGAACGACCAAAGTGACTTTGTACAACACCTTGATCATCCAAGTCCTGCTTTACGGCGCAGAAACCTGGACGCTACTAAAAGCGGATGAGAAAGCCAGTGGTCTCTTCGGGAGAAAAGTTCTGCGTGCGATTTTTGGTCCTGTTTGTGTTGATGGCATCTGGAGAAGAAGATTCAACCACGAACTATATGGGCCGTACGGCGGCATGAGCCAAGTCAAGCGTCTACGGATACAACGCTGAAGGTGGCTAGACCATGTAGAGCGTATGGACAGAACTGCTCCGGCCCGAAGAGTTTTCGAATCCGAACCACAGGGACAACGCAACAGAGGACGTCCTAGACTGAGATGGCGCACACAATTGGAAAAGGACCTCAACAAACTTGGAGTGCAGCTGGCAAGAGATCGTGCTAGCTGGAGAGGCATGTTGGTTGAGGCCCAGGACCACCCCGGACTGTAGCGCCATCCGAAGAAGAAGAACTGAACAACCGACTCGAAATTGCAATATTAGCTTTAAGTATTGTTGTCGTTGGAGGAAAAGAATAACGAACGACAGCAAAGTGACGTTAAAGACGGTGTGAAACTTGGTTGAATATATATGAGTGCTATGCGTTCATAGGTGACGCTTAATCTAAGGGGTTTTCCACATGCCCATCCTCGTGAATCAGTCCGATTCACCATCAGCCACGAGGTCCAACACTGCCAACCTTGAAACAGCGCGCGATAGAACTCCTTTACTTGTTTTCACTTCGGCTCGTCCGATGACTCCATCCGCTCTTTGGTGCACACGCTGGATTCTGGCTAGCTTCCACTCTCTTCTAGGAATGTTGGGATCACAGATGAAGACCAGTTCTCCGACCTTAACTGGTTTTGTTCGTCGACACCAATTGACTCGACATGTTAAGGTCGGAAGATACTCCAAAACCCACCGCTTCCAAACACTGTCTCTCAGCTGGCGAGCAGTCCTCCATTGCTCCCTCAAACAGCGCGTTTTCTCGTCTGGTGCCAGCATTAGCTGAACCCAGCGAAAAATTATTGGGTGGGAGCGGCTCCTCTTGGTCCGCAGTTACTGCCAAATGCGTCAACGGCCGTGAGCTTACCACGTTCTCTGCTTCTATCACCAAGTGCAGATGAAGACCAGGTCTCCGACCTCAACTGGCTTTGTTCGTCGCTAAGGTCGGAAGATACTCCGAAACAGCAATTCTCCATTGCTTCCTTAAACTGCGCGTTTTCTCGTCTGGTGCCAGCATCCCGGGTGTATGAGCCGCATTAGCTGAACCCAGCGAAAAATGATTGGATGTGAGCGGCATCTCTTGGTCTGCAGTTACTGCCAAATGCGTCAACGGCCGTGAGTTTACCACGTTCTCTGCTTTTATCACCAAACATTGTAAAATGTGCTCTCGCGGTGAGACTTCCTTGAGCGTATGCCGCAAAACTCGCTTCACGCATTGCACCATGCCTTCCCAAACGCTTCCTTCGGATGGTTTGTTTGGACAGTTAAAACGCCAGTCAACGACCTTTCCTGACAGCTCGTCTTAGACCGTGACCCGGTCCTCCGGCAAAGATCCCATCAGTGGCGGGTTCGGCTTGGCTTTGTGAAGTCTGCAAACTCTGCAGTTTCCGATGACCTTCCGCATAACCTGGCGCAGGCGGGGCACCCAGTATTTTCGACGTACTTGGCAGATTGCAGCTTCTGTGTTCTAGTGCATCATCCTGTCATGGTAATGGGCAACTACGAGGGTTGTAAGCCGGTGAACAGTGGGTAAGATGATGGGTCTCCTGGCGGCATACGTCATCCATGATGCAGTATCAATGCGTGCATAGACGCGAAGGATGTTCTCATCGTCGAGGCAGGGCATAAGCTCGGAGAGTTCGTTCCCCTCTGGAACTGGTAAACCTCGCTGGATAAGGCTTAACTCAGCACCAAAGGCTTGGCGTTGAGCTTGACGATAAAGCTGCTTTTCGGCGATGTCCAGTTCTCCAGCTGTTAGGGCGTGGTTCCTGTTGCCATGGAAAGCTCGCATCACCCAGGCCATGGTTCTTGCTATTCGTCTGAAAGAGGAGGAGCGGTTCCAGTCTATTAGGCCATCACTTACCATGAACTGGGTGTATTTTGGGCGAAGCTCTTCTTCGACGTCTTTGTAGTTTTGAATATTTCGGTTCACTGGCCAGTTCAAAAATTCTGGACCATTCAACCACCTGGTGGATGGACTAAATTCGACCTCTAACTCTCGTCGCATCGTCTGCTGGGTTCTCGGTCGTCGGCATCCTCCTCCAGCTAGCCTGCTTTGTTGCCTCCAATATCTCGGCGATTCTATGAGCCACAAATGGTTTGTAGCGACGATGTTCACAATAGATCAATTTGATCACAGTCGAAGAGTCACTCCAGAGAAATATACGTGTGACGGAGCACAGGTCTTCATAAGCCTCGAACCCAAAACTGCTGCCTGGAGTTCGATACGAGGCACGGTTATCGTCTTCAAGGGGGCGCATTTCGTCTTTACACAATATGCAACGGCTGCGAAAGCGGAACTTCCATCTCGATAACATTTGGCAGCTGCAGACGCCACATGTTCCAGAAAGTGCAGATATTTGCCAGTAGCTCCTCCTCCACAGAAGATCACGTCCCCAAACTTCGAGCATCAACAGCTTCGCAGCTATGACGAAAGGGCTCAAGAAACCCAGTGGATCGAACAACGACATGATGATACTGATCAATTCTCGTTTTGTAGGACGTCGGCTCCCATCAACAACGTCGCTGCTGACTCGATGAAACTGCAACTTATACTGAAACCTGTCCTTACCTGGTTGCCAATACATCCCAAGATCTTTTCAGCTCGCAGAAGAGTCTTTCCGTTCGTGGATGTACCAGACTTTAAGGCGGCGACGACGATTTCCGACTTCGAGGTGAAATTACGCAGCTCAAAACCAGCGGCCTTGTGTATCTCTCTAACTTGTGTTGAAATCTGGATGACTTGCTCAACAGATCCGAAACAGTCCACGAAATCGTCAACTAGAGGAAATCGTTGATGGCTTTGACGGCACGAGGATCATATATACCGCTTTGCTCCAAGGCGTTTCTGAGTTTGACGTACTGAGGAGCACAAGGCGAGCATGCAGCTCCAAACTTCATCACCAGCATTTCATAGATAGCGGGCGGCTTGCTGCTGTCTACATCACGCCATAGAAATCGTTGTGCGCACCTGTCCTCCTGGCGAATTCCAATCTGGTGGAACATCTCTTTGATGTCTCCACAAACGGCAACTGCGCCCTCTCGGAAATGAAAAAGAACAGATGGCACCGGCTGGTATGCCTGAGGACCCATAAACAGGTAAGAATTGAACGACACTTTATTCACCTCGGCGGCGGCGTCAAAAACTAGGCGGAGTTTTTGAGGTTTGTTGGGGTTAACTACCCCAAAGTGAGGTAAATAGCATGTCCTCGGTCCTGTGATGTTGGCTTCTACTGGCTGCAGTTTGTGGGCATAGCCTTTGTCCACGTAGCCCTTTATGAAAGACTTATAGGCTGCGGCGAAGTCTTCGTTCCTCTTCATTTTCCCCTATACTCCCACTAAACGCTTCAGTGCCATCGAAAAGCTGTCTGGCAAGACGACATCATCGTCTTTCCACAACAAACCAACCTCAAATCGACCGTTGATCCTTTTTATAGTTGAGTGTAATATGTTTCTTGAGTCCACTAGTGGGAGCGGCTTCACGCCAAAACTTTCGGTCTTAAAGTAGTCGTCGACCAATCCATGTAGGGCGGCATCAGCAGAGTCGGTGTATTTCAGAAGACAGTCAGCTATGATCGAGTGCGCGGTCGTTGGAGTTGGTCCAAACACAGCCCAACCGAGTTTCGTTCGGGTAGCTTAAGGTCCTTTCTTACCGACGCTCCGGAGTTCCATCGTAGTTCCCAAAGGGCAATGATCGAGTCCGATGAGTAGCGTCGGAATGGCGGAACTCCTTTACATGGCTTGACTCAGATCCGTCTCCTTGAGGCTCTATGTTGGAAGCTTGAGCCCAGAAACGGCATAAACGTGTCGCAGTTGATATCTCTTCTTCGAACCTGTTCCGCTCACATGCAGAATAACTACCATCGATGGCTCCTGTACTTGTTTACCCGCAACCCACTGTATACTGAGTTGATGTGGACTGCCTTTGAGGCCCATCTCCTTAACCAAGGACACATCCAGGATTGAAATCGAGGATCCCTCATCGAAGATTGCGTAAGTGTCGACGGCTTTATTCGGACCATACAGTTTCACTGCCAGCACACGAAACAAAAGCTTTGTTTTGTTGCCTGAAATCTCCTTTGTAGCCAGCACACTGCCAGTTTTGGAACATTGCGGTGTTTGTTGGCCTGCGTCACAAAGCGGGGCAGAGATAGGCTGGGCTTCATGAAGTAGCTTGTGGTGCTTCCTCTGGCAAACATTTGTTGGACAAATAGTCTTCATGTGACAGCTGCGAGTAGTGTGGTCTTTCCTCAGACACGTGAAGCATAAACCATGTTGTTTCACGTTTGACCAACGCTCCTACACCATTGCTTTGACGAACTTGCTACATTCGTTGACCTTGTGCACACCTGGACACAGAGGGCATCTCGGCGATCTTGTGTCCTTGGGCTCCGTAGTATACAATACCGGCAGGCATTGTTTCGGCTCTTTGTCTTCAATATCCTGGACGGAACACACTAGTCTGGTTACCTTCTTCCTTTGTTGCAAATGGAAGGAGACGGGCCATGTTTGATTCGTTAATCGGCTGTACCTCTCGCACTTGACTCAGCTGGCTATTAATAAGCTGCACCGGCCGACCAAAACGAAAACGTAATTCCTCCAGAATGGGTCCTACGTTATCCGGGTGGTATCAACAGCGATTTTACAACTTCCTTTGCTTCACTTTGGAGAGATTTCTCAAGCCTCTGGTTGTTCTCCAAGTTGTGTGTGTAGTTGAAGGCGGCATTTGTCTGCACGAACGTGTTGTAGAACACAGGCCAACCATCAGGATTCCCGGAGAAGATTGGAAGGTCCTGAACTTTACGTGGCACTAAGCTGTATGTGGACAACATCTGACCTGCAGATAATGCATGGAGCGGAGGTTGTTTGTACGAATGTGGCGACGGTATGTACAAAGGCTGAGGCTACGTACTGGAGTATGGCGGCGATGCGTACGTATTTGACGATGATGTGTAGATAAAGGTAGCGATGCATATAAAACTGTTCATGCGGAGCTGGCTGCGCCGCATGTGTTACCAAGGACAGGGCAGATGTCTGTGGCGGCTGACGTGTTGTAACTGTCACTGGCGATTGTATGATAGGCCGGATAACGGGCAGGGACTGCATTGCCAATTTTAATGTGTTACACTTCAAATTGCTGTTTCTCAACTGCACTTGCGTAGTTTTGAGCTGTCCTTCTAACGCGGCGATCCGTTCATGCAGCGAATGGATGTGCAATTGTTCTGCACGGCGGTAACACATACAGAGTCATTGGTGGCAGTAGGACATGCGGTAATTGTCATGGCTGGCATATTCGGAAGTACAGTGGATGCGGCGGCTGATGCATCGGTTTCGGGTGTTTCTGCTGTGTCGGCACTTCTTACAGCATAGGAAGTAACTGGCGATATATTATCAATTCCGTGGTTTATTTCTAAGTGATTCAGATTTTATATACGGATTTCATTTATTGAGTATAATATTTACCGCGGTTTGCACCTCTTCCTCGCTTGAACGAACGACAGCAAAGTGACGTTAAAGACGGAGTGCAACTTGGTTGAAGAGGTGCCAATCGCGGCGTGAGTACTTATGAGCGCTATGCGTTCATAGGTGGCGCTTGAGCTAAGGGTTTTCCACAAGTATCAGTCACGTAAGGGTTTTTGTTCGTAGTTTTCGCTTGAATAGGATTTAATATTTTACATAAGTCATTACAAAGTTTATATGTAAATGTTCATAGAATCTTAAATCTCCAAGAAATGAATTATTTGATACTTGAAATGTAAAAGTCTGGATATCTATATGGCTGGGTGATGTGGGAACAGGGTAGGCACTGATTGGTATCAACCTGGCGATGCCCAGCTGCTGTAACTGTCTTCCACACACCAATTGTGCTTATTCTACCTCCACGTTGGTAGCCATCGGGTACTGGTTGTTGTTCACCCGAACTCAACCTGCCAAACCTATAAGTGCGACCTCCGCCCAAGAGGTATAAAAAAGGGCCTGGTCCTCCAGGTTGGGGGTGTGCGTCGGGGTAACTGCCCGGCCACATTAAAAAATAAACAGTTACGAATCAACCGAATGCCTCGGATATGGATGGATTCACTGTTGACGACCCACGCAAACGAAAAAAGGATAATGATCTACGGATATGCACGTGGAATGTGAGGTCCCTAAACAGACCACGTGCAGCCGATGAACTTGCGGAGGCCCTGGACATTACCGCAATTCAGGAAATGCGGTGGGATGGGCCGGGCAAGAGAAGAGTGAGAAACTGCGACATATACCACGGCGACTGCTACAGGGAGAGAGGGAAACGCTTATTTGGATGCGGTTTTGTTGTTCGAGGCAGACTTAGGCAAAAAGTCTTAAGCTTCCAATACATAAGCGAACGCCTCATAACAATCCGCATCAAGGCTAAATTCGGGAATATAAGCCTCATATGCGCCCACGCCCCGACAGAGGAAAAAGATGACAGCAGTAAAGAGGACTTCTATCATCTCCTAGAAAGGACATATGATCGATGCCCCAGCTACGACACCAAGATAGTTCTAGGAGATTTCAACGCTCAGCTGGGAAGAGAAGAAGTCTTTGCTAAAGTCATCGGAAGACACAGCCTGCACGCCAACACCTCCGGAAACGGACTCAGGCTAGTTGACTTCGCCTCGGGGCGAAATCTCTCTGTGGTCAGCACGCGGTTCCCACACCTCAACATTCATAAAGGTACCTGGCGATCACCTGATCAATCAACCGTCAACCAGATTGATCACGTTGCGATCGACGTCAGACACTCCTCCAATATCCTCGATGTCCGAACCTTCCCAGGTGCAAACATCGACTCGGATCATCACCTTGTTGTAGCCAAGGTAAGAACATGGATATCGAGAGAGCAACGGAGTCGAGACAAGCCAAGACGGTTTGATGTCGGAAAGCTACAATCGCAACCGACCGCTAGAGCCTTTGCCGATCGATTCTCTCTGAAACTATCTCAAAGTTCGGCGCTGCCTGCACAAACAATAGAAGACAAGTGGAAACGTTGTCAAGAAGCCATCAAAGAGGCCGCCACTGATGTGCTGGGTTTTATGCCACCACCTAAGAGGAACCCATGGTTTGACGACGAGTGTAGGCAGGCGCATGCAGCCAAACAAGAAGCGTACAAGGCAACGCTGCATCGAACGACGAGAGCTGTTTGTGAGCTCTACAAACAGAGAAGAAGGGAAGAGAACCGGCTTCTCAGAAGAAAAAAGAAAGAGCACGAGAAGCGCGCGGTCGAGGAAATGGAGAGGCGCTATGGCAGGAATGATGTCCGAAATTTTTACAACAAGATAAAACAGTTATCCGGTGGTTATAAGGCTCGGACAGAAGCCTGCCGGAATCAAAATGGACAACTAGTGGTAGAGTCGCAGTCGGTGCTGAGAATCTGGAAGAATCATTTCTGCAGACTCCTAAACGGCGATGACGTCGCAAATTCCGCTGTTAGGCAGAATGTCCCACTCAATTTGGACGACGATGGACAAGAATTCCGTCCCCCCGACTTCGACGAGGTCAAGATAGCAATATCGAGACTGAAATCGAACAAAGCTGCTGGCGCGGACGGACTATCCGCAGAGCTGTTCAAAGCGGCTGGGGATGAGCTGGTTGGGTGCATGCACCAGCTCATCTGTGAGATATGGTCGGAGGAAAGCATGCCCGACGAGTGGAATCTCAGCATCGTTTGTCCGGTCCACAAGAAAGGAGACCCCTTCGACTGCGCCAACTACCGAGGGATCAGTCTTCTTAACATTGCATATAAGATTTTCTCTGCCGTACTGTGTGAGCGCCTGAAACCGTTCGTCAACAACCTGATAGGTCCTTATCAGTGTGGTTTCAGGCCAGGGAAGTCCACAATCGACCAGATCTTCACACTGCGGCAGATCCTGGAGAAGTCCCAAGAAGTACAAATCGACACCCACCATCTATTTGTCGATTTCAAGGCCGCGTATGACAGCGTGCATAGAGACGAGCTATACAGTGCCATGTCTAGTTTTGGCATCCCTACCAAACTCGTCAGATTGTGTAGGATGACGATGGAGAACTCTCGCTGCTCCGTCAAGGTCGATAGCGAACTCACCGATACCTTCGATGTCAAAAAAGGATTTAGACAAGGCGACGCGCTGTCATGCGACTTCTTTAACATCATCCTTGAGGGGATCGTGCGGAACTCAAACGTCAACACCAGAGGCACGATCTTCCACAAGTCCGTTCAATTGCTAGCTTATGCGGATGACATTGACGTGATCGGCCGAACTCAGCGAGCCGTCAATGAGGCGTTTGCTAGCATTGAAACGGAAGCATCTAAAGTGGGACTGGTGGTAAACGAGGGCAAAACGAAGTATATGCTGTCATCGAAGAAGGACGCAGAACATCGACGTCTCGGACAGAGCGTCACTATGGGCGGCAGACACTTCGAGGTAGTGAAGGACTTCGTCTATCTCGGCTCCGCGGTGAATAGGGACAACAACATCAGTACCGAAATCAAGCGCAGAATCACTCTTGCCAATCGCTGTTTCTTTGGGCTCAAGAGGCAATTGAGTAATAAAGCCCTCTCCCGAACGACCAAAGTGACTTTGTACAACACCTTGATCATCCCAGTCCTGCTCTACGGCGCAGAAACCTGGACGCTACTAAAAGCGGATGAGGAAGCCATTGGTCTCTTCGAGAGAAAAGTTCTGCGTGCGATTTTTGGTCCTGTTTGCGTTGATGGCATCTGGAGGAGAAGATTCAACCACGAACTGTATGGGCTGTACGGCGGCATGAGCCTAGTCAAGCGTCTACGGATACAACGCTTAAGGTGGCTAGGCCATGTAGAGCGCATGGACAGCAATGCTCCGGCCCGAAGAGTTTTCGAATCCGAACCACAGGGACAACGCAACAGAGGACGTCCTAGACTGAGATGGCGCACACAAGTGGAAAAGGACCTCAACCATCTTGGAGTGCGCAATTGGAGACAGCTGGCAAGAGATCGTGCTAGCTGGAGAGGCATGTTGGTTGAGGCCCAGGTCCACCCCGGACTGTAGCGCCATCCGAAGAAGAAGGATATCTATATATAACTAGATATATATATATATATATATATATATATATATCCCAATTAACTTTAATAATATTAATAGAGTGTAACTGAACACCCGACTCGAAAATGCATTATTAGTTTGAAGTATCATTCGCGTAAGGGTTCTTGTTCGTACTTTTCGCTTGAACAGGATTTAATGTAGTAAACAATGTTATTTTTGTAAACATGTCGTTACATAGTATTATATCTTAGTTGTTCACAGAATCTTAAATCTCCAAAAAATGAATTATTTGAAACTTGATATGCAAGACTCTGGCTACATTAAATAAAAATGGCCGAATAAATTAATGAACCTTGCCATCACACATCTAATGGCAAAAGTACAGTTCATCACCATATTATCACCACTGGACAGCCCGCAACAGAACGATGAGGTTAGAAGCTGAAACTTGCAAAACCATTTGCCGACCGTCCAGCAGTCCATGGTTGAGTCCTCGCCATATGGTAAGAAAAAACAGTTGGGAGCGCATAATGCTCAAATACAGCTAGATCGCTGTCCAGTATAAATTTCAATCAGCTATATGGAAAAAACATCTTCTCAACACTCGATTTCAAAGTCAGCTAATACCACTCCTTTCGACTATTAAAGTGGAACGTAATCCCGTTCGGTCTCAAAAATGCTACGCAGACGTTCCAGCGACATATTGATAGAGTCCGTTTTGGTGATTTCCTTGCGTTTTCTGAATAAGCAGAGCTCTATCGCTAATATTTAAGCGCAGTTTTTCAACGATTGACAAATAATATTTTGAATATAAACATAAGTATGTTTTGGGCAAACCGGAAGTTACATATCTTTGGCATACATCGTAGCTGGCACCAAACTAGACCAACTTAAGGACAAACATCTCTAACAGATCGGATTCTTCTCATGTAAATTCACAGAACACAACTCAATACTGCACGTATGATAGAGAGCTGCTTGCAATATATCTAGCCAATAAATGTTTCAGGCATCCGTTTGATGGTCGATAAATAACTTTCCAGATCGACCCCAAGCCATTTACGAACTCTTTCCAGCACAAGTCCGATAAGGCATCCCAACGTCGACTAAGACACCTAGACTACATTTCGCAGTACACTTCGGATATCGTGCTTTTGTCTGCTGCAGGCAACCAAGCGGCAGATGCATAGTCCAGCGTTAGCGCCATAGTCACAAAGACCAAGATACACCATCAACTTTTACAAGCAGCACAAAAAGACGACACAGAACTTAAAGAAAACTATAAACCTAAAGAATTGGACAAATTTATACATTAAAATACAAGAACTTACAATAGAACCAGATTGTCATATTTACTACCATATTGTTTTACATTATTTTATAATAATTTTGCAACGTGGTGGAAGTGATTTTTTGCACGAAGGATTTTTTTTTAATTCAGTAATAGAACTATAGGAAGGAATATTTGTTTTAATGACGTTAGAACGCTCATTATCCATAACTTCGTCTACTGAGTCTGGCTCTGTATTTCCAGTTTGTTCATCAAGTATTTGATAATAGTTTACATTCATAGTGTTGGAATCAGATTGCGCACTATCACTGTTTGAGTGTAATTCGGGAGGGAAAACGGAACCACCCTCAGATTCAAATCGTGCCCGTTTTCGAATTATTATTAAAAGAACACATGTGAACACTGTGACAACTCAATTTACAATGAACGCAATAATTTATTATATAGTACTTATGAACTCCCAAATATTACAAAAATCTAGATAGTTACTACTGATTTTAAATTCTGAACCTCGTGTTCCATAAATTTATATCGTTTTTATAACTGTTGTTATTTAATATTATGTCTGGTATTATATTATTAATGGTTTTATGTATTTCATGTATTGTAACAAAATGTTTAACTCCATTGACTCTCATTAAAATTAATTCCGACAACACATGTTGGTTGCTCAAAAAACAACGTGTGTGCAAGTTATCTCGCTCTTGAGTGCATTTTAATCTCCAGCTTCATCTCCTAGAAGAGATAAGGCTAGAGAGGTAAAGCTGGAGTGTTGGCTGAATATCAAGAGTGGATACAGTCGCAGAATAATTACAGACTAGAGCAGTCGAATTATTAAAAATCATTTTGTACGCAAAAGTTTGTGAAAATCTTATTCTTCTTCTTGTGGCGCTACAGTCCAGGGTGGACCTTTGCCTCAACCAACATGCCTCTCCAGCCAGCACGATCTTTCGCCAACTGTCTTCAGTTGCGCACTCCAAGTTGGTTGAGATCCTTCTCCACTTGTGTGCGCCACTTTAATCTAAGTCGCCCTCTGTTGCGTTGTCCCAATTGCTCGGATTCAAAGACTTTTCAGGCCGGAGCAGTGGTGTCCATACGCTCTACATGGCCTAGCCATCTTAAGCGTTGTATCCGTAGACGCTTGACCAGGCGATGTTGCTGTACAGCCCATAGAGTTTGTCGTTAATTCTTTTCCTCTAGATGTCATTAACGCAAACAGGACCAAAACTCGCACGCAAAACTTTTCTCTCGAAAAGACTAAGGGCTTCCTCATTCGCCTTTGCTAACGTCCAAGATTCTGCGCCATATAGTAGGACGGGGATGATCAAGCTGTTATATAAAGCGAGCTTAGTCCTTCGGGAGAGGGCTTTATTACTCAATCGCCTCTTGAGCCCAAAGAAACAGCGGTTGGCAAGAGTGATTCTGCGTTTGATTTCGGTACTGATGTTGTTGTCCCTGTTTACCGCGGAGCCGACGTAGACGAAGTCCTTCACTACCTCGAAGTTCCTGCTGCCTAGTGTGACGCTCCGTCCGAGACGTCGATGTTGTGTGTCCTTCCTTGATGACAGCATGTACTTTGTTTTGTCCTCATTTACCGCCAGACGAATTTTAGCCACTTCCGCTTCAGTGCCAGCAAACGTCTCATTGACGGCTCGCTGTGTTAAATCACGTCAATGTCATCAGCGTAAGCTAGCAGTTGAACGGACTTGTGGAAGATCGTGCCTCTGATGTTGACTTGTGAGTTACGCACGATCTTCTCGAGGATGTCACGATGTTAAAGAAATCACATGACAGTGCGTCGCCTTGTCTAAAACCTTTTTTGACATTGAAGGTCTCGGTGAGTTCGGTACCGACCTTGACGGAGCAGCGAGAGTTCTCCATCGTCATCCTACACAATCTGACGAGTTTGGTAGGAATGCCAAAACTAGACATGGCACTGTATAGCTCGTCTCTATGAAACCACACTGATAGGGACTTATCAGGTCATGGACAAACGGTTTCAGACGCTCACACAATAAGGCAGAGAGGATATTGTATGCGATGTTTAGGAGACTTATCCCTCGGTAATTAGTGCAGTGAACCGGGCAAACGACGCTGAGATTCCATTCATCGGACATGCTTTCCTCCGACAATATCTCACAGATGAGCTGGTGCATGCACCCAACCAGCTCATCCTCAACCGCTTTGAACAGCTCTGCAGACAGTCCGTCCGCTCCAGCAGCTTTTTTCGACTTCAGCTTGGATATTGCTTTCTTCATCTCGTCTAAGTCGGGGGGACGGAATGCTTGTCTATCATCGTCCAAATTGAGTGGAACATTCTGCCTAACAGCGGGAGTTGGGCCGTCATCGCCGTTAAGGAGTCTACAGAAATGATCCTTCCAGATTCTCAAATTAGACTGCGACTCTACTACGAGTTGTCCGGTTTGGTCCCGGCAGGCCTTGGTCCGAACCTTGTATCCTCCGGATAGCTGTTTTACCTTTCGGTAAAATGTTCGGACTTCTTTACTGCCATAGTACCTTTCCATTTCCTCGACCGCGCGCTTCTCATGCTGCTTGTTCTTCCTTCTGAGAAGCCGGTGCTCTTCCCTTCTTCTCTGTACGTAGAGTTCACGAACAGCCCGCGTTGTTCGATGCAGCGTCGCCTTATAGGCGTCTTGTTTAGCTGCGTGCGCTTGCCTGCACTCGTCGTCAAACCATGGGTTCTTTCTGGGTGGTGACGTGAAACCCAGCACATCAGCGGCAGCATCTTTGATGGCTTCTTGACAACGTTTCCATTCTTCTTCTATGCTTAGTGCAGGAAACGCCGAACTCTAAGCGAGTTTCAGGGAGACTCGGTCGGCAAAGTTCGCAGTAATCAGCTGCGATTGTAGATTTTCGACGTCAAACCGTTTTGGTCTTTCTCGACTCCGTTGCTCTTTCGATATCCGGACTCTTACCTTGGCCACAACAAGGTGATGATCCAAGTCGATGTTTGCACCTCGCAAGGTTCGGACATCGAGAGTATTGGAGGAGTATCTGATGTCGATCGCAACGTGATGCGCGATAGATCAGGAGATAGCCAGGTCCCTTTGTGAATGTCCAGGTGTGGGAACCGCGTGCTAGCCAGAGAAAGGTTCCGCCCCGAGGCGAAGTCCAACAGCCTGAGTCCGTTTCCGGATGTGTTGTCGTGCAGGCTGTGTTTACCGATGACTCCAGCAAAGATGTCCTCCTTTCACAGCTGAGCGTTGAAATCTCCTAGAACGATCTTGGTCGTAGCTGGGGAATCTATCGTATCGTGTCACCCTTCTCCTCTGTTGGGGCGTGAGCACATATTAGGCTGATGTTCCCGAATTTAGCCTTGATGCGGATTGTCATGAGGCGTTCGCTGACGGGGTTGTAGCTCAAGACTTTTTGCCTAAGTCTGCCTCGAACAACAAACCCGCATCCGAATAAGCGCTGCCTTCTCTCTCTGTAGCAATTGCTGTAGTAGATATCGCAGTTCATCATCTCTTTTATGCCAGGCCCATCCAATCGCACTTCCTGGATGGCGGTTATGTCAGCTCTGTAGCTGTCAAGGGCCTCCGCAAGTTGTTCGGCTGCACGTGACCTGTTAAGGGACCTCACATTCCACGTGCAAAACCGAAGATCATTGTCCTTAAAACGATTGCTGGGGTCGTCAACAGTTGATCCTTCACTATCCGAGGCATGATGTTGTCTCTGAACTATATGATCTTCACGTGGTGAGGAAGTTACCCTCAGGCACAACCCACAGACTGTTAGGCCAGGCCCATTATTTAACTCCTCGGGCAGAGGGTTTCGTTGCGCCGCATGGAGGCTGTGTGTCAACTTGACCTGTGCACTAACGAGGATAGCCTTGGCAGCTCGCAATGTTGAGCGCAATCAACGACGTTACCTCGCGTACATAGGCCCATGCCCGCCTTTGTGAAAATCTATATATATAAAAATCAATGTTTGTTTGTTTGTTCGTCCTTTATAGACTCTTAACTGGTAAGAGATAGAGCATTGATGTCTGGGGCAACTTTGTTCAGAATTCTGTCAAAAGTGTTTTGGTACCAACTTTTGTTTGGGGGGATAGCTCCCCATAGAGATAAAGTTGGGGCCTATGTTCAAAGTTCGGCTGATCCTTTCGAGTGATATATCAATCAAAAGGTCTTTGAAAATAAGATTGATATGAAGCTTTAAAAAGTTTGACCGCCTCTAATTTCCACACAGTTGTGCCTACAAATCTGGAAAAATTATGGAAAATACGTCTCAATGAATACTTTCAACTTAAACTAGTTCAAGCAGTCAGGCCTAGACACTTTGGCGGTTATTGGTCAAAATATTGAAAACATCAATATGCAAATTTTGAAAAATTGAAAACGCAGTTTTGAAGATCTGGGTCAACGCGCTAAGGGAACATAATTATCCAAGCATCGTTTCGAATAATAAATTGGAGATATCGCAGGTTAAATGCTTTTTGTTTCCCATATATTTTTCTCCCTGTAACCAGTGAATCGACACGAGCCTCAATGGAGTCACGCACATTGTACAATTCAACCCCTAAATACACACAACACACACTAGAAGAAGTGATCGTGTGTTGTGCATATATGCGTGCATATATGCGGGCATAAATGCATGTATGCCCGTGCATAGATTTACCGCTGGTCCATATCTGAATTTGGATTTGTACATTCAAATACAATTTGGATTTGTACATTCAAATACATTAAATGTACATTACAGAGTAATTATTTCGTATCACGTTTGAATGTGAATACCGAATGTTAAACTACTCCAACAATAGCAAATCAATGTCAATATACAATGACGCACAAAAAATCATAAAAAAACAAAAAAAAAACACAAATAAACAAAAAAGGTGCACCATGACGTATTAGATATATATGTAAAGCATATAAATAACACATACGTCATGGTGTACGCGTCCGTATCTTATTACGGGCATAGTTAAGTTTAATGTAAATAGTTAAGTTGGATTACGCTTAGACGTAAGTTACTTGTAGTTAGTTTTAATTTTAGCATAGGTTTTACTCTTAGTATTAAGTTAAGTTTAATTAAGAATATTATCCCCAACGTTTTTTTTCTTAAGTTTCTTGGGGAAAATTAACAATAAAATTAGGATAATAACAACAAAACGAATGAATTAAAGAAGCAAAAACAAAATTAAACTGGTTTAGTTTAGAGTACTTGTTAGAAGTCAGTAAGCTAGAATGAAGATCAACAAATTAGATAAGTAAGCTTGTTTAAGTATTTTTGTCTAGTATTAAAGAAATCATTATAAATAAATAAAAAAATGCATTAATTTCACCATTCAAGGTGAAATACCTGGAGAAGCGAAAACATATAAATCCATTGAGACTGTGATGAACCAAGACGAAGTTGTCAACTATACAACTGAGTTCTTGAATTCACTTGACTTACCTGGCATACCTCTGCACGTTTTAACATTGAAAATTGACGTGCCTATCATTAATCCACCAAGACTTTGCAACGGCACTAGGGCTTCAGTAAAAAAAATGAAGGCGAATATCAACGAAGCAACTATATTGAATGGAAAATTCAAAGCAGAGGATGTCCTATTGCCTCGCATTCCAATGATCCCAACTGATTTACCATTCCAATTTAAACGTTTTCAGTTTCCAGTGCGACTCGCCTATGCCATTACCATCAACAAGGCACAAGGACCAGCCTTACAATTGTGTGGCCTGAATTTAGAAAATCCGTGCTTCTCTCATGCACAACTGTACGTGCCCTGTTCGGGCGTCAGAAAGCCGTCTAATTTATTCGTCTATGCCCCAGATAGAAAAAAAAAATATATCCAACAGCACTTCAATAAACAAAAAACAAGTAAAAATCTTCTTTTTAGGATATGTATAAACATTAACTTTTTTTAAAAAATAAATCAAATTTTATGCGTAACAAAGCGCGCCGAGTATAGCTAGTTATAAATAAAAAAACCAACTCGAAACTAAATAAATAAATTAATTAATAATTTTCTAAATACAAAGGACAATGGTAGTTTTTTTACGTATCTATATTGTAATGTATTACAATTGTCACGCATTTTCGTACTAAGCTATATTAAGCAGAAATGTTTCACAAAAGATATTCGCTTAATTTTTATTGCTAAGTTATGATTGCACGAAACAAGTGCAATGACAAGAGTCAGGTTTCCTTATTTATATCAATTATAATATCTATCAAAGTGTAACACCAAATCTTAATTTTAATTATAATACACGTAACTCAGAATATTAATTGAAAATAAATCTTTTCCAAATGTGTGACTTTTGAGCATGCGTTACTCCCTATATGTTCTTCTACATATTTCATAAGTTATTATAAATATATATGCTATCTACCAGGTATACCCGTATGAAGTGAGCGCCAAGATACTAACGTCTCGATAGGGAACATTTGTTGTGAGCGAGCCCCTATTTTTTTGTTTGTTTGTTTGCTATGACATCTGTAAAAAATATTTAGTATACATAAAGTCATTGAACAGACAACATCATATCTTGTCATCGCGTTAAAAATGTCGAATTTTGTACCAGAAAGTGATGATTTGCGGAAGGCATTAATTTTTTTGTTTTCATTTGAAGAAAAGTGCTGCAGAGTAACATCGAATGCTTTTCGAGGCATATGGTGATCATGCTCTATCAGAAGCAACGTGCAAAAGATGGTTTCAACGGTTCAGACATAATGATTTTTATGTGAGAAATGAAAAATGTGGAAGTAATTGGCGTAAATATAGTACAGTGTTCCCAACTCATGCTCATCTGTGGTACTAACGGAAACTCTTACCAAACGTTCTTGGCGTCGCATGTCCTGACTCATCAATTGAAGACGGTAAGCCGAAATATGGGGGGCACGGGCCTATGCACGCGAGGTAACGTCGTTGATTGCGCTCAACATGGCGAGCTGCCAAGGCAATCCTCGTTAGTGCACAGGTCAAGTTGACATACAGCCTCCCCGTGGCGCCCCCTGGATAGCCATCACACCACCCGCTGTATGGTGCACTAATGTATGCAGCGACCCCCTCTGCCCGAGGATTTAAATAATGGGCCTGGCCTACCAGTCTGTGGGTTGTGCGTGAGGGTAAATGCCTCACCACGTAAAAATCATATAGTTCAGAGACAACATTATGCCTCGGATAGTGAAGGATCTACTGTTGACGACCCCAGCAAACGTTTTAAGGACAAAGATTTTCGGTTTTGCACGTGGAATGTGAGGTCCCTTAACAGGTCACGTGCAGCCGAACAACTTGCGGAGGCCCTTGACAGCTACAAAGCTTACATAACCGCCATCCAGGAAGTGCGATGGGATGGGCCTGGCATAAAAACGATGAAGAACTGCGATATCTACTACAGCAATTGCTATAAGGAGAGAGAAGGCAGCGCTTATTCGGATGCGGATTTGTTGCTCGAGGCAGACTTAGGCAAAAAGTCTTGAGCTACGACCCAGTCAGCGAACGACTCATGACAATCCGCATCAAGGCTAAATTCGGGAACATCAGCCTAATATTCGCTCACGCCCCGACAGAGGAGAAGGATGACAACATCAAGGACGACTTCTATGATCCGCTAGAAAGAACATACGATCGATGCCCCAGCTATGACTCCAAGATCGTTCTGGGAAATTTCAACGCTCAGCTGGGAAAGGAGGACATTTTTGCTGGAGTCATCGGTAAACACAGCCTGCACGACAACACATCCGGAAACGGACTCAGGCTGTTGGACTTCGCCTCGGGGCGAAACCTCTCTGTGGCTAGCACGCGGTTCCCACACCTGGACATTCACAAAGGAACCTGGCGATCTCCTGATCAATCAACCGTCAACCAGATTGATCACGTTGCGATCGACGTCAGACACTCATCCAGTATTCTCGATGTCCGAACCTTCCGAGGTGAAATTATTGACTCGGATCATCATCTTGTTGTAGCCAAGGTAGAAGTCCGGATATCGAGAGAGCAACGGAGTCGGGAAAGGCCAAAACGGTTTGACGTCGAAAAGCTACAATCGCAGCTGATTGCTGGGAACTCTGCCGACCGAGTCTACCGGAAACTCGCTCAGAGTTCGACGCTTCCTGCACTAAGCATAGAAGAAGAATGGAAACGTTGTCAAGAAGCCATCAAAGATGCTGCCGCTGATGTGCTGGGTTTCACGTCACCACCCAGAAAGAACCCATGGTTTGACGACGAGTGCAGGCAAGCGCACGCAGCTAAACAAGACGCCTATAAGGCGACGCTGCATCGAACAACGCGGGCTGTTCGTGAACTCTACGTACAGAGAAGAAGGGAAGAGCACCGGCTTCTCAGAAGGAAGAACAAGGATCATGAGAAGCGCGCGGTCGAGGAAATGGAAGGGTGCTTTGGCAGGAATAAAGTTCAAAAGTTTTACCGAAAGGTAAAACAGCTATCCGGAGGATACAAGGTTCGGACCAAGGCCTGCCGGGACCAAAATGGACAACTAGTAGTAGAGTCGCAGTCTGTGCTGAGAATCTGGAAGGATCATTTCTGTAGACTCCTAAACGGCGATGACGACCCAAATGCCGCTGTTAGGCAGAATGTTCCACTCAATTTGGACGATGATAGACAAGCATTCCGTCCCCCCGACTTAGACGAGGTGAAGATAGCAATATCCAAACTAAAGTCAAACAAAGCTGCTGGAGAGGACGGACTGTCCGCAGAACTATTTAAAGCAGCTGGAGATGACCTGATTGGGCGCATGCACCAGCTCATCTGTAAGATATGGTCGGAGGAAAGCATGTCCGATGAATGAAATCTCAGCGTCGTTTGCCCGGTCCACAAGAAAGGGGACCCCTTCGACTGCGCCAACTACAGAGGGATTAGTCTCCTGAACATCGCATACAATATCCTCTCTGCCGTATTGTGTGTGCGTCTGAAACCATTTGTCCATGACCGGATAGGTCCCTATCAGTGTGGTTTCAGACCAGGGAAGTCCACAATAGACCAGATCTTCACATTATGGCAGATCCTGGAAAAGACCCAAGAAATGCAAATTGACACTCACCACCTATTCGTCGATTTAAGGGCTGCATATGACAGTGTGCATAGAGACGAGCTATACAGTGCCATGTCTAGTTTTGGCATTCCTACCAAACTCGTCAGATTGTGTAGGATGACGATGGAGAACTCTCGCTGCTCCGTCAAGGTCGGTACCGAACTCACCGAGACCTTCAATGTCAAAAAAGGTTTTAGACAAGGCGACGCACTGTCATGTGACTTCTTTAACATCATCCTCGAGAAGATCGTGCGTAACTCACAAGTCAACATCAGAGGCACGATCTTCCAGAAATCAGTTCAATTGTTGGCTTACGCTGATGACATTGACGTGATTGGACGAACACAGCGAGCCGTCAATGAGGCTTTTGCTGGCATTGAAGTGGAACCGGCTAAAATGGGTCTTGTGTACATGCTGTCATCAAGGAAGTACACACAACATCGACGTCTCGGACGGAGCGTCACACTAGGCAGCAGGAACTTTGAGGTAGTTAAGGACTTCGTCTACCTCGGCTCCGCGGTAAACAGGGACAAAAACATCAGTACCGAAATCAAACGCAGAATCACTCTTGCCAACCGCTGTTTCTTTGGGCTCAAGAGGCAATTGAGTAATAAAGCCCTCTCCCGAAGGACTAAGCTCGCTTTATATAACAGCTTGATCATCCCCGTCCTACTATATGGCGCAGAATCTTGGACGTTAGCAAAGGCGAATGAGGAAGCCCTTAGTCTTTTCGAGAGAAAAGTTTTGCGTGCGATTTTTGGTCCTGTTTGCGTTGATGGCATCTGGAGGAGAAGATTTAATGACGAACTATATAGGCTGTACAGCGACATGCGCCTGGTCAAGCGTCTACGGATACAACGCTTAAGATGGCTAGGCCATGTAGAGCGTATGGACACCACTGCTCCGGCCCGAAAAGTCTTTGAATCCGAGCCATTGGGACAACGCAACAGAGGACGACCTAGACTGAAGTGGCGCACACAAGTGGAGAAGGATCTCAACCAACTTGGAGTGCGCAACTGGAGACAGCTGGCGAAAGATCGTGCTGGCTGGAGAGGCATGTTGGTTGAGGCCCAGGTCCACCCCGGACTGTAGCGCCACAAGAAGAAAAAAAAGAGGAAGAAGCCGAAATATTAATTACATTCGCAATTAAGATGAAAGTTCTTCAGCCAGCAGACAAATTTCAAATATTATTAGAATTAATAAGTAAGCTTCAGGATTTTAATGGTGATGAAAGTTGTGCAGTGAAGTTTTTGGACAGAGTTGACTCATTATCAGCTACATTTGTGTACTTTGACGAAATTGCCACTACACTTTTGGGTGGGCTACATAAAGGATAAAATCGTAGGAAGAGCAAGATGCGAATTGCAGAAACACGGACGAGTTAATTCATGGAGAGAAATAAGAAGCATTATAAAAGAAAATTTTGTGAAAAGCTTTCGACAAATACAATCCTCGATAAAATTAGAACTATAGAAATGAAAACAACTATGGAAGATTATTATCATAGCATTAGCGAACTTTTAAGTAGGATAAATAATGCGTTTCTACTAGACAACAACCAGATGGGCAGGGATCTAATTTCTTCAAATAATACGTCAGACCACAAAGGCAAGAACATAATTATGTACGAAGTGAACAACAGCGCCAAAGTGCCAATAACACTAACATGAACGCTCGACAAAACACAAGGTACCGCCAAGGTGAACCGAATGGTTCGCAAAGGCCAAATTTTCACAACTCTTTCAATGAACATCGAAATAACTACAATCCTAGTGCCCAGTCCCGACAATCAAATAGTAGGTATAGACAAAGCGAGCCTATGGATGTAGCCTTGAATGAAAAAACTTTAAACAATATTCCAAATTTTCAAAACAACAGGGAAAACGATTACCCTATATAATCGTAAATATTCACCTAAGGCCGCTCAGATTCATAATTGACTGTGGGGCCGAATGTAGTATTATAAACTCGAAGCTGTGTAACCCAAAGTGGAGAGTAGAATGTAATATACACATTCTTAGAGCTTTTGGTGGTAAAATCCGATATAATGTACAGAATACCCCTTTACAAAGAATTCAAACAAGAAAATTATTTTGTCAATTTTTTAGAATACGATTTTCATCACTCATTTGACGGCATAATAGGAAATAATATTCTTTATAACCTAGATACTATTATTGATTATCAAAACCGGTCTTTAATTGTTAGTGATGTAGTTATACTTTTTTTTTAGTAAAAGCGAAGAAGATTTTGTAAGAAACTGTCAGAATTCTAAGCTCTCAGTTATATATAACAATGAAATTTTTAATGACAGATTCAATGGCATGATTTTTGCAAGCCAATTAAATAGTTTGGATATTTACAAATTGAAAAAATTTACTTTCATCATACAAATTTATTTTCCATAAAGAAGCCGACATGTTAACCGTTACTAGCAATGTTAGACACAAAATTAACACCAAAAATTAAATCCCGATCTACAGCAAGCTCTATCGGTACCCAGAAATACACAGAGACGAAGTCAATACACAGATAAACGACATGCTAAAGCAAAAAATTATCCAACCCAGTAGTAGTCCTTATAACGCACCTATATGGGTTGTGTCAAAAAACAGTGATAGAAACGGTCAAAGTCAGTGGAGAATAGTGATAGATTATAGGAAGCTAAACGAGCATAGACGACCGCTATCCGCTACCCTAGATGGAAGAGCTTTTCAATAAGCTAGGCAGATGTAATTTTTTCTCTACTATTGATTCGGTAAAATGTTTCCACCAAATCGAGGTCGAACCGTGTGATGTGGCAAAAACAGCTTTTTCAACTAAGCATGGTCATTATGAGTTTCTAAGAATGCCGTTTGAACTAATAAATGCTCCGGCGACATTCCAGAGAATCATGAATGACGTGCTGAGGGATTTAATAAATAAAATATGTTTCGTATAACTGGATGACATATTAGTTATTTTTTTATTAGGTACATCGTAGCTGGCACCACTCTAGACCAACTTAAGGACAAGCATCTCTAAAAGATCGGATTCTTCTCATGTAAATTCACAGAACACAACTCAATACTGCAAGTATGATAGAGAGCTGCTTGCAATATATCTAGTCATAAAATGTTTCAAGCATCTCTTTGATGATCATTCGTTCACTAACCGCCGAACTGTTCAGACGTCTTTCAATGTAGTGAGACTCAGTGATTTTATAACGTGAAGAAGTACAAACGATTAAGGGATCCGCAACGAGCGCGTAGCCGAGTGCGTAGGAGCTACACCCGCGAAGAAGAGGGGTCCGAGTTCGACACCCAGTTGGGGCACTGCCCCTTTTTTCTTCGTTTTTTTTCCGCATTCCACCGCCAAACCAGCATACTGCACTGGCATAGGCAATAAGTACAAGAAATGGAGGAGAACGGGAAGACCGCTCGCGCCAAAGCGGGCGGTGAAAGTAGTCAACCGGTGGTAGAATCACGCCACCAAGCAGCGGTGCCGCTAGACGGCGCAAGTAAGAAGAGGAGGAAGAAGCAGACCTCCAACAGTTCTAAGCGACGTAACACCAATGCGTCACCAGAAAAGGAAAAAAATAAAAGCTTCTACGTCATCTACTGAAGACGATGCTGAAGAAGAAGGGTACTCCTATGTTTCAGATGGTGGAGAGGGACGATTCACGGTAAGCAGCAACAGCTTCGAATCTGTCCCCTCCGATACTGAAGAGGAAGAAATAGGGGCCATCATTCATGCTAAGAAAGAGAGGGTCTCGGATCTGAGGGAGGAGACAAAAAAACTCCTCAAGGAGATCAAAAAGCGAGAGAGCAGCCGCAAACGTAACAGCAACAACAACCTGCAAATCTGCAAAAGAAGCAGCAACAGCAGAAGTCAGCACAGCTTAAAAATCAACAACCAATAAAACCAGCTCAACAACAACAACAAGACACACAACAGCGACGTAAGCAGCAGCAACATACAGCAGCGCAACAACAACAGCAGCACACCAGCAACAGCAGCAGACAACTAAAAAAGAAAAAGTGCCACCAATAAATGTCTTCAAGGCAGACATTCTACAAACTGTGCAGGTATGTAAGAGAGCAATAGGTAGTGGTAACTTTAGCATAAGGAAAAATAAAGGCGCCGATAAATATACTATCCGCTGCAAAACAGTAGAGCAGCATAATGTTCTAAGGACGTGTTTAAAGCGGAGAAAAACTTCAGACAATTTTGTTGAAGTAAGGCGTGCCGTTAGGAGCAGAGAAGGTTTTCCAACTGCTCAGAGAGCAAGTGTGTGATGGTATCGAGATCGTCGGGGTCAAGCCCTTCACCACAGCAAAGGCTAAGAGGGAGGGGCGGAAATCGCCCTTTTATATTGTACAAATGACACCCACAAGCAAACCTAAATTAAATCAAGACATTGCATAGGGATTGCATTTGGGAAAGTATATACAGGAGCGATGGCATTCTCCAATGCGTTCGCTGTCAAAGGTTCGGGCACGCCGCGTCGAACCGCCAAATGCAGCCTCGATGCGTAAAGTGCAGCGAGAACCACATTGCGGAGAATTGTCCTCTGGGGCAAGACAGAGCAGCTGACAGAAATCAGCTCAAATGCGCACTCTGCGGGAACGCGGGGCACACCGCTAATTATCGGGGTTGCCCTAGATTCCAAGAGCGGAAAGCAAAAGTGGTTCTGCAGAAGCAGCCTCCTGTGAAAAAGCCACTCGGAGCAGCTACACCCGTCACCCCTGAAGTGACTTTCGCCTAAATGGCGTCAAGTCAAAGGAGAACGGAAAAGCAGCTAGTACCAAAGGTTACGCAATCCTCAGTTCACTGGAAATCTACCATTGAAAGACGTATGGATCGGTTAGAGGAGCAGGTTGCCAAAATTCTGGCGCTCCTGCAGAACCCAGCACGTCACCAGTCCTGATGGATGCGCAGACGGAGAGTACTTATAAGATCCTTGTAGTGAATGCAAATTCATTGATAGGGATCCCTCGGAAAAACGAGCTCTACAGATTGTTGGATGACCAAAGCCCAGATCTTTGTCTGATTAGCGAAACCAAGCTAACCCAGAGAGGCATATTGGAGCACAGCAGATATAATGTTATTCGAAGGGACCGGCCCAACTTCAATGGTGAAGGCGATGTTGCGATCTTCTTTAAGAATAATATTAAACACAAAGTAGTGTATAGTAGTGAAGTATGACGGTTCCAGGTGTTGGAGGTCTGCATCGTGTGTATTTCGCTCCGCAGCGGAAGAAAGCTATATGCGGTATCGGTCTACTCCTCCGGCTCCTTCAATTCCAGAACTACTATAACAGAGCACGATGCACTCCTTCCATGTCTAAATCTGTACTCGGAGGAGAACTATTTTATTATGGCCGGGGACTTAAATGCCCGTCATGAATATTGGGGAAACACAGTTTCCAATGACAGAGGGGACCTGCTTTATAGCTAGTTTTGCTTGCATAGTGTTGAGTATAGACACGATCTGAAAGCAACAGAGATCTCGTCCTTCCCCAGAAGCGGGTCGTTTTTAGATCTCCTGCTGTTAGACGCTAGACTGCAGCTGACTGACACAAACCGACAAGCGGTGAACTGTTTGAACACTTTCGTGTATCTCAGTGACCATTGCGGACTTAGTGCCGAATTCAAGATCCCTAACGACATTGCGGAATTAGGAGAGTTTGTCCAAACGCATATCTACAATTATAGTAGGGCGCGTTGGCTACTCTTCTCCCGTCAAATGACTCGTGCAATCTCTTCGAATGCGCTCCACATTCCGTCCAATAGAAACTTGTCAAACGAAGAGATTGACATGTATCTAATTCAATTGGATGAGACAATAAAACGAACTATGGACAGTACGATACCACGATATACACGCACGAACAATGAAAATTCGTACCGCAATGCGACAATTGACGCACTTCACCAAAAAAAAAGTAGGCTCTTGTCAAGATTAAAAACCTTGTACAGGCGGTATACTTACAGACGTAGCGAGGAAGTTAGGGCGCTAAAATCGCTTATTAAGAGCGTACAAACTTTAATTGTACAGAATTACAGAGTTTCAGTGAACACGTACTGGAACACTAAGATTCAGGCTATTAGATCGAACAACCCGAGCATGTTTCCACAAATTAATAAATTCTTTCGAAGGAAAAATAGCGATCTTCAGTGTCTTAAGCTCCCCAGGACTACAGACACTGAAAGAGACTGACTTCAGCGGGTATTGATCCAAACAACGCCGTACTTGACGATAACTTTTTTATTGTCGAAGATCCGCAAGAAAAAGTTGAAGTACTGGGTGCAGTTTTCCAGGAAGTGTACAAGGTGAACGAAAGTGTTCGCCCGAACCACAACCTGGAGAATAGCGTGCACTCTAGCAACTCTCAACTTCGAGAAGATCTGCAACAATGGCGATCTGAGAACAGTGGCTTTGTCGTATTCAATGACGATAATATGGCAGATAATGTCATCGTCGACACAGCGGTGCATCCCCCGTTCATTTCAAAGACAGATCTTTAAGCGGTCTTCGCATCACTAAAGAAGAAAAAGTCAGTTGGAATCGATGGGATCTCCAACATTGTGCTAAAACACCTTCCCCTGGAAGTGGTTACTATGTACACAATTCTGTTTAACATTGCCCTGAATAATGCACATTATTTGGGGCATTGGAAAACTGCGATTGTACAACCCATTTCCAAGCGAGGAAAAGATTCTTCGAATCCGTGAAACCTCCGGTCAATTTGTCTCCTCCCGAACATCAGCAAGGTATTCGAGAATGTGATAAATAGAGCTCTGATCAACTGGTCAGAGGACAAGCATATAATTCCGGATTACCAATTCGGTTTCAGAGCGTGGCATGAAACTATTCATGCCGGGTCGAAACTGGTGTCGGATATCCAATGGTATAAGAGCCAGAAACAATGTACGGGGGCTTGCTTGATTGACCTGGAGAAAGCCTTCGACACCGTATGGTTAAAAGGACTTTTCTACAAGCTCAATCGGCTAGGCATTGGTAAGCCACTGCTGTACCTACCGCATAATATGCTTACTGGCAGGCGGTTCGTCGTGAAGAATGGCAACGTGACGTCTTCAGGTGTATTTGAAGTAAAAAATGGTCTCCAACAGGGTGCCGTTAATTCGCCGATGCTGTTCAACATTTTCTTGAGCGATCTAATAAGTTCTCTTCCTCACGCAATTGCGTATGCCGACGACTTGATCGTGTACAGATCAGGCAAAAAAATCGAGGACATCACTACGCTAGCGCAGGGTGACTTCGACTCATTCATGAAAAATTGCGATGACTGGAAGTTGAATATCAAGAAGTCGAAAACCATTCTCTTCAGAAAGCCGTTGTATAAGGCTTCGGCGGATACAAAAAAGAATTGGCGAAAGTTCTCAATTGTTGGACGACGCGGGCAACCACTGGCACAAGGGACTGTAGTCAGATACCTGGGGATCTGGCTAGATCAGTATCTACATTTTAACAAACATGTAGATGCAGCTCTGGCCAGAGCCAGAGGCGCTTTTGCTCTTACAAAGAGACTGTTTTACAACAGCCAGCTCGATGCGAGGGTGAAGGTAATCTGCTACATGGCCCTCATCCGGCCAATGCTCACCTATGGCTATCCCGTGTGGTTCAACGTGAGTGCAAGCTTGATGGAAAAGATTTGCGTGTTTGAGAGGGCTTGTCTTAGGGCTTGCCTTCGCCTCTACAGAACACCAGAGTCCCAGTACATTAAATTCTACTTCAATGAGGTCTTATACAACAGGGCGAACCTGATACGACTGGACAATTTCCTGGTGAAGTTGATTCGTGGTCACACTGCGAGAGCGATGAACTCGGTTAATAACTTGATCTCTGGGGCGTACTACCCCAATCCACAGTACCACGAAAGGGTACGTCAATCTGACTTCGTCCCCCTAGAAGCATTTCTCCATTTTGAAAGGCATGGTCTTTTACAAGACATAAATAGGGTACTGCTTCTCTTTCACATCGCCCGTTCAACTGTGGATGGGCGACTTAACTACGACCGTTCCGTCGCACAACGAGCTGAGGAAGATCTCCTCAGCTTTAGTATGTCGGTATGGAATCGGGATAAGAGAGATGTTGCATTACAACATCGAAAGTTTTGGTGGCTGACAGAGGGAACTCCCTCGTCGAACCCTTTAGACCCGGGGTAATGGGTAGCACAGATTTACTTCAAGGGAGTATTCGGTCTTGCAACGGATGTGATCCAGCTACCTATGGCCGACTTACAGACTTAGTGTAAGATAGTTGTAAGTTTTGTATATAAATGTACAAAAACAAAAAAAAAAAATCTAGATATACACATTTGTACATTGAGTGTACGCATGTGTATACAAATGTACGTAGGTTAGGTGCACGCATGTATATATGGGCGTATAGTATTATACACGCATGTATATATGTGTGTATGTTTAGTTAAGGTAGTTTTAAGTTATTAAGTTAGCCCATAAGTTTTTCTTTAATGTTTTTCTTAATAATAAGTAGTAATGAGCTCCATAAATATATAAAATGAAAGGTTAGGTCGGAAGACAATAGATTAAGAATAAGTTTTACTTAGAGTGCCCGCAAGGGGCCAGTAAGTTAGAGTGTAGGAAAAATAAAACAAAGCACGTCCAACTAGTTTTAAGCTTTTTTTTGTCTAGTACGTAAGTCTGCAATGAATTTGAAATAAAAATGTATTGAAAATAAAAAAATTAAAATGCATCTGTTTGATGGTCGATAAATAACTTTCCAGACCGACCCCAAGCCATTTATGAACTGTTTCCAGCACAAGTCCGATAAGGCATCCCAACGTCGACTAAGACACCTAGACTACATTTCGCAGTACACTACGGACACCGTGGTTTTGTCTGCTGAAGGCAACCAAGCGGCAGATGCATAATCCGGCGGTAGCGCCATAGTCACAAGGACCAAGATACAGCATCCACTTCTACAAGCAGTACAAAAAGACGACACAGAACTTAAAGAAAACTAAAAACCTAAAGAATTGGACAAATTCACACATTAAAATACAAAAACTTACAATAGAACCAGATTGTCATATTTACTACCATATTGTTTTATATTATTTTAAAATAACTTTGCAACGTGGTGGAAGTGTTTTTTTTGCCCGAAGGATTTTTTTAAATTAAATAATAATACTATGGGGAGGAATATTTGTTTTAATGACGTTAGAACGCTCATTATTCATAACTTCGTCTACTGGGCCTGGCTCTGGATTTCCAGGTTGTTCATCAAGTATTTGATAATAGTTTACGTTCATAGTGTTGCAACCAGATTGCGCACTATCACTGTTTGAGTGTAATTCGGGAGGGAAAACGGAACCACCCTCAGATTCAAATCGTGCCCGTTATCGAATTATTTTTACCAATTTGAATTCGCGAAAAAAGAAAACACATGTGAACACTGTGACAACTCAATTTAGAATGAATGCAGTAATTTATTATATAGTACTTATGATCTCCCAAATATTAAAAAAATCTAGATAACTACTACTGATTTTAAATTCTAAACCTCGTGTTCCATAAATTTATATCATTTTTATAACTGTTGTTACTTAATATTATGTCTGGTATTTGTAAAAATGTTCTCATTTTCAACCAACTTAATGGTTTTAATGTTGTTCGCTCAACAAACAACGTGTGTGCAAGTAATCTCGCTCTCGAGTGCATTTTAATATCCATATCCATTACAGTGTAATTACTTCGTATCACGTTTGAATGTTAATACCGAATGTCAAACTACTCCAACAATAGCAAATCAATGTCAATATACACTGGCGTACAAAAAATCATAAAAAAACAAAAAAAAACACAAATAAACAACAAAGGTGCACCATGAAATATTAGATATATATGTAAAGCATGTAAATAACACATACGTCATGGTGTACGCGTCCGTATCTTATTACGGGCATAGTTAAGTTTAATGTAAATAGTTAAGTTAGATTAGGCTTAGACGTAAGTTACTTGTAGTTGGTTCTCATTTCAGCATAGGTTTTACTCTTAGTATTAAGTTAAGTTATGTTTAATTAAGAAAATTATCCCCAAGTTTTTTTTCTTAAGTTTCTTGGGGAAAATTTACAATTAAATTAAAATTAGGATAATAAAAACAAACCTAATGAATTCAAGAAACCGAAAGGCAAAAACAAAATGAAACTCGGTTATTTTAGAGTACTTGTTAGAAGTCAGTAAGCTAGAATGAAGATCAATAGATTAGATAAGTAAGCTAGTTTAAGTATTTTTGTCTAGTACTAAAGAAATCATTATAAATAAATAAAAAAATGCATACAAAAAACAAAAAATCATTGGAAGCGCACATTGCACACTAAAGGACTTAAGAGGAAGCGAATGTGTTTTCGGAGGTGCGCTTATTTTATAATTTCGGGTATTTGCCTTCAATATTGGAGTTCAGTAAAAAAAATTATGACGAATATCATCGAAGCTACTATATTCAATGGAAAATTCAAAGGAGGAGATGTTCTATTGCCCCGCATTCCAATGATCCCAACTTATTTACCATTCCAATTTAAACGTTTGCAGTTTCCAGTGCACAAGGACAATCCTTACAATTGTGTGGCCTGAATTTAGAAAATCCGTGCTTCTCTCATGGGCAACTGTATGTGGCCTGTTCCGGCGTCAGAAAGCCTTCTAATTTATTCGTTTATGCCCCAGATAGAAACAAAAAATTTTATAACCAACAGCAATTTAATAAACAAAAAAAGTAAAAATTTTCGTTTTAGTATATGTATAAACATTCAATTTTTTAAAATTTGATCTATTTTATGCGTAGCAAAGCGCGCCGGCTATAGTAAGTTATAAATAAAAAAAAAACACCTTGAAACTAAATTAATAAATAAATTAATAATTTTCTAAATATAAAGGGCAATGATAGTTTTTTTACGTATCTATATTGTAATGTATTACAATTGTAACGCTTTTTCGTACTAAGCTATATTAAACAGAAATGTTTCGCGAAAAATATTCGCTTCATTTTTATTGCTAAGTTATGATTGCACGAAACAAGTGCAATGACAAGGGTCAGGTTTCCTTATTTATATCAATTATAATATCTTTCAAAGTGTAACACCAAATCTTAATTTTAATTATTATACACGTAACTCGGAATATTAATTGAAAATAAATCTTTTCCAAATGTGTGACTTTTGAGCATGCTTAACTTCCTTGTTCTTCTACATATTTCATAAGTTATTATAAATATATATGCTATCTACCAGGTATACCCGTATGAAGTGAGCGCCAAGATACAAATGTATCGATAGGGAACATTTGTTGTGAACGAGCCCCTATTTTTTTTTTTTGTTTGCTATGACATCTTAAAAACATATTTAGTATACATCAAGCCATTGAACAGACAACATCATATTTTTTCATCGCGTTAAAAATGTCTATTTTTGTACCAGAAAGTGACGATTTGCGGAAAGCATTAATTTTTTTGTTTTCATTTGAAGAAAAATGCTGCAGAGTTACTTCGAATGCTTTTTGAGGCATATGGTGATCATGCTCTATCAGAAGCAACAAGCAAAAGATGGTTTCAACGGTTCAGACATAACGATTTTAATGTGAGAAATGAAAACCGTGGAAGTAATTGGACGGACACCGTGGTTTTGTCTGCTGAAGGCAACCAAGCGGCAGATGCATAATCCGGCGGTAGCGCCATAGTCACAAGGACCAAGATACAGCATCCACTTCTACAAGCAGTACAAAAAGACGACACAGAACTTAAAGAAAACTAAAAACCTAAAGAATTGGACAAATTCACACATTAAAATACAAAAACTTACAATAGAACCAGATTGTCATATTTACTACCATATTGTTTTATATTATTTTAAAATAACTTTGCAACGTGGTGGAAGTGTTTTTTTTGCCCGAAGGATTTTTTTTAATTAAATAATAATACTATGGGGAGGAATATTTGTTTTAATTGACTTTTGAGCATGCTTAACTTCCTTGTTCTTCTACATATTTCATAAGTTATTATAAATATATATGCCGTATGAAGTGAGCGCCAAGATACAAATGTATCGATAGGGAACATTTGTTGTGAACGAGCCCCTATTTTTTTTTTTTTGTTTGCTATGACATCTTAAAAACATATTTAGTATACATCAAGCCATTGAACAGACAACATCATATTTTTTCATCGCGTTAAAAATGTCTATTTTTGTACCAGAAAGTGACGATTTGCGGAAAGCATTAATTTTTTTGTTTTCATTTGAAGAAAAATGCTGCAGAGTTACTTCGAATGCTTTTTGAGGCATATGGTGATCATGCTCTATCAGAAGCAACAAGCAAAAGATGGTTTCAACGGTTCAGACATAACGATTTTAATGTGAGAAATGAAAACCGTGGAAGTAATTGGACGGACACCGTGGTTTTGTCTGCTGAAGGCAACCAAGCGGCAGATGCATAATCCGGCGGTAGCGCCATAGTCACAAGGACCAAGATACAGCATCCACTTCTACAAGCAGTACAAAAAGACGACACAGAACTTAAAGAAAACTAAAAACCTAAAGAATAGGACAAATTCACACATTAAAATACAAAAACTTACAATAGAACCAGATTGTCATATTTACTACCATATTGTTTTATATTATTTTAAAATAACTTTGCAACGTGGTGGAAGTGTTTTTTTTGCCCGAAGGATTTTTTTTAATTAAATAATAATACTATGGGGAGGAATATTTGTTTTAATGACGTTAGAACGCTCATTATCCATAACTTCGTCTACTGGGCCTGGCTCTGGATTTCCAAGTTGTTCATCAAGTATTTGATAATAGTTTACGTTCATAGTGTTGCAACCAGATTGCGCACTATCACTGTTTTAGTGTAATTCGGGAGGGAAAACGGAACCACCCTCAGATTCAAATCGTGCCCGTTATCGAATTATTTTTACCAATTTGAATTCGCGAAAAAAGAAAACACATGTGAACACTGTGACAACTCAATTTAGAATGAATGCAGTAATTTATTATATAGTACTTATGATCTCCCAAATATTAAAAAAATCTAGATAACTACTACTGATTTTAAATTCTAAACCTCGTGTTCCATAAATTTATATCATTTTTATAACTGTTGTTACTTAATATTATGTCTGGTATTTGTAAAAATGTTCTCATTTTCAACCAACTTAATGGTTTTAATGTTGTTCGCTCAACAAACAACGTGTGTGCAAGTAATCTCGCTCTCGAGTGCATTTTAATATCCATATCCATTACAGTGTAATTACTTCGTATCACGTTTGAATGTTAATACCGAATGTCAAACTACTCCAACAATAGCAAATCAATGTCAATATACACTGGCGTACAAAAAATCATAAAAAAACAAAAAAAAAAAAACACAAATAAACAACAAAGGTGCACCATGAAATATTAGATATATATGTAAAGCATGTAAATAACACATACGTCATGGTGTACGCGTCCGTATCTTATTACGGGCATAGTTAAGTTTAATGTAAATAGTTAAGTTAGATTAGGCTTAGACGTAAGTTACTTGTAGTTGGTTCTCATTTCAGCATAGGTTTTACTCTTAGTATTAAGTTAAGTTATGTTTAATTAAGAAAATTATCCCCAAGTTTTTTTTCTTAAGTTTCTTGGGGAAAATTTACAATTAAATTAAAATTAGGATAATAAAAACAAACCTAATGAATTCAAGAAACCGAAAGGCAAAAACAAAATGAAACTCGGTTATTTTAGAGTACTTGTTAGAAGTCAGTAAGCTAGAATGAAGATCAATAGATTAGATAAGTAAGCTAGTTTAAGTATTTTTGTCTAGTACTAAAGAAATCATTATAAATAAATAAAAAAATGCATACAAAAAACAAAAAATCATTGGAAGCGCACATTGCACACTAAAGGACTTAAGAGGAAGCGAATGTGTTTTCGGAGATGCGCTTATTTTATAATTTCGGGTATTTGCCTTCAATATTGGAGTTCAGTAAAAAAAATTATGACGAATATCATCGAAGCTACTATATTCAATGGAAAATTCAAAGGAGGAGATGTTCTATTGCCCCGCATTCCAATGATCCCAACTTATTTACCATTCCAATTTAAACGTTTGCAGTTTCCAGTGCACAAGGACAATCCTTACAATTGTGTGGCCTGAATTTAGAAAATCCGTGCTTCTCTCATGGGCAACTGTATGTGGCCTGTTCCGGCGTCAGAAAGCCTTCTAATTTATTCGTTTATGCCCCAGATAGAAACAAAAAATTTTATAACCAACAGCAATTTAATAAACAAAAAAAGTAAAAATTTTCGTTTTAGTATATGTATAAACATTCAATTTTTTAAAATTTGATTTATTTTATGCGTAGCAAAGCGCGCCGGCTATAGTAAGTTATAAATAAAAAAAAAACACCTTGAAACTAAATTAATAAATAAATTAATAATTTTCTAAATATAAAGGGCAATGATAGTTTTTTTACGTATCTATATTGTAATGTATTACAATTGTAACGCTTTTTCGTACTAAGCTATATTAAACAGAAATGTTTCGCGAAAGATATTCGCTTCATTTTTATTGCTAAGTTATGATTGCACGAAACAAGTGCAATGACAAGGGTCAGGTTTCCTTATTTATATCAATTATAATATCTTTCAAAGTGTAACACCAAATCTTAATTTTAATTATTATACACGTAACTCGGAATATTAATTGAAAATAAATCTTTTCCAAATGTGTGACTTTTGAGCATGCTTAACTTCCTTGTTCTTCTACATATTTCATAAGTTATTATAAATATATATGCTATCTACCAGGTATACCCGTATGAAGTGAGCGCCAAGATACAAATGTATCGATAGGGAACATTTGTTGTGAACGAGCCCCTATTTTTTTTTTTTGTTTGCTATGACATCTTAAAAACATATTTAGTATACATCAAGCCATTGAACAGACAACATCATATTTTTTCATCGCGTTAAAAATGTCTATTTTTGTACCAGAAAGTGACGATTTGCGGAAAGCATTAATTTTTTTGTTTTCATTTGAAGAAAAATGCTGCAGAGTTACTTCGAATGCTTTTTGAGGCATATGGTGATCATGCTCTATCAGAAGCAACAAGCAAAAGATGGTTTCAACGGTTCAGACATAACGATTTTAATGTGAGAAATGAAAACCGTGGAAGTAATTGGCATAAACATAGTACTGTGTTCCCAACTCATGCTCATCTGTGGTACTAACGGAAACTCTAACCAAACGTGCTTGGCGTCGCGCGTCCTGACTCATCATTTGAAGACGGTAAGCCGAAATATTAACAACATTCGCAATTAAGATGGAAGTTCTTCAGCCAGCAGACAAGTTTAAAATAGTATTAGAATTAATAAGTAAGCTTCAGGAATTTAATGGTGATGAAAGTTGTACAGTGGAGTTTTTGGACAGAGTTGACTCATTATCAGCTACATTTGTGTACTTTGACGAAATTGCCACTACACTTTTGGTAGGCTACATAAAGGATAAAATCGTAGGAAGAGCAAGATGCGAATTGCAGAAACACGGACGAGTTAATTCACGGAGAGAAATATGAAGCATTATAAAAGAAAATTTTGTTGAAAATTTTCAACAAATACGCTCCTCGATAAAATAAAAAAAAAAATTAGAACTATAGAAGTGAAAACAACTATCGAAGATGATGATCAAAGCATTAGCGAACTTTTAAGTAGGATAAATAATGCGTTTCTATTAGACAACAACCAGATAGGCAGGGATCTAATTTCTTCAAATAATAGGGTAGCATTGGAGGCTTTTAAAAACAACCTCCCGGAACCTGCAAAGACGATTATTTTTAGCCGAAATCCTCAGACACTAAATGAGGCATATCAAATTTTTGTAGAAGTTGGCCATAAGTTATCAGGACCTAACAAAGATAGGTATCACAATAATAATCATCGCCAACACTTTCTGAATCAAGGTCAATCTTACGTCAGACCACAAAGGCAAGAACATAACTATGTACGAAGTGAACAACAGCGCCAAAGTGCCAATAACACTAACATGAACACTCGACAAATAACTAGGTACCGCCAAGGTAAACCGACTGGTTCGCAAAGGCCAAATTTTCACAATTCTTTGAATGAACATCGAAGTAATTACAATCCTAGTGCCCAGTCCCGAAAATCACAAAGCGAGCCTATGGATATAGCCTTGAATAAATTAACTTTAAACAATATTCCAAATTTTCACAACAACAGGGAAAACGATTACCCTATATAATCGTTAATATTCACCTAAGGCCGCTCAGATTCATAATTGACTGTGGGGCCGAATGTAGTATTATAAACTCTAAGCTGTGTAACCCAAAGTGGAGAATAGAATGTAATATCCACATTCTAAGAGCTATTGGTGGATGTGTAAGATCCGATATAATGTACAGAATACTCCTTTTCAAAGAATTCAAACAAGAAAATTATTTTGTCAATTTTTTAGAATACGATTTTCATCACTCATTTAAAGGCATAATAGGAAATAATATTCCTTATAACCTAAATACTATTATTGATTTTAAAAACTGGTCTTTAATTGTTGGTGATGTAGTTATAAATTTTTTTTTAAGTAAAAGCGAAGAAGATTTTGTAAGAAACTGTTAGAATTCTAAGCTCTCAGTTATATATAACAATGAAATTTTTAATGACAGAATCAATGGCATGATTTTTACAAGCCAATTAAATAGCTCGGATATTTACAATTTGAAAAATTTACTTTCATTATACAAATTTATTTTCCATAAAGAAGGCGACATGTTAACCTTTACTAGCAATGTTAGACATAAAATTAACACCAAAAATTAAATCCCGATCTACAGCAAGCTCTATCGGTACCCAGATATACACACAGACGAAGTCAATACACAGATAAAAGACATGCTAAAGCAAAAAATTATCCAACCCAGTAGTAGTCCTTATAACGCACCTATATGGGTTGTGTCAAAAAAAAGTGGTAGAAACGGTCAAAGTCAGTGGAGAATAGTGATAGGTTATAGGAAGCTAAACGAGTAAGCTATAGATGACCGCTATCCGAAATGGAAGAGTTTTTCGATAAGCTAGGCAGGTGTAATTTTTTCTCTACTATTGATTTGGTAAAAGGTTTCCACCAAATCGAGGTCGAACCGTGTGATGTTGCAAAAAAAACTTTTTCAACTAAGCATGGTCATTATGAGTTTCTGAGAATGCCGTTTGAACTAAAAAATGCTCCGGCGACATTCCAGAGAATCCTGAATGACGTGCTGAGGAATTCAATAAATAAAACATGTGTCGTTATATAATACGACTATATATATTAGTTTTTTTATTAGGTACATCGTAGCTGGCACCAAACTAGACCAACTTAAGGACAAACATCTCTAAAAGATCGGATTCTTTTCATGTAAATTCACAGAACACAACTCAATACTGCACGTATGATAGAGAGCTGCTTGCAATATATCTAGTCATAAAATGTTTCAAGCATCTGTTTGAACGTTAGCGCCATAGTCACAAAGACCACGATACACCATCAACTTCTACAAACAGCACAAAAAGACGACACAGAACTTAAAGAAAGCGAAAAACCTAAAGAATTGGACAAATTCACACATTAAAATACAAAAACTTGAAATAGAACCAGATTGTCATATTTACTACCATATTGTTTTATATTATTTTAAAATAACTTTGCAATGTGGTGGAAGTGATTTTTTGCCCGGTAGGATTTTTTTAATTAAATAATAATACTATAGTTAGGAATATTTGTTTTAATGACGTTAGAACGCTCATTATCCATAACTTCGTCTACTGGGTCTGGGTCTGGATTTCCATGTTGTTTATCAAGTATTTGATAATAGTTTACATTCATAGTGTTGGAACCAGATTGCGCACTATCACTGTTTGAGTGTAATTCGGGAGGGAAAACGGAACCACCCTCAGATTCAAATCTTGCCCGTTATCGAATTATTTTTACGAATTTGAATTCGCGAAAAAAGAAAACACATGTGAACACTGTGACAACTCAATTTAGAATGAATGCAATAATTTATTACATAGTACTTATGATCTCCCAAATATTAAAAAAACTAGATAACTACTACTGATTTTAAATTCTAAACCTCATGTTCCATAAATTTATATCATTTTTATAACTGTTGTTACCTTATATTATGTCTGGTATTATATTTGTAAATATGTTCTCATTTTGAACCAACTTAATGGTTATATATATATATATTGTAACAAAATGTTTTACTCCATTGACTCTCATTGTAATTGATTCCGACAACACATGACGTTCGCTCAAAAATTCATCATTTTAATCTCCAGCTCCATCTCCAAGAATTTATAAGGCTGCAGAAGTAAAGCTGGAGTGTTGGCTGAATATCAAGAGTGGAGTCAGTCGCAGAATAATTACAGACTAGAGCAGTCGAATTATTAAAAATCATTTTGTACGCAAAAGTTTGTGAAAATCTATATACATAAAAATCAAAGTTTGTCCTTGGCAACTTTGTTCAGAATTCTGGCACAAGGGTTTTGGTAGCAACTTTTGTTTTGGGGGATAGCACCCCATAGAGATGAAGTTTGGGCCTATGTTCAAAGTTGATCTATTCGAGTGATATAAGTTAACGTGAAATACATCGAAGATGTCGAGACCACCAAACGACCATCCACTTGATAACACCCACATGATGTAAACAAACCACTTGCCGTCACCAAATGCCACATGCTGTAAACCATGTGCAGTCACCAAAGTGATTCTAGGAAATGAAGCGAGATCCCTTGCAACAGCCACTTGATGCAGGATCAAATTCACTGACGCTGCGAAAGAAATATCGGAGCCAGCAAAACATTGGAGTTAGAGACATAGTTATTAGATTAATTTTAAGTCAGTCTCATTTTTGTACTCTACCTGAGAGGATGATCCTCTGAAATGAATAAAAACATTTTTTTAACAAAACTAAAAACTTATTTAGTTTAACTGGCGCCCGAGCAGCGACCGCAGGAAAAGTGAAAATTTAAAGTTTTATCTTGTAATCGCCGGGAAAATGAGCGCTCATAGAGCCCTAATAAGTCCCGTAGTCGAGCTTCCGTATAAGTCGTGATTAAAGTTATCTCGTAATCGCCGGGGAAAAAAGCACTCACAGAACCCTAATAAAACCCGTAGTCGAGTTTCCGAGTTAAATAATGAAATAATAATAGAATAAAATAGAATTTTGACGGTAAATCCTGCGGTCCCAACCCGCGTGTGTGTGAAAACTTAAAGCCCCCGAGTAATCCAGCCTCAGTTATACAAAAAGGAAGCTGATTGAAGCTAGCCGTCACCACCGCAACCCTAGAGAATCCGAGATGATTATTCCAGGCAACATGGTGATGTAAGTTAGTTTAAGATCATTAAGTGAAAAATAATGTAAGAAATTAAGAAGTGAATTAAAGTAATAGAGATTCCGAAAGAAAGTAAAAGTATTAAGAAAATGAATTATAAGTAGTAAAGAAAAAATAAGAAGTATTAAATCCAAATAATTAAAAGAAATTACTAGTAAAAAATAAGAAAAACAATTTGAATAAGTTTATAACACTAAAAAAATAAGAAACATTAAATCAAAATATTAAAATATAGCAAAATAATTAAAACCATGGTAGGCACATGAGCGAGGGCAGGTTTAGACGAAACCGTCGACCTCGAAAATCCACAAATCAATATTCCCCATGGCTCAACGAGCCAAAATCCAGAAATCCAAACTGAAACACAAGAGATTCGGTCGACACCAGAACTCAATGCTCTTATTACATCCATTGTAAGCCGTGTCTTACAAGAACAGGGTAAAAAACTAGTCCAAGATATTATAAATCCTGAGGATAGACATACATTTTTTTGGCACAGACCAAACAATCCTTTCCCAGTATCAGACCAATTTAGATGGACTAGAAAAGATTCCAGACATCGTAAGAAGCCTACGGGAGTTCTCGGGTGATGCTAGCGAGTTCTCTTCTCGGGAAAAGAGTGTAGACCGCGTACTTAAAATTTATGAAAATTTCGAAGGAACACCAAAGTACTATGGCATTATTAATGTCATTAGGAACAAAATCGTAGGGCAAGCAGATGCTGCACTAGAAGACTACAACACCCCTTTAAATTGGGATAGTATTTCGCATTGCTTAACAATGCACTATGCTGATAAAAGGGATATCGCAGCACTAGAATACCAAATGGTTTTCTTTAAGTTCTGTGTCGTCTTTTTGTGCTGCTTGTAGAAGTTGATGGTGTATCTTGGTTTTTGTGACTATGGCGCTAACGCCGGATTATGGGATGCCTTATCGGACTTGTGCTGGAAAGAGTTCATAAATGGCTTGGGGTCGGTGTGGAAAGTTATTTGTCGACCATCAAACAGATGCTTAAAACATTTTACGACTAGATATATTGCAAGCACCCCTCTGTCATACGTGCAGTATTGGCTTGTGTTCTGTGAATTTACATGAGAAGAATCCGATCTTTTAGAGATGTTTGTCCTTAAGTTGGTCTAGTTTGGTGCCAGCTACGATGAACCTAATAAAAAAAAATTAGTATGTCATCCAGATATAAGTTAACGTGAAATACATCGAAGATGCCGAGACCACCAAACGACCACCCTCATGATGTAAACAACCCACTTGCCGTCACTAAATGCCACATGATGTAAATAAACCACTTCTAAGAAATGATCCTAAGCGAGGTCCCTTGCAACAGCCACTTGAACCACTTGATGCTGGATCAAATTCACTGACGCTGTGAAAAGAAATATCGGAGCCAGCAACAGATTGGGGTTAGAGACATAGCTATTAGATTAGTTTTAAGTCAGTCTATTTTGTGTACTCTAGCTGAGAGGATGAACCTCTGAAATAAATAAAAACATTTTTTATAAAACTAAAAATCATTTAGTTTAACTGGCGCCCGAGCAGGGACCGCAGGAAAAGCGAAAATTTAAAGTTTTATCGCTCATAGAGCCCTAATAAATCCCGTAGTCGAGTTTCCGAGTTAAATAATCCCTCGCGGAATAAAATAGAATTTTTACGGTAAATCCTGTGGTCCCAACCCGCGTGTGTGTGAAAACTTAGGGCCCCCGAGTAATCCAGCCGCAGTTGGACAAAAATTAAGCTGATTGAAGCTAGCCGCAACCACCGCAACCCGAGAGAATCCGAGATGAGGATTCCAGGCAACATAGTGATGTAAGTTAGTTTAAGATCATTAAGTGAAAAATAATGTAAGAAATTAAGAAGTGAATTAAAATAATAAAGATTCCGAAAGAAAGTAAAAGTATTAAGAAGTTGAATTATAAGAAGTAAAGAAAAAATATAAGAAGTATTGAATCCAAATAATTAAAAGAAATTACTAGTAAGAAATAAGAAAAACAATTTGAATAATTTTATAACAATAAAAAAGAAAAAAAATTAAAGTTTAAGTTCGTTACATAAAAATTAACAATTAAATTATAATTACACAATTACAATTGCAATTAAAATAAACAGAAAAAAAATAATTGATTAAATAACATTAAAAAATATTAAAAAATCGCAAAATAATTAAAACCATGGTAGGCACACGAGCGAGGGCAGGTTTAGACGAAACCGTCGACCTCGAAAATCCACAAATCAATATTCCCCATGGCTCAACGAGCCAAAATCCAGGAATCCAAACTGAAACTCAAGAGATTCGGTCGACACCAGAACTCAATGCTCTTATTACATCCATTGTATGCCGTGTCTTACAAGAACAGGGTAAAAAACTAGTCCAAGATATTATAAATCCTGAGGATAGACATTTATTTTGGCACAGACCGAACAATCCTTCCCCAGTATCAGACCAATTTAGATGGACTAGAAAAGATTCCAGACATCGTAAGAAGCCTATGTGAGTTCTCGGGTGATGCTAGCGAGTTCTCTTCTCGGAAAAAGAGTGTAGACCGCGTACTTAAAATTTATGAAAATTTTGAAGGAACACCAAAGTAATATGGCATTATTAATGTCATTAGGAACAAAATCGTAGGACAAGCAGATGCTGCACTAGAAGACTACAACACCCCTTTAAATTGGGATAGTATTTCGCATTGCTTAACAATGCACTATGCTGATAAAAGGGATATCGCAGCACTAGAATACCAAATGGTGAGTCTTGTGCAATCGAACCGCAGCATTCATCAATTTTTCCAAGCAGTAATTGCTCTAGAAACATTCATTAGAAGAGTCAAAGGTCCCCTTTCTGATCTTCTATGTATGAAGGAACCTGTAGACTTACCCCAAGCTCTTTATCTTTGCCAAAAATATGAATACCAACACTTCCGTACAAATATTATTAATTATCAGTCGAATAACTTAAGACCCCAACAGTATACAAATAACATGCCGCAAAATCGATTTCAGAATCCTAGACCAATCCGTAATCACACCTAATCAAACTACTCAACAATATAAACAGCCCAATTACTTCATTGATCCAAATACCGAAAATCCAGGAAATTATTCATCAATACCGGAACAAAACAGTTCTGAACAGAAATATCTTAAACTTGCTAATGAAATGCACTCCTTAGATCTTCACGATCAACATTCGGAAGAACATACCTTAGATAACACTGACATTCATTTTTTAGGTTAAGCGATTCATCATTAACATATTTTGAATGCAAAACGGTAAACGGTGAAATTTTAAAATTTTTAATTGACACTGGTTCCAGCCAGCATTACGTAAAACCAGATCTAGTAAAAAACCCAATCTTGAATCAAAAACCATTTTTTGCAAAATTCATAGCTGGCGATGTAAAGGTCAGCCACCATACTTTCATTAATTTATTTGGCCTAAAAGAAGTAAATTTAAGATTTTTCATTTTACCTAGCCTTACCACGTTTCATGGCATCTTAGGAAATAACAGTTTGAAGGACTAATCAGCTGTCATTCACGCCAAAGATGGTTTTATGAAAATACTTGGCAAAATACGAATTAAAATAAAACAACAAAGATCTGAAACGGTTAACCCGATCACAATTAAAACTGATCATCTTAGTGACCAACAAAAAAACGTTCTAAAGTCCATAATTAATAAACACGCGAATTTATTTTCTGAACCCGAAAACAAACTTACATACACCACTAAGGTTCAAGCTGAAATTAGAACCACTACTGATGACCCAGTTTATACACGCCTTTATCCGTTTCCAATGTCGTCAAAAGCAGAAGTTGAGAAACAAGTAGTGTGTAATAGGATGGTTATAGATTATAGGAAGCTTAATTCCTGAGATATCTGAAGTTTTAACTCATTTAGGAAAAAATAAAGTTTTTTCCGTACTCGACTTAAAAAGTGGCTTCCATCAGATCCCATTGAAGGAATCTGATATTGATTCAATTAATAACGGTAAATACGAATTTTTACGGTTGCCATTCGGTTTAAAAAATGGTCCCCCCATCTTCCAACGAACAGTCGACGATATTTTGCGAGAATACATCGGAAATATCTGCGATATTTATATCGATGATATAATCGTATATAGTGAGGACGAAGTTCGACATGCACAACATGTCGAAAAAATTTTTGACACACTCAATAAGGCAAATATGAAGATTCAACTGGATAAATGTCACTTTTTCCAATCGCAAGTAGAATTTCTTGGTTTCGTAGTTTCATCTGAAGGAATCAAAGGTAACCCAGCTAAGGTCGTTTCGACCGCAAATTTTCGCAAATTTTCCTATTCCAAAAACACTTTTTGTTTGTCCGGATATTACCGTCGTTTTGTCAAGGACTATGCAAAAATTGCAAAGCCACTAACATCTTTATTAAGAGTAGAAGACGGTCGTGTATCCAAAAACAAATCTGCTAAAATACCAATAGAAATGAATCCAGAAGCTTTAGAATCATTTCACAAACTAAAAAACTCTTTGGTATCTGAAGATGTAATTTTGTCATATCCAGATTACAATAAACTTTTCGACCCTACTACAAATGTATCAAACTATGCATTAGGCGCTGTACTTGAACTGGATAACAAGCCAATAACTTTTATCTCTCGAACCCTTAGTAAAGCTGAAGAAAATTACGCTGCCAATGAGAAAGAGATGTTGGCCCTTGTTTGGGCATTAGGTTCGCTACGAAATTACCTTTATTTAACTGCTAAAGTTAGAATTTTTACGAACCACCAACCTCTTACTTTTGCCTTAAGTAACAAAAACAATAACAGCAAAATGAAGAGATGGAAAGCTATACTTGAAGAGTATAACTATCAATTATTATATAAAACAGGAAGAACTACTGCCGTTGCCGATGCACTTTCCAGACCACCAAAAACTTCTGACGCCAATACCTTAACCACAACCGAACATAGCGATAAAAGTTCAGCACATAATCTTATAAATAGTATCGAGGTACCTATTAATGTCTTCTAGAACCAAATTTTCCTACTTGTAGGTGAAACACCCAGTCAGACTTTTCAGATAATTTTTCCTACCTATCACAGACACGTGATTACAGAACAAATTTACAATGAAGATAATTTAAAAAACATTTTAAAGAAAATTCTAAATCCCTCAGTCATAAATTGCATAATGACTGAAGAACACAAAATATTTATCCACTTCACTTTAGTAATTACAAAATTAGATTTATACAAGTTCTAGTACAGGATGTGACAGACGCAACGGAACAGGAAGAAATAATTATTCGGACTCACAAGCGAGCTCACCGAAACGAGAGCGAAAACAAAACGCAAATTTTAGAAAAATATTATTTTCCTGCCATGGCTACAAAAATTAAAAAAATAGTAAAGAAATGCACAGTAAGTCAAGAGAATAAGTACGATAGGCACCCCAGTAAGCCCAAACTGCAGGCAACTCCAATTCCACAATATCCTGGACAGATTGTCCACATTGACATTTTTTTAACGGAAAATTACATTATTTTAACTGCTATAGACAAGTTCTCAAAGTATGCACAGGTTAGGGTCCTCAAATCTAAAGCTGTAGAGGATGTACGACAGGCCTTAAGAGATATACTATTCTTTTACGGCTTACCCAAAAATATAGTCATGGACAATGAAAAATCGTTTAATTCAGTATCTATTTTGTTCATGATAAAGGATGAACTTAAAATTAATGTTTTTACAACTCCCCCATATTGCAGCAGTGTTTACGGTCAAATAGAGTAGCTTCGAATCCCGAATTACTTGAAACAGACCGTAAAGAGAACATCAGGAATCTACAACGCAAACAAAATGCTGATCTCGATTATCAAAGTTGTTTGTTAAAATTGAAGTGAAGGAGAGCAAGAAAAAATGCGCACCAAATACTGCAATATGCTTTACTCCTTGAAACGAAATCTTCGGAATGACGAGTTTGCCAAATATGTCACAAAAGTACACAAAGACACGAAAGCTTTCCTTAAGAAGAACAAAAACATAGTCATTATACCAGCTGATAAAGGGAATGTCACAGTCGCCATGGAAAAAAGCTCCTATGAAAACAAAATGCAGGAACTTTTAGCTGACAGCTCCACTTACAGGATGAACAGAGTAAATCCCACAGCAACGCTCCAGACGAAAAACAACGAAATAGTCAAATGGATGCACAACAGCAAGATAATTGATGACAGACAGAAGACCAATATGACTACATACACAGCCCAAATACCCTGCATATATGGACTTCCGAAAATCCATAAGCAAGATATGCCTACCGTGCTATGAACTTTCCAGGTACATCGGACAAATATTACAACACATAACCAATAACTCACAATATAAGGTAAAAAATTCATTCGAGTTTGTGGAAAAAGGCTAAATATATTAAATTAGATTCGAACGACGTCCTGGTATCATACGACGCAGTTTCGCTTTTTACAAACATCCCTTCACAACTCGCTATTAATATCGTCAAGAAACGATGGGATGACATTAGCCTCCACACAAAGCTCAACCAGAGGAAATTCCTGGAAATATTAGAGTTTTGCTTAAAAGAAAACAACTTTCTGCAATACAAAGACAAAATCTTTAAACAGGTTCATGGCATGCCGATGGGCAACCCACTCTCTCCTACTATCGCCGATTTAGACAGTTTGCTAATTGCTCTTAACAATTTTAATGATAAAGTAAAATTCACAGTAGAATATGAAAAGATAAACGCAATAGCGTTTCTTGACGTTAAAGTTCATCGGGAACATGACCATCTTTGTTTCGACTGGTACAAAAAAGACACAGCGTCAGGAAGACTAGTCAACTATCGCTCCAACCAAGCCAAGCATATTATAATCAACACAGCTTCCAAATTGGTTAAAAAAGTGTTTAAGCTAAGTGATAGTAAGTCCCATAAAAAAACTAACGAATTATCACAGACATCCTTATGGACAATGGTTATCCGACGCAAGTTATTAGGAACTTAATAACACAATACAAGCACAACATACACTCCGAAACACAGACAATCACCACAGTGGATTATATCTATAAGAGCATGGTGTACATCCCAACATTGTCGACAAATTTTAAGAATATAATTGATGATAGCTGTGACAATATTAAAATAGCGTTCAAGTCTTCGAGTACACTAGCATCGGTTTTCACCAGACTCAAACCAGATATAGACAAAGGAAGCAAAACTGACCTGGTTTACAAAATCAACTGTAAGGGCAATGACAACGAATCCTGCAACTTATGCTACATAGGTACCACCAAACAGTTTCTCCGTCAAAGACTAGCTGGTCATAAATCAGACATCAACAACAAGAACTCAGTCAAAACAGCATTAGCTAATCACTGCGTCCAGACAAACCATCTACCCCACCTTGATGACGTCAAAATCCTGCAAAAGGAAAAACATACTAGCAAAAGGTACACTCTGGAAACCCTGCACATAATCAAGACCAACAACAATATGAATAGGAAACAGGACATACAGAACATATCTGCCGTATATTCAGCACTTGTAACGGCTTAGACATATTGTATTTAAATCAAGTATTAAATTTCAAATCATTCTTGGCTTATCTTCACACACGGAAGTGCTCAATAATTTGTTTCATTGTGAATTTTGTTTTTTTTGTGATAATTTTAAAGAACATTTAGACTAACATTCACATCCATTTGTAAAAGCAACACAATTAATGTAAGTTATTTTCCACTTGTTAAATTGCATTGTCACTATGCATGTATGTAACATAATTTGTTTTATTGTTTCAATAAAACAGATCCCCTGATGAAGGCAGCTATCCCTGCTGCTAGTTTCATTGAAAATCAACAGTGACCAAAAAAGCCGACGAAGGAAAGACAGTTTCCCCTGCATAATGATCTCGATTATCATAACAAATCGAGGGAAAACATAAAAGATTTTTTCCCTGGACAAATCATATTTGTTAAACAAAACAAAAGAATAGGAACAAAATTGAATCGCCGCTATAAAAAAGAAATAGTCTCTGAGAACAAAACAACTACCATTTTAACAAAATCAGGCAGGGAAATTCATAAATCGTTAATTCGAAATTAATTTTTCTTCTCTCAGGTTATGGGATAGGATACAAGGATACAAGCTGGTGTTTTCAAGTTAGTCCACGTCATCGATGTCATGGAATATCAGCAAGCGCTGAATGAAATAAATCATTTAATACTTAACTTGGAAGATATCGATAACCCAATCCTTTCCTTTTTATGCAATCAAGGAAAAAGAATATAGCGTCAGATTAATCGACTTGCTCGCAAATTTAAAACCAAAAGATCATTGGATTTCCTCGGCACTGCCTGGAAATGGGTCGCCGGAACACCGGACAAACACGAGTTTAAAATATTAAAGGCCAAACTTAACGATGCTTTAGAAAATAATAACCAGCAGAGAATAGTCAATAATTTAATATCAACAAGGATAAATGACCTAAGCAATGTGACAAACAAAATTTTAAAGATATTTCAAACAGATAGAAAATTAAACACGGAATTTATGTTGGAAATAAAATTTATATTAGAAATACTTCAAGATGAAGTAACAAATATAGAGTATGCTATGCAATGGGCAATAGCTGGCATAGTTAACACATATATATTGTCAAATTCAGAGGTAAAACCGATTAAGAAAATAATAAAAGCAGAAAACATGCCCTATAGCACTGTAATAGAGGCAATTGAATTTTCTGATATAACAATAGCTGTTAGTAATAAAAGTTTGTAATACATTTTAAGTTAACCTACTAGTGATGAATCAAGTTGTAAAACGATGATTATTAGAGCTATCAAAAAAGAAGACAAAATTGTGAAAGTAAACTATCCAGAAATCTTGAAATGCGGAAATAAACTATTTGGTATAAATAAGAAATGTAAAGCTCTAAACAATTTAACAATGTGTAAACGTAACGATATAGTAGATATAAGTAACGATAATTGTATAAGCAATTTAATAATTAGCGAACCCCATATGTGTAAGGAGATAAACAACCAACATATCCCCGTAATGGAAGAAATCGCGCAATCGTATTGTTAAATCAATTCCGTGACAACATCTACATTGATGAACGTGAAATACTCCTGAATGGAACATATTTGATCCAATTTCATAACGCCACAGTCAAAGCTTACCAGTACGTCTTCCAAGAAGCAGAGATCACAAAATACAACCCGCTTCCAGCCGTCTTGCAACCAGCGACAAAATCTCAGGTGGAAGAATTGCTATCTTTAGAGATGTTCAAGCAAATACAGAAGAAGAACACAAAATACATTGAGGAACTAAAATCTGCTGATGACAAGAAATCTGCTGCAATACTGTCATTGTCAGCATTGATTTTAATGATAATAATATTTCTCATATGCAAGAAGCCAATCCAATACGTCATTCGAAAATGTAAAGAAGCTTCGAAAAATGACGATAAAGAAGCAACGACAAACCTATCCCTGCACCTAAGACAATTGAAGTTTATGACCTTTGTCTGCATCTTCGAACGGTTTGATCGAACCGGGACGTTCGATTTTTAAGGGCGGAGGAGTTAACGTGAAATACATCTAAGATGCCGAGACCACCAAACGACCATACACTTGACAACACTCACATGATATAAACAAACCACTTGCCGTCACCAAATGCCACATGCTGTAAACAAACCATGTGCAGTCACCAAAGTGATTCTAAGAAATGATCCCAAGCGAGATCCCTTGCAACAGCCACTTGATGCTGGATCAAATTCACTGACACTGCGAAAGAAATATCGGAGTCAGCAACACATTGGGGTTAGAGACATAGTTATTAGATTAGTTTTAAGTCAATCTCATTTTTGTACTCTAGCTGAGAGGATGAACCTCTGAAATGAATAAAAACATTTTTTTAACAAAACTAAAAATCATTTAGTTTAACTTATATCAATCAAAAAGACTTTGAAAATAAGATTGAGCTTTCTTTCGCAGTTTTTCGGTGGCGAGTATCGTTAAAAGATATGAAGCCTTAAAAAGTTTGACCGCCTCTAATTTCCATACAATTGTGCATACAAATCTGGAAAAATCATGGAAAACCGTCTCAATGAATACTTTCAACTAAAATTTGTTCAAGCAATCAGGCTTAGACACTTTGGGAGTTATTGGTCAAAATCTTTAAAACATCAATATGCAAATTTTGAAAAATTGAAAACGCAGTATTGAAGATCTGGGTCAACGCGCTAAGGGAACATAATTATCCAACCATCGTTTCGAATAATAAATTGGAGATATCGCAGGTTGAATGCTTTTTGTTAACTAAGCTATATTAAACAGAAATGTTTCGCGAAAGATATTCGCTTAAATTTTATTGCTAAGCTATGATTGCACGAAACAAGTGCAATGACAAGAGTCAGGTTTCCTTATTTATATCAATTATAATATCTTTCAAAGTGTAACACCAAATCTTAATTTTAACTATAATACACGTAACTCGGAATATTAATTGAAAAAAAATCTTTTCCAAATGTGTGACTTTTGAGCATGCGTTACTCCCTATCTGTTCTTCTACATATTTCATATGTATGAAGTGAGCGCCAAGATACAAATGTCTCGATAGGGAACATTTGTTGTAAACGAGTCCCTATTTTTTTTTTTTTTGTTTGTTTGCTATGACATCTTAAAACAAATTTTTAGTATACATCAAGTCATTGAACAGACAACATCATATTTTTTCGTCGGGTTAAAAATGTCGAATTTTGTACTAGAAAGTAATGATTTGCGGAAAAAATTAATTTTTTTGTTTTCATTTAAAGAAAAGTGCTGCAGAGCTACAACGAATGCTTTTCGAGGCATATGGTGATCATGCTCTATCAGAAGCAACATGCAAACGATGGTTTCAACGGTTCAGACATAATGATTTTAATGTGAGAAATGAAAAACGTGGAAGTAATTGGCGTAAACATAGTACAGTGTTCCCAACTCATGCTCATCTGTGGTACTAACGGAAACTCTTACCAGACGTGCTTGGCGTCGCGCGTCCTGACTCATCATTTGAAGACGGTAAGCCGAAATATTAACAACATTCGTAATTAAGTTCTTCAGCCAGCAGACAAGTTTAAAATAGTATTAGAATTAATAAGTAAGCTTCAGAAATTTAATGGTAATGAAAGTTGTACAGTGGAGTTTTTGGACAGAGTTGACTCATTATCAGCTACATTTGTGTACTTTGACGAAATTGCCACTACACTTTTGGTAGGCTACATAAGGGATAAAATCGTAGGAGGAGCAAGATGCGAATTGCAGAAACACGGACGAGTTAATTCATGGAGAGAAATAAGAAGCATTATAAAAGAAAATTTTGGTGAAAAGCTTTCAACAATTATGCTCCTCGATAAAATAAAAATAAAATTAGAACTATGGAAGTGAAAACAACTATCGAAGATTATGATCATAGCATTAGCGAACTTTTAAGTAGGATAAATAATGCGTTTCTATTAGACAACAACCAGATAGGCAGGGATCTAATTTCTTCAAATAATAGGGTAGCATTGGAGGCTTTTAAAAACAACCTCCCGGAACCTGCAAAGACGATTATTTTTAGCCGAAATCACTAAATGAGGCATATCAAATTTTTGTAGAAGTTGGCCATAAGTTATCAGGACCTAACAAAGATAGGTATCAAAATAATAATCATCGCCAACACTTTCTGAGTCAAGGTCAATCTTACGTCAGACCACAAAGGCAAGAACATAACTATATACAGTGGTAACTTAAACAGCTGAGGGATTTAATAAATAAAACATGTGTCCTATATCTGGAAGACATATTCGTTTTTTTTTTTATTAGGTACATCGTAGCTGGCACCAAACTAGACCAACTTAAGGACAAACATCTCTAAAAGATCGGATTCTTCTCATGTAAATTCACAGAACGCAACTCAATACTGGACGTATGATAGAGAGCTGCTTGCAATATATCTACTCATAAAATGTTTCAAGCATCTGCTTGAGCGTTAGCGCCATAGTCACAAAGACCAAGATACACCATTAACTTCTACAAGCAGCACAAAAAGACGACACAGAACTAAACTAAAAACCTGAAGAATTGGACAAATTCACACATTAAAATACAAAAACTTACAATAGAACCAAATTGTCATATTTACTACCATATTGTTTAATGTAATTTAATAATAACTTTGCAACGTGGTGGAAGTGATTTTTTGCCCAAAGGATTTTTTTTAATTAAAAAATAATAGCATGGGGAGGAATATTTGTTTTAATGACGTAAGAACGCTCATTATCCATAACTTCATCTACTGGGTCTGGCTCTGGATTTCGAGGTTGTTCATCAAGTAGTTGATAATAGTTTACATTCATAGTGTTGGAATCAGATTGCGCACTATCACTGTTTGAGTGTAATTCGGGAGGGAAAACGGAACCACCCTCAGATTCAAATCGTGCCCGTTTTCGAATTATTTTTACGAATTTGTATTCGCGAAAAAAGAAAACACATGTGAACACTGTGACAACTCAATTTAGAATGAATGCAATAACTTATTATATAGTACTTATGAACTCCCAAATATTACAAAAGTCTAGATAACTACTACTGATTTTAAATTCTGAATCTCGTGTTCCATAAAATTATATCGTTTTTAAAACTATTGTTACTTAATATTATGTCTGGTATTATATTTGTAAATATGTTCTCATTCTGAACCAACTTCATGGTTTTATGTATATTGTAACAAAATGTTTTACTCCATTGACTCTCATTATAATTGATTCCGACAACACATGTTGTTCGCTCACAAAACAACGTGTGTGCAAGTAATCTCGGTCTTGAGTGCATTTTAATCTCCAGCTCCATCTCCTAGAAGAGATAAGGCTGGAGAGGTAAAGCTGGAGTGTTGGCTGAATTGAAGAGTGGAGTCAGTCGCAGAATATTTACAGACTAGAGCAGTCGAATTATTAAAAATAATTTTGTACGCAAAAGTTTGTGAAAGTGTGTGTAATTCGGGAGGAAAAACGGAACCACCCTCAGATTCAAATCGTGCCCGTTTTCGAATTATTTTTACGAATTTGTATTCGCGAAAAAAGAAAACACATGTGAACACTGTGACAACTCAATTTAGAATGAATGCAATAACTTATTATATAGTACTTATGAACTCCCAAATATTACAAAAGTCTAGATAACTACTACTGATTTTAAATTCTGAATCTCGTGTTCCATAAAATTATATCGTTTTTAAAACTATTGTTACTTAATATTATGTCTGGTATTATATTTGTAAATATGTTCTCATTCTGAACCAACTTCATGGTTTTATGTATATTGTAACAAAATGTTTTACTCCATTGACTCTCATTATAATTGATTCCGACAACACATGTTGTTCGCTCACAAAACAACGTGTGTGCAAGTAATCTCGGTCTTGAGTGCATTTTAATCTCCAGCTCCATCTCCTAGAAGAGATAAGGCTGGAGAGGTAAAGCTGGAGTGTTGGCTGAATTGAAGAGTGGAGTCAGTCGCAGAATAATTACAGACTAGAGCAGTCGAATTATTAAAAATCATTTTGTATGCAAAACTTTGTGAAAATCTGCATATATAAAAATAATTTTTTGTTTGTCCTTTATAGACTCTTAACTGGTAAGAGATAGAGCATTGATGTCTTCGGCAACTTTGATCAGAATTCTGTCAAAAGGGTTTTGGTACCAACTTTTGTTTGGGGGGATAGCTCCCCATAGATATGAAGTTGGGGCCTATGTTCAAAGCTGATCCTTTCGAGTGATTTATCAATCAAAAGGACTTTGAAAATAAGATTGAGCTTTCTTTCGCAGTTTCTCGGTGGAGAGTACCGTTAGAAAGATGTGAAGCTTCAAAAAGTTTGACCGCCTCTAATTTCCACACAGTTGTGCCTACAAATCTGGAAAAAAATCATGGAAAATCTGTCTCAATGAATACTTTCAACTAAAATTAGTTCAAGCAATCAGGCTTAGACACTTCGGGAGTTATTGGTCAAAATCTTTAAAACATCAATATGCAAATTTTGAAAAATTAAAAACGCAGTATTGAAGATCTGGGCAACTCGTTAAGGGAACATAATTATCCAACCATCGTTTCGAATAATAAATTGGAGATATCGCAGGTTAAATGCTTTTTGTTTCCCATATATTTTTCTCGCTGTAACCAGTGAATCGACACGAGCCTCAGTGGAGTCATGCACATTGTACAAATCAACCCTTAAATACACACACAACTACACTAGAAGAAGTGATCGTGTGTTGTTTTGGGAAGTATATATGCTTACGCGTGCATAAATGCGTGTATGCCCGTGCATAGATTTACCACTGGTCCAAATCAGAATTTGGATTTGTACATTCAAATACATATGTATACGGTATTTGAATGTACATTACAGTGTGATTAGTTGGTATCACGTTTGAATGTTAATACTGAATGTTAAACTACTCCAACAAAAGCAAATCAATGTCAATATACAATGACGTACAAAAAATCATAAAAAAAAACAAATAAACAAAAAAGGTGCACCATGACGTATTAGATATATATGTAAAGCATATAAGTACCACATACGTCATGGTGTACGCGTCCGTATCTTATTACGGGCATAGTTAAGTTTAATGTAAATAGTTAAGTTGGATTAGGCTTAGACGTAAGTTACTTGTAGTTAGTCTTAATTTTAGCATAGATTTTACTCTTAGTATTAAGTTAAGTAAAGTTTAATTAAGAATATTATCCCCAAGTTTTTTTTTCTTAGGTTTCTTGGGGAAAAATAACAACAAAACGAACGAATTAAAGAAGCCGAAAGGCAAAAACTAAAATGAAACTGGTTTAGTTTAGAGTACTTGTTAGAAGTCAGTAAGCTAGAATGAAGATCAATAGATTAGATAAGTAAGCTAGTTTAAGTATTTTTGTCTAGTATTAAAGAAATCATTATAAATAAATAAAAAAATGCATACAAAAAGCAAAAAAAACACAAAATCATTCGAGGCGCACATTGCACACTAAAGGACTGAAGAGGAAACGAATGTGTTTTCGGAGGTGCGTTAATTTTATAGTTTCGGGTATTTGAACAAACATTTCCCGTTTTTCCGCCTTCTACGCTGGCTGACGAACTGAATGCATATTTAAAATTATTCGTTTTATGACGACATGTGCAAAAACTATACTTATGAACCCAAATTGCATCTTGATGGATCCGCTAAACGTTTTGCAAAACAATAATTGGATGATGGAAATGGTAAATTAACTGTCCATAAGGTCACATAATGTATCTTATTGCCACCAGACTTCTGCATATTCGCATCAATTGCAGACGAGGCAATACATAAAACATAGCTCAGTGAACGTGCTATATTGGCAGCCAAAAACAACGATGTCAACTCAATTAATTTCACCATTCAAGGTGAAATACCTGGAGAAGCGAAAACATATAAATCCATTGATACTGCGATGAACCAAGACGAAGTTGTCAACTATCGAACTGAGTTCTTGAATTCACTTGACTTACCTGGCATACCTCTGCACGTTTTAACATTGAAAATTGGCGTGCTTATCATTAATCCACCACGACTTTGCAACGGCGCTAGGCCTTCAGTAAGAAAAAAAAAATGATGGCGAATATCATCGAAGCTACTATATTGAATGGAAAATTCAAAGGAGAAGATGTCCTATTGCCTCACATTCCAATGATCCCAAATGATTGACCATTCCAATTTAAACGTTTTCAGTTTCCAGTGCGACTCGCCTATGCCATTACCATCAACAAGGCACAAGGACCAGCCTTACAATTGTGTGGCCTGAATTTAGAAAATCCGTGCTTCTCTCATGTTCAGGCATCAGAAAGCCGTCTTATTTATTCATCTTTAAAAAATATTTAGTATACATCAAGTCATTGAACAGACAACATCATATTTTTTCATCGCGTTAAAAATGTCGAATTTTATACCAGAAAGTGATGATTTGCGGAAAGCATTAATTTTTTTTGTTTTCATTTGAAGAAAAGTGCTGCAGAGCTACATCGAATGCTTTTCGAGGCATATGGTGATCATGCTCTATCAGAAGCAATATGCAAAAGATGATTTCAATGATTTGAATGTGAGAAATGAAAAACGTGGAAGTAATTGGTGTAAACATAGTACAGTGTTCCCAACTCATGCTAATCGTTGGTACTAACGGAAACTCTTACTAAACGTGCTTGGCGTCGCGCGTCCTGACTCATCAATTGAAGACGGTAAGCCCAAATATTAACAACATTCGCAATTAAGATGGAAGTTCTTCACTCAGCAGACAAGTTTAAAATAGTATTAGAATTAATAAGTAAGCTTCAGGAATTTAATGGTGATGGAAATTGTACAGTGTAGTTTTTTGACAGAGTTGACCCATTATAAGCTACATTTGTGTACTTTGACGAAATTGTCACTTAACTTTTGGAAGGCTATATAAAAAATAAAATCGTAGGAAGAGCAAGATGCGAATTGCAGAAACACGGACGAGTTAATTCATAAGAAGCATTATAAAAGAAAATTTTGGTGAAAAGCTTTCGACAAATACGCTCCTCGATAAAATAAACATAAAATTAGAACTATAGACGTGAAAACAACTATCGAAGATTATGATCATAGCATTAGCGAACTTTTAAGTAGGATAAATAATGCGATTTTATTAGACAACAACCAGATAGGCAGGGATCTAATTTCTTCAAATAATAGGGTAGCATTGGAGGCTTTTAAAAACAACCTCCCGGAACCTGCAAAGACGAGTATTTTTAGCCGAAATTCTCAGACACTAAATGAGGCATATCAAAGTTTTATAGAAGTTGGCCATAAGTTATCAGGACCTAACAAAGATAGGTATGAAAATAATAATCATCGCCAACACTTTCTGAATCAAGATCAATCTTACGTCAGACCACAAAGGCAAGAACATAACTATGTACGAAGTGAACAACAGCGCCAAAGTGCCAATAACACTAACATGAACGCTCGACGAAACACTAGGTCCCGCCAAGGTGAACCGTCTGGTTCGCAAAGGTTAAATTTTCACAACTCTTTCAATGAACATCGAAATAACTACAATCCTAGTGCCCAGTCCCGACAATCAAATAGTAGGTATAGACAAAGCGAGCCTATGGATATAGCCTTGAATGAAGGAACAATATTCCAAATTTTCACAACAACAGGGAAAACGATTACCCTATATAATCGTAAATATTCACCTAAGGCCGCTCAGATTCATAATTGACTGTGGGGCCGAATGTAGTATTATAAACTCTAAGCTGTGTAACCAAAAGTGGAGAATAGAATGTAATATCCACATTCTAAGAGCTTTTGGTGGATGTGTAAAATCCGATATAATGTACAGAATACCCCTTTTCAAAGAATTCAAACAAGAAAATTATTTTGTCAATTTTTTAGAATACGATTTTCATCACTCATTTGACGGTATAATAGGAAATATTATATAACCTAAATACTATTATTGACTATAAAAACCGGTCTTTAATTGTTGGTGATGTAGTTATACATATTTGTTTTAGTAAAAGCGAAGAATATTTTGTAAAAAGCTGTCAGAATTCTAAGCTCTCAGTTATATATAACAATGAAATTTTTAATGACAGAATCAAAGGCATGATTTTTGCGGATATTTACAATTTGAAAAATTTTCTTTCATCATACAAATTTATTTTCCATAAGGAAGGCGACATGTTAACCTTTACTAGCAACGTTAGATACAAAATTAACACCAAGAATTAAATCCCGATCTACAGCAAGCTCTATCGATACTCAGAAATACACACAGACGAAGTCAATACACAAATAAACGACATGCTAAAGCAAAAATTATCCAACCCAGTAGTAGTCCTTATAACGCACCTATATGGGTTGTGTCAAAAAAGTGATAGAAACGGTCAAAGTCAGTGGAGAATAGTGATAGATTATAGGAAGCTAAACGAGTAAGCAATAGATGACCGCTATCCGCTACCCAACATGGAGGAGCATTTCGATAAGCTAGGCAGTTGTAATTTTTTCTCTACTATTGATTTGGTAAAAGGTTTCCACCAAATCGAGGTCGAACCGTGTGATGTGGCAAAAACAGCTTTTTCAACTAAGCATGGTCATTATGAGTTTCTAAGAATGCCGTTTCAACTAAAAGATGCTCTGTTGACATTCCAGAGAATCATGAATGACGTGCTGAGGGATTTAATAACTAAAACATGTGTCCTATATCTGGAAGACATATTCGTTTTTTTTTATTAGGTACATCGTAGCTGGCACCAAACTAGACCAACTTATGGACAAACATCTCTAAAAGATCGGATTCTTCTCATGTAAATTCACAGAACGCAACTCAATACTGGACGTATGATAGAGAGCTGCTTGCAATATATCTACTCATAAAATGTTTCAAGCATCTGTTTGAGCGTTAGCGCCATAGTCACAAAGACCATGATACACCATTAACTTCTACAAGCAGCACAAAAAGACGACACAGAACTAAACTAAAAACCTGAAGAATTGGACAAATTCACACATTAAAATACAAAAACTTACAATAGAACCAAATTGTCATATTTACTACCATATTGTTTAATGTAATTTAATAATAACTTTGCAACGTGGTGGAAGTGATTTTTTGCCCAAAGGATTTTTTTTAATTAAAAAATAATAGCATGGGGAGGAATATTTGTTTTAATGACGTAAGAACGCTCATTATCCATAACTTCATCTACTGGGTCTGGCTCTGGATTTCGAGGTTGTTCATCAAGTAGTTGATAATAGTTTACATTCATAGTGTTGGAATCAGATTGCGCACTATCACTGTTTGAGTGTAATTCGGGAGGGAAAACGGAACCACCCTCAGATTCAAATCGTGCCCGTTTTCGAATTATTTTTACGAATTTGTATTCGCGAAAAAAGAAAACACATGTGAACACTGTGACAACTCAATTTAGAATGAATGCAATAACTTATTATATAGTACTTATGAACTCCCAAATATTACAAAAGTCTAGATAACTACTACTGATTTTAAATTCTGAATCTCGTGTTCCATAAAATTATATCGTTTTTAAAACTATTGTTACTTAATATTATGTCTGGTATTATATTTGTAAATATGTTCTCATTCTGAACCAACTTCATGGTTTTATGTATATTGTAACAAAATGTTTTACTCCATTGACTCTCATTATAATTGATTCCGACAACACATGTTGTTCGCTCACAAAACAACGTGTGTGCAAGTAATCTCGGTCTTGAGTGCATTTTAATCTCCAGCTCCATCTCCTAGAAGAGATAAGGCTGGAGAGGTAAAGCTGGAGTGTTGGCTGAATTGAAGAGTGGAGTCAGTCGCAGAATAATTACAGACTAGAGCAGTCGAATTATTAAAAATAATTTTGTACGCAAAAGTTTGTGAAAGTGTGTGTAATTCGGGAGGAAAAACGGAACCACCCTCAGATTCAAATCGTGCCCGTTTTCGAATTATTTTTACGAATTTGTATTCGCGAAAAAAGAAAACACATGTGAACACTGTGACAACTCAATTTAGAATGAATGCAATAACTTATTATATAGTACTTATGAACTCCCAAATATTACAAAAGTCTAGATAACTACTACTGATTTTAAATTCTGAATCTCGTGTTCCATAAAATTATATCGTTTTTAAAACTATTGTTACTTAATATTATGTCTGGTATTATATTTGTAAATATGTTCTCATTCTGAACCAACTTCATGGTTTTATGTATATTGTAACAAAATGTTTTACTCCATTGACTCTCATTATAATTGATTCCGACAACACATGTTGTTCGCTCACAAAACAACGTGTGTGCAAGTAATCTCGGCCTTGAGTGCATTTTAATCTCCAGCTCCATCTCCTAGAAGAGATAAGGCTGGAGAGGTAAAGCTGGAGTGTTGGCTGAATTGAAGAGTGGAGTCAGTCGCAGAATAATTACAGACTAGAGCAGTCGAATTATTAAAAATAATTTTGTACGCAAAAGTTTGTGAAAATCTATATATATATAAATCAATGTTTGTTTGTTTGTTTGTCCTTTATAGACTCTTAACTGGTAAGAGACAGAGCATTGATGCCTTCGACAACTGTTTTCAGAACTCTGTCAAAAGGGTTTTGGTACCAACTTTTGTTTGGGGGGATAGCTCCCCATAGATATGAAGTTGGGGCCTATGTTCAAAGCTGATCCTTTCGAGTGATTTATCAATCAAAAGGACTTTGAAAATAAGATTGAGCTTTCTTTCGCAGTTTCTCGGTGGAGAGTACCGTTAGAAAGATGTGAAGCTTCAAAAAGTTTGACCGCCTCTAATTTCCACACAGTTGTGCCTACAAATCTGGAAAAAAATCATGGAAAATCTGTCTCAATGAATACTTTCAACTAAAATTAGTTCAAGCAATCAGGCTTAGACACTTCGGGAGTTATTGGTCAAAATCTTTAAAACATCAATATGCAAATTTTGAAAAATTAAAAACGCAGTATTGAAGATCTGGGCAACTCGTTAAGGGAACATAATTATCCAACCATCGTTTCGAATAATAAATTGGAGATATCGCAGGTTAAATGCTTTTTGTTTCCCATATATTTTTCTCGCTGTAACCAGTGAATCGACACGAGCCTCAGTGGAGTCATGCACATTGTACAAATCAACCCTTAAATACACACACAACTACACTAGAAGAAGTGATCGTGTGTTGTTTTGGGAAGTATATATGCTTACGCGTGCATAAATGCGTGTATGCCCGTGCATAGATTTACCACTGGTCCAAATCAGAATTTGGATTTGTACATTCAAATACATATGTATACGGTATTTGAATGTACATTACAGTGTGATTAGTTGGTATCACGTTTGAATGTTAATACTGAATGTTAAACTACTCCAACAAAAGCAAATCAATGTCAATATACAATGACGTACAAAAAATCATAAAAAAAAACAAATAAACAAAAAAGGTGCACCATGACGTATTAGATATATATGTAAAGCATATAAGTACCACATACGTCATGGTGTACGCGTCCGTATCTTATTACGGGCATAGTTAAGTTTAATGTAAATAGTTAAGTTGGATTAGGCTTAGACGTAAGTTACTTGTAGTTAGTCTTAATTTTAGCATAGATTTTACTCTTAGTATTAAGTTAAGTAAAGTTTAATTAAGAATATTATCCCCAAGTTTTTTTTTCTTAGGTTTCTTGGGGAAAAATAACAACAAAACGAACGAATTAAAGAAGCCGAAAGGCAAAAACTAAAATGAAACTGGTTTAGTTTAGAGTACTTGTTAGAAGTCAGTAAGCTAGAATGAAGATCAATAGATTAGATAAGTAAGCTAGTTTAAGTATTTTTGTCTAGTATTAAAGAAATCATTATAAATAAATAAAAAAATGCATACAAAAAGCAAAAAAAACACAAAATCATTCGAGGCGCACATTGCACACTAAAGGACTGAAGAGGAAACGAATGTGTTTTCGGAGGTGCGTTAATTTTATAGTTTCGGGTATTTGAACAAACATTTCCCGTTTTTCCGCCTTCTACGCTGGCTGACGAACTGAATGCATATTTAAAATTATTCGTTTTATGACGACATGTGCAAAAACTATACTTATGAACCCAAATTGCATCTTGATGGATCCGCTAAACGTTTTGCAAAACAATAATTGGATGATGGAAATGGTAAATTAACTGTCCATAAGGTCACATAATGTATCTCATTGCCACCAGACTTCTGCATATTCGCATCAATTGCAGACGAGGCAATACATAAAACATAGCTCAGTGAACGTGCTATATTGGCAGCCAAAAACAACGATGTCAACTCAATTAATTTCACCATTCAAGGTGAAATACCTGGAGAAGCGAAAACATATAAATCCATTGATACTGCGATGAACCAAGACGAAGTTGTCAACTATCGAACTGAGTTCTTGAATTCACTTGACTTACCTGGCATACCTCTGCACGTTTTAACATTGAAAATTGGCGTGCTTATCATTAATCCACCACGACTTTGCAACGGCGCTAGGCCTTCAGTAAGAAAAAAAAAATGATGGCGAATATCATCGAAGCTACTATATTGAATGGAAAATTCAAAGGAGAAGATGTCCTATTGCCTCACATTCCAATGATCCCAAATGATTGACCATTCCAATTTAAACGTTTTCAGTTTCCAGTGCGACTCGCCTATGCCATTACCATCAACAAGGCACAAGGACCAGCCTTACAATTGTGTGGCCTGAATTTAGAAAATCCGTGCTTCTCTCATGTTCAGGCATCAGAAAGCCGTCTTATTTATTCATCTTTAAAAAATATTTAGTATACATCAAGTCATTGAACAGACAACATCATATTTTTTCATCGCGTTAAAAATGTCGAATTTTATACCAGAAAGTGATGATTTGCGGAAAGCATTAATTTTTTTTGTTTTCATTTGAAGAAAAGTGCTGCAGAGCTACATCGAATGCTTTTCGAGGCATATGGTGATCATGCTCTATCAGAAGCAATATGCAAAAGATGATTTCAATGATTTGAATGTGAGAAATGAAAAACGTGGAAGTAATTGGTGTAAACATAGTACAGTGTTCCCAACTCATGCTAATCGTTGGTACTAACGGAAACTCTTACTAAACGTGCTTGGCGTCGCGCGTCCTGACTCATCAATTGAAGACGGTAAGCCCAAATATTAACAACATTCGCAATTAAGATGGAAGTTCTTCACTCAGCAGACAAGTTTAAAATAGTATTAGAATTAATAAGTAAGCTTCAGGAATTTAATGGTGATGGAAATTGTACAGTGTAGTTTTTTGACAGAGTTGACCCATTATCAGCTACATTTGTGTACTTTGACGAAATTGTCACTTAACTTTTGGAAGGCTATATAAAAAATAAAATCGTAGGAAGAGCAAGATGCGAATTGCAGAAACACGGACGAGTTAATTCATAAGAAGCATTATAAAAGAAAATTTTGGTGAAAAGCTTTCGACAAATACGCTCCTCGATAAAATAAACATAAAATTAGAACTATAGACGTGAAAACAACTATCGAAGATTATGATCATAGCATTAGCGAACTTTTAAGTAGGATAAATAATGCGATTTTATTAGACAACAACCAGATAGGCAGGGATCTAATTTCTTCAAATAATAGGGTAGCATTGGAGGCTTTTAAAAACAACCTCCCGGAACCTGCAAAGACGAGTATTTTTTAGCCGAAATTCTCAGACACTAAATGAGGCATATCAAAGTTTTATAGAAGTTGGCCATAAGTTATCAGGACCTAACAAAGATAGGTATGAAAATAATAATCATCGCCAACACTTTCTGAATCAAGATCAATCTTACGTCAGACCACAAAGGCAAGAACATAACTATGTACGAAGTGAACAACAGCGCCAAAGTGCCAATAACACTAACATGAACGCTCGACGAAACACTAGGTCCCGCCAAGGTGAACCGTCTGGTTCGCAAAGGTTAAATTTTCACAACTCTTTCAATGAACATCGAAATAACTACAATCCTAGTGCCCAGTCCCGACAATCAAATAGTAGGTATAGACAAAGCGAGCCTATGGATATAGCCTTGAATGAAGGAACAATATTCCAAATTTTCACAACAACAGGGAAAACGATTACCCTATATAATCGTAAATATTCACCTAAGGCCGCTCAGATTCATAATTGACTGTGGGGCCGAATGTAGTATTATAAACTCTAAGCTGTGTAACCAAAAGTGGAGAATAGAATGTAATATCCACATTCTAAGAGCTTTTGGTGGATGTGTAAAATCCGATATAATGTACAGAATACCCCTTTTCAAAGAATTCAAACAAGAAAATTATTTTGTCAATTTTTTAGAATACGATTTTCATCACTCATTTGACGGTATAATAGGAAATATTATATAACCTAAATACTATTATTGACTATAAAAACCGGTCTTTAATTGTTGGTGATGTAGTTATACATATTTTTTTTAGTAAAAGCGAAGAATATTTTGTAAAAAGCTGTCAGAATTCTAAGCTCTTAGTTATATATAACAATGAAATTTTTAATGACAGAATCAATGGCATGATTTTTGCGGATATTTACAATTTGAAAAATTTTCTTTCATCATACAAATTTATTTTCCATAAAGAAGGCGACATGTTAACCTTTACTAGCAACGTTAGATACAAAATTAACACCAAGAATTAAATCCCGATCTACAGCAAGCTCTATCGATACTCAGAAATACACACAGACGAAGTCAATACACAAATAAACGACATGCTAAAGCAAAAATTATCCAACCCAGTAGTAGTCCTTATAACGCACCTATATGGGTTGTGTCAAAAAAGTGATAGAAACGGTCAAAGTCAGTGGAGAATAGTGATAGATTATAGGAAGCTAAACGAGTAAGCAATAGATGACCGCTATCCGCTACCCAACATGGAGGAGCATTTCGATAAGCTAGGCAGTTGTAATTTTTTCTCTACTATTGATTTGGTAAAAGGTTTCCACCAAATCGAGGTCGAACCGTGTGATGTGGCAAAAACAGCTTTTTCAACTAAGCATGGTCATTATGAGTTTCTAAGAATGCCGTTTCAACTAAAAGATGCTCTGTTGACATTCCAGAGAATCATGAATGACGTGCTGAGGGATTTAATAACTAAAACATGTGTCCTATATCTGGAAGACATATTCGTTTTTTTTTATTAGGTACATCGTAGCTGGCACCAAACTAGACCAACTTATGGACAAACATCTCTAAAAGATCGGATTCTTCTCATGTAAATTCACAGAACGCAACTCAATACTGGATGTATGATAGAGAGCTGCTTGCAATATATCTACTCATAAAATGTTTCAAGCATCTGTTTGAGCGTTAGCGCCATAGTCACAAAGACCATGATACACCATTAACTTCTACAAGCAGCACAAAAAGACGACACAGAACTTAAAGAAAACTAAAAACCTGAAGAATTGGACAAATTCACACATTAAAATACAAAAACTTACAATAGAACCAGATTGTCATATATACTACCATATTGTTTTATGTAATTTAATAATAACTTTGCAACGTGGTGGAAGTGATTTTTTGCCCGAAGGATTTTTTTTAATTAAATAATAATACCATGGGGAGGAATATTTGTTTTAATGACGTAAGAACGCTCATTATCCATAACTTCATCTACTGGGTCTGGCTCTGGATTTCCAGGTTGTTCATCAAGTAGTTGATAATAGTTTACATTCATAGTGTTGGAATCAGATTGCGCACTATCACTGTTTGAGTGTAATTCGGGAGGGAAAACGGAACCACCCTCAGATTCAAATCGTGCCCGTTTTCGAATTATTTTTACGAATTTGTATTCGCGAAAAAAGAAAACACATGTGAACACTGTGACAACTCAATTTAGAATGGATGCAATAACTTATTATATAGTACTTATGAACTCCCAAATATTACAAAAGTCTAGATAACTACTACTGATTTTAAATTCTGAATCTCGTGTTCCATAAAATTATATCGTTTTTAAAACTATTGTTACTTAATATTATGTCTGGTATTATATTTGTAAATATGTTCTCATTCTGAACCAACTTCATGGTTTTATGTATATTGTAACAAAATGTTTTACTCCATTGACTCTCATTATAATTGATTCCGACAACACATGTTGTTCGCTCACAAAACAACGTGTGTGCAAGTAATCTCGGTCTTGAGTGCATTTTAATCTCCAGCTCCATCTCCTAGAAGAGATAAGGCTGGAGAGGTAAAGCTGGAGTGTTGGCTGAATTGAAGAGTGGAGTCAGTCGCAGAATAATTACAGACTAGAGCAGTCGAATTATTAAAAATAATTTTGTACGCAAAAGTTTGTGAAAGTGTGTGTAATTCGGGAGGGAAAACGGAACCACCCTCAGATTCAAATCGTGCCCGTTTTCGAATTATTTTTACGAATTTGTATTCGCGAAAAAAGAAAACACATGTGAACACTGTGACAACTCAATTTAGAATGAATGCAATAACTTATTATATAGTACTTATGAACTCCCAAATATTACAAAAGTCTAGATAACTACTACTGATTTTAAATTCTGAATCTCGTGTTCCATAAAATTATATCGTTTTTAAAACTATTGTTACTTAATATTATGTCTGGTATTATATTTGTAAATATGTTCTCATTCTGAACCAACTTCATGGTTTTATGTATATTGTAACAAAATGTTTTACTCCATTGACTCTCATTATAATTGATTCCGACAACACATGTTGTTCGCTCACAAAACAACGTGTGTGCAAGTAATCTCGGTCTTGAGTGCATTTTAATCTCCAGCTCCATCTCCTAGAATAGATAAGGCTGGAGAGGTAAAGCTGGAGTGTTGGCTGAATTGAAGAGTGGAGTCAGTCGCAGAATAATTACAGACTAGAGCAGTCGAATTATTAAAAATAATTTTGTATGCAAAAGTTTGTGAAAATCTATATATATAAAAATCAATGTTTGTTTGTTTGTTTGTCCTTTATAGACTCTTAACTGGTAAGAGACAGAGCATTGATGCCTTCGACAACTGTTTTCAGAACTCTGTCAAAAGGGTTTTGGTACCAACTTTTGTATGGGGGGATAGCTCCCCATAGATATGAAGTTGGGGCCTATGTTCAAAGCTGATCCTTTCGAGTGATTTATCAATCAAAAGGACTTTGAAAATAAGATTGAGCTTTCTTTCGCAGTTTCTCGGTGGAGAGTACCGTTAGAAAGATGTGAAGCTTCAAAAAGTTTGACCGCCTCTAATTTCCACACAGTTGTGCCTACAAATCTGGAAAAAAATCATGGAAAATCTGTCTCAATGAATACTTTCAACTAAAATTAGTTCAAGCAATCAGGCTTAGACACTTCGGGAGTTATTGGTCAAAATCTTTAAAACATCAATATGCAAATTTTGAAAAATTAAAAACGCAGTATTGAAGATCTGGGCAACTCGTTAAGGGAACATAATTATCCAACCATCGTTTCGAATAATAAATTGGAGATATCGCAGGTTAAATGCTTTTTGTTTCCCATATATTTTTCTCGCTGTAACCAGTGAATCGACACGAGCCTCAGTGGAGTCATGCACATTGTACAAATCAACCCTTAAATACACACACAACTACACTAGAAGAAGTGATCGTGTGTTGTTTTGGGAAGTATATATGCTTACGCGTGCATAAATGCGTGTATGCCCGTGCATAGATTTACCACTGGTCCAAATCAGAATTTGGATTTGTACATTCAAATACATATGTATACGGTATTTGAATGTACATTACAGTGTGATTAGTTCGTATCACGTTTGAATGTTAATACTGAATGTTAAACTACTCCAACAAAAGCAAATCAATGTCAATATACAATGACGTACAAAAAATCATAAAAAAAAAACAAATAAACAAAAAAGGTGCACCATGACGTATTAGATATATATGTAAAGCATATAAGTACCACATACGTCATGGTGTACGCGTCCGTATCTTATTACGGGCATAGTTAAGTTTAATGTAAATAGTTAAGTTGGATTAGGCTTAGACGTAAGTTACTTGTAGTTAGTCTTAATTTTAGCATAGATTTTACTCTTAGTATTAAGTTAAGTAAAGTTTAATTAAGAATATTATCCCCAAGTTTTTTTTTCTTAGGTTTCTTGGGGAAAAATAACAACAAAACGAACGAATTAAAGAAGCCGAAAGGCAAAAACTAAAATGAAACTGGTTTAGTTTAGAGTACTTGTTAGAAGTCAGTAAGCTAGAATGAAGATCAATAGATTAGATAAGTAAGCTAGTTTAAGTATTTTTGTCTAGTATTAAAGAAATCATTATAAATAAATCAAAAAATGCATACAAAAAGCAAAAAAACACAAAATCATTCGAGGCGCACATTGCACACTAAAGGACTGAAGAGGAAACGAATGTGTTTTCGGAGATGCGTTAATTTTATAGTTTCGGGTATTTGAACAAACATTTCCCGTTATTCCGCGTTCAACGCTGGCTGACGAACTGAATGCATATTAAAAATTATCCGTTTTATGACGACATGTGCAAAAACTATACTTATGAACCCAAATTGCATCTTGATGGATCCGCTAAACGTTTTGCAAAACAATAATTGGATGATGGAAATGGTAAATTAACTGTCCATAAGGTCACATAATGTATCTTATTGCCACCAGACTTTTGCATATTCGCATCAATTGCAGACGAGGCAATACATAAAACATAGCTCAGTGAACGTGCTATATTGGCAGCCAAAAACAACGATGTCAACTCAATTAATTTCACCATTCAAGGTGAAATACCTGGAGAAGCGAAAACATATAAATCCATTGATACTGCGATGAACCAAGACGAAGTTGTCAACTATCGAACTGAGTTCTTGAATTCACTTGACTTGCCTGGCATACCTCTGCACGTTTTAACATTGAAAATTGGCGTGCTTATCATTAATCCACCACGACTTTGCAACGGCGCTAGGCCTTCAGTAAGAAAAAAAAAATGATGGCGAATATCATCGAAGCTACTATATTGAATGGAAAATTCAAAGGAGAAGATGTCCTATTGCCTCACATTCCAATGATCCCAAATGATTGACCATTCCAATTTAAACGTTTTCAGTTTCCAGTGCGACTCGCCTATGCCATTACCATCAACAAGGCACAAGGACCAGCCTTACAATTGTGTGGCCTGAATTTAGAAAATCCGTGCTTCTCTCATGTTCAGGCATCAGAAAGCCGTCTAATTTATTCATCTTTAAAAAATATTTAGTATACATCAAGTCATTGAACAGACAACATCATATTTTTTCATCGCGTTAAAAATGTCGAATTTTATACCAGAAAGTGATGATTTGCGGAAAGCATTAATTTTTTTTGTTTTCATTTGAAGAAAAGTGCTGCAGAGCTACATCGAATGCTTTTCGAGGCATATGGTGATCATGCTCTATCAGAAGCAATATGCAAAAGATGATTTCAATGATTTAAATGTGAGAAATGAAAAACGTGGAAGTAATTGGCGTAAACATAGTACAGTGTTCCCAACTCATGCTAATAGTTGGTACTAACGGAAACTCTTACTAAACGTGCTTGGCGTCGCGCGTCCTGACTCATCAATTGAAGACGGTAAGCCGAAATATTAACAACATTCGCAATTAAGATGGAAGTTCTTCACTCAGCAGACGAGTTTAAAATAGTATTAGAATTAATAAGTAAGCTTCAGGAATTTAATGGTGATGGAAATTGTACAGTGTAGTTTTTTGACAGAGTTGACCCATTATCAGCTACATTTGTGTACTTTGACGAAATTGTCACTTAACTTTTGGAAGGCTATATAAAAAAATAAAATCGTAGGAAGAGCAAGATGCGAATTGCAGAAACACGGACGAGTTAATTCATAAGAAGCATTATAAAAGAAAATTTTGGTGAAAAGCTTTCGACAAATACGCTCCTCGATAAAATAAACATAAAATTAGAACTATAGACGTGAAAACAACTATCGAAGATTATGATCATAGCATTAGCGAACTTTTAAGTAGGATAAATAATGCGATTTTATTAGACAACAACCAGATAGGCAGGGATCTAATTTCTTCAAATAATAGAGTAGCATTGGAGGCTTTTAAAAACAACCTCCCGGAACCTGCAAAGACGAGTATTTTTAGCCGAAATTCTCAGACACTAAATGAGGCATATCAAAGTTTTATAGAAGTTGGCCATAAGTTATCAGGACCTAACAAAGATAGGTATGAAAATAATAATCATCGCCAACACTTTCTGAATCAAGATCAATCTTACGTCAGACCACAAAGGCAAGAACATAACTATGTACGAAGTGAACAACAGCGCCAAAGTGCCAATAACACTAACATGAACGCTCGACGAAACACTAGGTCCCGCCAAGGTGAACCGTCTGGTTCGCAAAGGTTAAATTTTCACAACTCTTTCAATGAACATCGAAATAACTACAATCCTAGTGCCCAGTCCCGACAATCAAATAGTAGGTATAGACAAAGCGAGCCTATGGATATAGCCTTGAATGAAGGAACAATATTCCAAATTTTCACAACAACAGGGAAAACGATTACCCTATATAATCGTAAATATTCACCTAAGGCCGCTCAGATTCATAATTGACTGTGGGGCCGAATGTAGTATTATAAACTCTAAGCTGTGTAACCAAAAGTGGAGAATAGAATGTAATATCCACATTCTAAGAGCTTTTGGTGGATGTGTAAAATCCGATATAATGTACAGAATACCCCTTTTCAAAGAATTCAAACAAGAAAATTATTTTGTCAATTTTTTAGAATACGATTTTCATCACTCATTTGACGGTATAATAGGAAATATTATATAACCTAAATACTATTATTGACTATAAAAACCGGTCTTTAATTGTTGGTGATGTAGTTATACATATTTTTTTTAGTAAAAGCGAAGAATATTTTGTAAAAAGCTGTCAGAATTCTAAGCTCTTAGTTATATATAACAATGAAATTTTTAATGACAGAATCAATGGCATGATTTTTGCGGATATTTACAATTTGAAAAATTTTCTTTCATCATACAAATTTATTTTCCATAAAGAAGGCGACATGTTAACCTTTACTAGCAACGTTAGATACAAAATTAACACCAAGAATTAAATCCCGATCTACAGCAAGCTCTATCGATACTCAGAAATACACACAGACGAAGTCAATACACAAATAAACGACATGCTAAAGCAAAAATTATCCAACCCAGTAGTAGTCCTTATAACGCACCTATATGGGTTGTGTCAAAAAAAGTGATAGAAACGGTCAAAGTCAGTGGAGAATAGTGATAGATTATAGGAAGCTAAACGAGCAAGCAATAGATGACCGCTATCCGCTACCCAACATGGAGGAGCATTTCGATAAGCTAGGCAGCTGTAATTTTTTCTCTACTATTGATTTGGTAAAAGGTTTCCACCAAATCGAGGTCGAACCGTGTGATGTGGCAAAAACAGCTTTTTCAACTAAGCATGGTCATTATGAGTTTCTAAGAATGCCGTTTCAACTAAAAGATGCTCTGTTGACATTCCAGAGAATCATGAATGACGTGCTGAGGGATTTAAGAACTAAAACATGTGTCCTATATCTGGAAGACATATTCGTTTTTTTTTATTAGGTACATCGTAGCTGGCACCAAACTAGACCAACTTATGGACAAACATCTCTAAAAGATCGGATTCTTCTCATGTAAATTCACAGAACGCAACTCAATACTGGACGTATGATAGAGAGCTGCTTGCAATATATCTACTCATAAAATGTTTCAAGCATCTGTTTGAGCGTTAGCGCCATAGTCACAAAGACCATGATACACCATTAACTTCTACAAGCAGCACAAAAAGACGACACAGAACTTAAAGAAAACTAAAAACTTGAAGAATTGGACAAATTCACACATTAAAATACAAAAACTTACAATAGAACCAGATTGTCATATATACTACCATATTGTTTTATGTAATTTAATAATAACTTTGCAACGTGGTGGAAGTGATTTTTTGCCCGAAGGATTTTTTTTAATTAAATAATAATACCATGGGGAGGAATATTTGTTTTAATGACGTAAGAACGCTCATTATCCATAACTTCATCTACTGGGTCTGGCTCTGGATTTCCGGGTTGTTCATCAAGTAGTTGATAATAGTTTACATTCATAGTGTTGGAATCAGATTGCGCACTATCACTGTTTGAGCGTAATTCGGGAGGGAAAACGGAACCACCCTCAGATTCAAATCGTGCCCGTTTTTGAATTATTTTAACGAATTTGTATTCGCGAAAAAAGAAAATACATGTGAACACTGTGACAACTCAATTTAGAATGAACGCAATAACTTATTATATAGTACTTATGAACTCCCAAATATTACAAAAATCTAGATAACTACTACTGATTTTAAATTCTGAATCTCGTGTTCCATAAATTTATATCGTTTTTATAACTGTTGTTACTTAATATTATGTCTGGTATTATATTTGTAAATATGTTCTCATTCTGAACCAACCTAATGGTTTTATGTATATTGTAACAAAATGTTTTACTCCATTGACTTTCATTATAATTGATTCCGACAACACATGTTGTTCGCTCAAAAAACAACGTGTGTGCAAGTAATCTCGGTCTCGAGTGCATTTTAATCTCCAGCTCCATCTCCTAGAAGAGATAAGGCTGGAGAGGTAAAGCTGGAGTGTTGGCTGAATTGAAGATTGGAGTCAGTCGCAGAATAATTACAGACTAGAGCAGTCGAATTATTAAAAATCATTTTGTACGCAAAAGTTTGTGAAAATCTATATATATAAAAATCAATGTTTGTTTGTTTGTTTGTCCTTTATAGACTCTTAACTGGTAAGAGATAGAGCATTGATGTCTTCGGCAACTTTGTTCAGAATTCTTTCAAAAGGGTTTTGGTACCAACTTTTGTTTGGGGGGATAGCTTCCCATAGATATGAAGTTGGGGCCTATGTTCAAAGTTGATCCTTTCGAGTGATATATCAATCAAAAGGACTTTGAAAATAAGACTGAGCTTTCTTTCGCAGTTTCTCGATGGAGAGTACCGTTAGAAAGATATGAAGCTTTAAAAAGTTTGACCGCCTCTAATTTCCACACAGTTGTGCCTACAAATCTGGAAAAAAAATCATGGAAAATCTGTCTCAATGAATACTTTCAACTAAAATTAGTTCAAGCAATCAGGCTTAGGCACTTTGGGAGTTATTGGTCAAAATCTTAAAAACATAAATATGCAAATTTTGAAAAATTAAAAACGCAGTATTGAAGATCTGGGCAACGCGCTAAGGGAACATAATTATCCAACCATCGTTTCGAATAATAAATTGGAGATATCGCAGGTTAAATGCTTTTTGTTTCCCATATATTTTTCTCCCTGTAACCAGCGAATCGACACGAGCCTCAGTGGAGTCACGCACATTGTACAATTCAACCCCTAAATACATACACAACTACACTAGAAGAAGTGATCGTGTGTTGTTTTGGGATGTATATATGCTTACGCGTGCATAAATGCGTGCATGCCCGTGCATAGATTTACCACTGGTCCAAATAAGAATTTGGATTTATACATTCAAATACATATCTATACGGTATTTGAATGTACATTACAGTGTGATTAGTTCGTATCATGTTTGAATGTTAATACCGAATGTTAAACTACTCCAACAATAGCAAATCAATGTCACTATTTGACGTACAATGACACAATGACGTACAAAAAATCATAAAAAAAAACAAATAAACAAAAAAGGTGCACCATGACGTATTAGATATATATGTAAAGCATATAAGTAGCACATGCGTCATGGTGTACGCGTCCGTATCTTATTACGGGCATAGTTAAGTTTAATGTAAATAGTTAAGTTGGATTAGGCTTAGACGTAAGTTACTTGTAGTTAGTCTTAATTTTAGCATAGATTTTACTCTTAGTATTAAGTTAAGTTAAGTTTAATTAAGAATATTATCCCCAAGTTTTTTTTTCTTAAGGGAAAAATAACAACAAAACGAACGAAAAAAAGAAGCCGAAAGGCAAAAACAAAATGAAACTGGTTTAGTTTAGAGTACTTGTTAGAAGTCAGTAAGCTAGAATGAAGATCAATAGATTAGATAAGTAAGCTAGTTTAAGTATTTTTGTCTCGTATTAAAGAAATCATTATAAATAAATAAAAAAATGCATACAAAAAGTAAAAAAACAAAAAATTATTCGAGGCTCACATTGCACACTAAAGGACTGAAGAGGAAGCGAATGTGTTTTCGGAGGTGCGCTAATTTTATAGTTTCGGGTATTTGAACAAACACTTCCCGTTATTCCGCGTTCAACGCTGGCTGACGAACTGAATGCATATTTAAAATTATCCGTTTTATGACGACATGTGCAAAAACTATACTTATAAACCCAAATTGCATCTTGATGGATCCGCTAAACTTTTGCAAAACAATAATTGGATGATGGAAATGGTAAATTGACTGTCGATAAGGTCACATAATGTATCTTATTGCCACCAGACTTCTGCATATTCGCATCAAATGCAGACGAGCCAATACATAAAACATGGCTCAGTGAACGTGCTATATTAGCAGCCAAAAACAACGATGTCAACTCAATTAATTTCACCATTCAAGGTGAAACACCTGGAGAAGCGAAAACATATAAATCCATTGATACTGTGATGAACCAAGACGAAGTTGTCAACTATCTAACTGAGTTCTTGAATTCACTTGACCTACCTGGCATACCTCTGCACGTTTTAACATGGCGTGCCTGTCATTAATCCACCACGACTTTGCAACGGCGCTAGGCCTTCAGTAAAAAAAAGAAAATGATGGCAAATATCATCGAAGCTACTATACTGAATGCAAAATTCAAAGGAGAAGATTTCGTATTGCCTCGCATTCCAATGATCCCAAATGATTTACCATTCCAATTTAAACGTTTTCAGTTTCCAGTGAGACTCGCCTATGCCATTACCATCAACAAGGCACAAGGACCAGCCTTACAATTGTGTGGCCTGAATTTAGAAAATCCGTGCTTCTCTCATGGACAACTGTACGTGGCCTGTTCAGGCATGAGAAAGCCTTTTAATTTATTCATCTTTAAAAAATATTTAGTATACATCAAGTCATTGTACAGACAACATCATATTTTCTCATCGCGTTAAAAATGTCGAATTTTGTACCAGAAAGTGAAGTGAAGTGATGATTTGCGGAAAGCATTAATTTTTTTTGTTTTCATTTGAAGAAAAATGCTGCAAAGTTACATCGAATGCTTTTCGAGGCATATGGTGATCATTCTCTATCAGAAGCAATATGCAAAAGATGATTTCAATGATTTTAATGTGAGAAATGAAAAACGTGGAAGTAATTGGCGTAAACATAGTAGAGTGTTCCCAACTCATGCTAATCGTTGGTACTAACGGAAACTCTTACTAAACGTGCTTGGCGTCGCGCGTCCTGACTCATCAATTGAAGACGGTAAGCCGAAATATTAACAACATTCGCCTTTAAGATGGAAGTTCTTCACTCAGCAGACAAGTTTAAAATAGTATTAGAATTAATAAGTAAGCTTCAGGAATTTAATGGTGATGAAAATTGTACAGTGGAGTTTTTTGACAGAGTTGACCCATTATCAGCTACATTTGTGTACTTTGACGAAATTGTCACTAAACTTTTGGTAGGCTACATAAAAAATAAAATCGTAGGAAAATCAAGATGCGAATTGCAGAAACACGGACGAGTTAATTCATAAGAAGCATTATAAAGGAAAATTTTGGTGAAAAGCTTTCGACAAATACGCTCCTCGATAAAATTAGAACTATAGAAGTGAAAACAACTATTGAAGATTATTATCATAAATATAATAAATAATGCGTGTCTATTAGACAACAACCAGATAGGCAGGTATCTAATTTCTTCAAATAATAGGGTAGCATTGGAGGCTTTTAAAAACAACCTCCCGGAACCTGCAAAGACGATTATTTTTAGCCGAAATTCTCAGACACTAAATGAGGCATATCAAATTTTTGTAGAAGTTGGCCATAAGTTATCAGGACCTAACAAAGATAGGTATCAAAATAATAATCATCGCCAACACTTTCTGAATCAAGGTCAATTTTACGTCAGACCACAAAGGCAAGAACATAATTATGTACGAAGTGAACAACAGCCCCAAAGTGCCAATAACACTAACATGAACGCTCGACAAAACACTAGGTACCGCCAAGGTGAACCGACTGGTTCGCAAAGTCCAAATTTTCACAACTCTTTCAATGAACATCGAAATAATTACAATCCTAGTCCTGACAATCACAAAGCGAGCCTATGGATATAGCTTTGAATAAAGGAACTTTAAACAATATTCCAAATTTTCACAACAACAGGGAAAACGATTACCCTATATAATCGTAAATATTCACCTAAGGCCGCTCAGATTCATAATTGACTGTGGGGCCGAATGTAGTATTATAAACTCTTAGCTGTGTAACCCAAAGTGGAGAATGGAATGTAATATCCACATTCTAACAGCTTTTGGTGGATGCGTAAAATCCGATATAATGTCTTCTATACCCCTTTTCAAAGAATTCAAACAAGAAAATTATTTTGTCAATATTTTAGAATACGATTTTCATCACTCATTTGACGGTATAATAGGAAATATTATATAATATAAATACTATTATTGATTATAAAAACCGGTATTTAATTGTTGGTGATGTAGTTATACATATTTTTTTTAGTAAAAGCGAAGACTGTTTTGTAAGAAGCTGTCAGAATTCTAAGCTCTCAGTTGTATATAACAATGCAATTTTTAATGACAGAATCAATGGCAAGATTTTTGCAAGCCAATTAAATAGTTCGGATATCTACAATTTGAAAAATTTACTTTCATCATACAAATTTATTTTCCACAAAGAAGGCGACATGTTAACCGTTACTAGCAATGTTAGACACAAAATTAACACCAAAAATTAAATCCCGATCTACAGCAACCTCTATCGGTACCCAGAAATACACACAGACGAAGTCAATAAACAGATAAACGACATGCTAAAGCAAAATATTATCCAACCCAGTAGTAGTCCTTATAACGCACCTATATGGATTGTGTCAAAAAAAAGATTGTGTCAAATCAAAGTCAGTGGAAAATAGTGGTAGATTATAGGAAGCTAAACGAGTAAGCAATAGATGACCGCTATCCGCTTCCCAACATGGAATAGCTTTTCGATAAGCTAGGCAGTTGTAAATTTTTCTCTACTATTGATTTGGTAAAAGGTTTCCACCAAATCGAGGTCGAACCGTGTGATGTTGCAAAAACAGCTTTTTCAACTAAGCATGGTCATTATGAGTTTCTAAGAATGTCGTTTTTACTAAAAAATGCTCCGGCGACATTCCAGAGATTCATGAATGACGTGCTGAGGGATTTAATAAATAAAATATGTGTTATATATCTGGATGCCATATTATTTTTTTTATTAGGTACATCGTAGCTGGCACCAAACTAGACAAATTTAAGGACAAAACTCTAAAAGATCGGATTCTTCTGTAAATTCACAGAACGCAACTCAATACTGGACGTATGATAGAGAGCTGCTTGCAATATATCTACTCATAAAATGTTTCAATCATCTGTTTGAGCGTTAGCGCCATAGTCACAAAGACCAAGATACACCATCAACTTCTACAAGCAGCACAAAAAGACGACACAGAACTTAAAGAAAACTAAAAACCTAAAGAATTGTACAAATTCACACATTAAAATACAAAAACTTACAATAGAACCAGATTGTCATATTTACTAACATATTGTTTTATATTATTTTATAACAACTTTGCAACCTGGCGGAAGTGATTTTTTGCCCGAAGGATTTTTTTTAATTAAATAATAATACCATGGGGAGGAATATTTGTTTTAATGTCGTTAGAACGCTCATTATCCTTAACTTCGTCTACTGGGTCTGGCTCTGGATTTCCAGGTTGTTCATCAAGTAGTTGATAATAGTTTACATTCATAGTGTTGGAATCAGATTGCGCACTATCACTGTTTGAGTGTAATTCGGGAGGGAAAACGGAACCACCCTCAGATTCAAATCGTGCCCGTTTTCGAATTATTTTTACTAATTTGAATTCGTTAAAAAAGAAAACACATGTGAACACTGTGACAACCCAATTTGGAATGAACGTAATAATTTATTATATAGTACTCATGAACTCCCAAATATTACAAAAATCTAGATAACAACTTCTGATTTTAAATTCTGAACCTCATGTTCATGACTCTCATTATAATTGATTCCGACAACACATGTTGTTCGCTCAAAAAACAACGTGTGTGAACGTAATCTCGGTCTCGAGTGCATTTTAATCTCCAGCTCCATCTCCATCTCCTAGAAGAGATAAGGCTGGATAGGTAATCCTGGAGTGTTGGCTGAATATCAAGAGTGGAGTCAGTCGCAGAATAATTACAGACTAGAGCAGTCGAATTATTAAAAATCATTTTGTACGCAAAACTTTGTGAAAATCTGCATATATAAGAATCATTTTTTGTTTGTCCTTTATAGACTCTTAACTGGTAAGAGATAGAGCATTGATGTCTTCGGCAACTTTGTTCAGAATTCTGTCAAAAGGGTTTTGGTACCAACTTTTGTTTGGGGGGATAGCTCCCCATAGAGATGAAGTTGGGGCCTATGGTCAAAGTTGATCCTTTCGAGTGACATATCAATCAAAAGGACTATGAAAATAAGATTGAGCTTTATTTCGCAGTTTTTCGATGGAGAGTATCGTTAGAAAGATATGAAGCTTTAAAAAGTTTGATCGCCTCTAATTTCCACACAGTTGTGCCTACAAATCCAGAAAAAAATCATGGAAAATCCGTCTCAATGAATACTTTCAATTAAAATTAGTTCAAGCAATCAGGCTTAGACACTTTGGGAGTTATTGGTCAAAATCTTTAAAACATCAATATGCAAATTTTGAAAAATTAAGTATTGTATTGAAGATCTGGGCAACGCGCTAAGGGAACATAATTATCCAACCATCGTTTCGAAAAGTAAATTGGAGATATCGCAGGTTAAATGCTATTTGTTTCTCATATATTGTTCTGGCTGTAACCAGTGTCTCAGTGGAGTCACACACATTGTACAATTCAACCCCTAAATACACACACAACGCACACTAGAAGAAGTGATCGTGTGTTGTTTTGGGAAGTATATATGCTTACGCGTGCATAGATGCGTGTATACCCGTGCGTAGATTTACCGCTGGTCCAAATCTGAATTTGGATTTGTACATTCAAATACATTTGAATGTACATTACAGTGTAATTATTTCGTATCACGTTTGAATGTTAATACCGAATGTTTAACTACTCCAACAATAGCAAATCAATCGGAATATACAATGGCGTACATCATAACTAAAGAAATCATTATAAATAAATGAAAAAAATGCATACAAAAAGCAAAAAAAAAAAATCATTCGAGGCGCACATTGCACACTAAAGGACTGAAGAGGAAACGAATGTGTTTTTGGAGGTGCGCTAATTTTATAGTTTCGGGTATTTGAACAAACATTTCCCGTTATTCCGCGTTCAACGCTGGCTGACGAACTGAATGCATATTTAAAATTATCCGTTTTATGACGACATGTGCAAAAACTATACTTATGAACCCAAATTGCATCTTGATGGATCCGCTAAACGTTTTGCAAAACAATAATTGGATGATGGATATGATAAGTTGACTGTCGATAAGGTCACACAATGTATCTTATTGCCACCAGACTTCTGCATATTCGCATCAAATGCAGACGAGCCAATACATAAAACATGGCTTAGTGAACGTGGTATATTAGCAGTCAAAAACAACGATGTCAACTCAATTAATTTAACCATTTAAGGTGAAATACCTGGAGAAGCGAAAACATATAAATCCATTGATACTGTGATGAACCAACACGAGGTTGTCAACTATCCAACCGAGTTCTTGAATTCACTTGACTTGCCTGGCATACCTCTGCACGTTTTAACATTGAAAATTGGCGTGCCTATCATTAATCCACCACGACTTTGCAACGGCACTAGGCCTTCAGTAAACAAAAAATGATGGCGAATATCATCGAAGCTACTATATTGAATGGAAAATTCAAAGGAGAAGATGTCCTATTGCCTCGCATTCCAATGATCCCAACTGATTTACCATTCCAGTTTAAACGTTTTCAGTTTCCATTGCGACTCGCCTATGCCATTACCATCAACAAGGCACAAGGACAATCCTTACAATTGTGTGGCCTGAATTTAGAAAATCCGTGCTTCTCTCATGGACAACTGTACGTGGCCTGTTCAGGCATCAGAAAGCCTTCTAATTTATTCGTTTGTGCCCCAGATAGAAAAAAAATGTATATCCAACAGCACTTCAATAAACCAAAAAAAAGTAAAAATCTTCTTTTTAGTATATGTATAAACATTAACTTTTTTTAAATTTGATTTATTTTATGCGTAACAAAGCGCGCCGAGTATAGCTAGTTATAAATAAAAAAACCAACTCGAAACTAAATAAATAAATTTATTAATAATTTTCTAAATATAAAGGACAATGGTAGTTTTTTTACGTATCTATATTGTAATGTATTACAATTGTCACGCATTTTCTTACTAAGCTATATTAAGCAGAAATGTTTCGCGAAAGATATTCGCTTAATTTTTATTGCTAAGTTATGATTGCACGAAACAAGCGCAATGACAAGAGTCAGGTTTCCTTATTTATATCAATTATAATATCTTTCAGGGGGGCATGGGCCTATGCACGCGAGGTAACGTCGTTGATTGCGCTCAACATGGCGAGCTGCCAAGGCAATCCTCGTTAGTGCACAGGTCAAGTTGACATACAGCCTCCACGTGGCGCCCCCTGGATAGCCATCACAACACCCGTTGTATGGTGAACTAATGTATGCAGCGACCCCCTCTGCCCGAGGATTAAAATAATGGGCCTGGCCTACCAGTCTGTGGGTTGTGCGTGAGGGTAACTTCCTTACCACGTAAAAATAAAATAGTTCAGAGAAACCGATATGCCTCGGATAAGGACGGATTAACTGTTGACGACCCCAGCAAATATTTAAAGGACAACGATTTCCGGTTTTGCACGTGGAATGTGAGGTCCCTTAACAGGCCACGTGCAGCCGAACAACTTGCGGAGGCCCTTGACAGCTACAAAGCTGACATAACCGCCATCCAGGAAGTGCGATGGGATGGGCCTGGCATAAAAGCGATGAAGAACTGCGATATCTACTACAGCAATTGCTATAGAGAGAGAAGGCAGCGCTTATTCGGATGCGGATTTGTTGTTCGAGGCAGACTTAGGCAAAAAGTCCTGAGCTACGACCCAGTCAGCGAACGCCTCATGACAATCCGCATCAAGGCTAAATTCGGGAACATCAGCCTAATATGCGCTCACGCCCCGACAGAGGAGAAGGATGACAGCATCAAGGATGACTTCTATGATCTCCTAGAAAGAACATACGATCGATGCCCCAGCTATGACACCAAGATCGTTCTAGGAGATTTCAACGCTCAGCTGGGAAAGGAGGACATCTTTGCTGGAGTCATCGGTAAACACAGCCTGCACGACAATACATCCGGAAACGGACTCAGGCTGTTGGACTTTGCCTCGGGGCGAAACCTTTCTGTGGCTAGCACGCGGTTCCCACACCTGAACATTCACAAAGGAACCTGGCGATCTCCTGATCAATCAACCGTCAACCAGATTGATCACGTTGCGATCGACGTCAGACACTCCTCCAGTATTCTCGATGTCCGAACCTTCCGAGGTGCAAACATTGACTCGGATCATCACCTTGTTGTAGCCAAGGTAAGAACCCGGATATCGAGAGAGCAACGGAGTCGAGAAAGGCCAAAACGGTTTGACGTCGAAAAGCTACAATCGCAGCTGATTGCTGGAAACTTTGCCGACCGAGTCTCCCGGAAACTCGCCCAGAGTTCGACGCTTCCTGCACTAAGCATAGAAGAAGAATGGAAACGTTGTCAAGAAGCCATCAAAGATGCTGCCACTGATGTGCTGGGTTTCACGTCACCACCCAGATGGAACCCATGGTTTGACGACGAGTGCAGGCAAGCGCACGCAGCTAAACAAGACGCCTATAAAGCGACGCTGCATCGAACAACGCGAGCTGTTCGTGAACTCTACGAACAGAGAAGAAGGGAAGAGCACCGGCTTCTCAGAAGGAAGAAGAAGGAGCATGAGAAGCGCGCGGTCAAGGAAATGGAAAGGTGCTTTGGCAGGAATGAAGTCCGAAAGTTTTACCGAAAGGTAAAACAGCTATCCGGAGGATACAAGGTTCGGACCAAGGCCTGCCGGGACCAAAATGGACAACTAGTAGTAGAGTCGCAGTCTGTGCTGAGAATCTGGAAGGATCATTTCTGCAGACTCCTAAACGGCGATGACGACCCAAATCCCGCTGTTAGGCAGAATGTTCCACTCAATTTGGACGATGATAGACAAGCATTCCGTCCCCCCGACTTAGACGAGGTGAAGATAGCAATATCCAAGCTAAAGTCGAACAAAGCTGCTGGAGCGGACGGACTGTCCGCAGAACTATTTAAAGCAGCTGGAGATGACCTGGTTGGGCGCATGCACCAGCTCATCTGTAAGATATGGTCGGAGGAAAGCATGCCCGATGAGTGGAATCTCAGCGTCGTTTGCCCAGTCCACAAAAAAGGAGACCCCTTTGACTGCGCCAACTACAGAGGGATTAGTCTCCTGAACATCGCATACAAGATCCTCTCTGCCGTATTGTGTGAGCATCTGAAACCATTTGTCCATGACCTGATAGGTCCCTATCAGTGTGGTTTCAGACCAGGGAAGTCCACAATAGACCAGATCTTCACATTACGGCAGATCCTGGAAAAGACCCAAGAAATGCAGCAGAAACTTCGAGGTAGTTAAGGACTTCGTCTACCTCGGCTCCGCGGTAAACAGGGACAACAACATCAGTACCGAAATCAAACGCAGAATCACTCTTGCCAACCGCTGTTTCTTTGGGCTCAAGAGGCAATTGAGTAATAAAGCCCTCTCTAGAAGGACTAAACTAGCTTTATATAACAGCTTGATCATCCCCGTCCTACTATATGGCGCAGAATCTTGGACGTTAGCAAAGGCGGATGAGGAAGCCCTTAGTCTTTTCGAGAGAAAAGTTTTGCGTGCGATTTTTGGTCCTGTTTGCGTTGATGGCATCTGGAGGAGAAGATTTAATGACGAACTCTATAGGCTGTACAGCGACATGCGCCTGGTTAAGCGTCTACGGATACAACGCTTAAGATGGCTAGGCCATGTAGAGCGTACGGACACCACTGCTCCGGCCCGAAAAGTCTTTGAATCCGAGCCATTGGAACAACGCAACAGAGGACGTCCTAGACTGAGATGACGCACACAAGTGGAAAAGGACCTCAACCAACTTGGAGTGCGCAATTGGAGACAGCTGGCAAGAGATCGTGCTAGCTGGAGAGGCATGTTGGTTGAGGCCCAGGTCCACCCCAGACTGTAGCGCCACAAGAAGAAGAAGAAGAAGATAATATCTTTCAAAGTATAACACCAAATCTTAATTTTAATTATAATACACGTAACTCGGAATATTAATTGAAAATAAATCTTTTCCAAATGTGTGACTTTAGGCATGCGTTACTCCCTTGTTCTTCTACATATTTCATAAGTTATTATAAATATATATGCTATCTACCAGGTATACCCGTATGAAGTGAGCGCCAAGATACAAATGTCTCGATAGGGAACATTTGTTGTGAACGACCCCCTATTTTTTTTGTTTGTTTACTATGACATCTTTTAAAAATATTTAGTATACATCAAGTCATTGAACAGATAACATCATAATTTTGCATGGTGTTAAAAATGACGAATTTTGTAACAGAAAGTGATGATTTGATTTGTTTTCATTTGAAGAAAAGTGCTGCAGAGTAACATCGAATGGCCATAAGTTATCAGAAGCAATATGCAAAAGATTATTTCAATGATTTTAATGTGAGAAATGAAAAACGTGGAAGTAATTGGCGTAAACATAGTACAGTGTTCCCAACTCATGCTAATCGTTGGTACTAACGGAAACTCTTACTAAACGTGCTTGGCGTCGCGCGTCCTGACTCATCAATTGAAGACGGTAAGCCGAAATATTAACAACATTCGCAATTAAGATGGAAGTTCTTCACTCAGCAGACAAGTTTAAAATAGTATTAGAATTAATAATTAAGCTTCAGGAATTTAATAGTGATGAAAGTTGTACAGTGGAGTTTTTGGACAGAGTTGACCCATTATCAGCTACATTTGTGTACTTTGACGAAATTGTCACTAAACTTTTGGTAGGCTACATAAAAAATAAAATCGTAGGAAGAGCAAGATGCGAATTTCAGAAACACGGACGAGTTAATAAGAAGAAGAAGAGAGAGAGAAATGGAAGCATTATAAAAGAAAATTTTGGTGAAAAGCTTTCGACAAATACGCTTCTCGATAAAATTAGAACTATAGAAGTGAAAACAACTATCGAAGATAATGATCATAGCATTAGCGAACTTTTAAGTAGGATAAATAATGCGTTTCTATTAGACAACAACCAGATAGGCAGGTATATAATTTCTTCAAATAATAGGGTAGCATTAGGGGCTTTTAAAAGCAACCTCCCGGAACCTGCAAAGACGATTATTTTTAGCCGAAATCCTCAGACACTAAATGAGGCATATCAAATTTTTGTAGAAATTGGCCATAAGTTATCAGGGCCTAACAAAGATAGGTTACAAAATAATAATCATCGCCAACACTTTCTGAATCAAGGTCAATCTTACGTCAGACCACAAAGGCAAGAACATAACTATGTACGAAGTGAACAACAGCGCCAAAGTGCCAATAACACTAACATGAACGCTCGACAAAACACTAGGTACCGCCAAGGTGAACCGACTGGTTCGCAAAGGCCAAATTTTCACAACTCTTTCAATGAACATCGAAATAATTACAATCCTAGTCCTTACAATCACAAAGCGAGCCTATGGATATAGCCTTGAATAAAGAAACTTTAAACAATATTCCAAATTTTCACAACAACAGGGAAAACGATTACCCTATATAATCGTAAATATTCACCTAAGGCCGCTCAGATTCATAATTGACTGTGGGGCCGAATGTAGTATTATAAACTCTAAGCTGTGTAACCCAAAGTGGAGAATGGAATGTAATATCCACATTCTAACAGCTTTTGGTGGATGCGTAAAACCCGATATAATGTATTCTATACCCCTTTTCAAAGAATTCAAACAAGAAAATTATTTTGTCAATATTTTAGAATACGATTTTCATCACTCATTTGACGGTATAATAGGAAATATTATATAATATAAATACTATTATTGATTATAAAAACCGGTATTTAATTGTTGGTGATGTAGTTATACATATTTTTTTTAGTAAAAGCGAAGACTGTTTTGTAAGAAGCTGTCAGAATTCTAAGCTCTCAGTTATATATAACAATGAAATTTTTAATGACAGAATCAATGGCAAGATTTTAGATTTTAGATTTTTAGCCAATTAAATAGTTCGGATATCTACAATTTGAAAAATTTACTTTCATCATACAAATTTATTTTCCATAAAGAAGGCGACATGTTAACCGTTACTAGCAATGTTAGACACAAAATTAACACCAAAAATTAAATCCCGATCTACAGCAACCTCTATCGGTACCCAGAAATACACACAGACGAAGTCAATAAACAGATAAACGACATGCTAAAGCAAAATATTATCCAACCCAGTAGTAGTCCTTATAACGCACCTATATGGATTGTGTCAAAAAAAAGATTGTGTCAAATCAAAGTCAGTGGAAAATAGTGGTAGATTATAGGAAGCTAAACGAGTAAGCAATAGATGACCGCTATCCGCTATCCAACATGGAATAACTTTTCGATAAGCTAGGCAGTTGTAAATTTTTCTCTACTATTGATTTGGTAAAAGGTTTCCACCAAATCGAGGTCGAACCGTGTGATGTTGCAAAAACAGCTTTTTCAACTAAGCATGGTCATTATGAGTTTCTAAGAATGCCGTTTGAACTAAAAAATGCTCCGGCAACATTCCAGAGAATCATGAATGACGTGCTGAGGGATTTAATAAATAAAATATGTGTTATATATCTGGATGCCATATTATTTTTTTTATTAGGTACATCGTAGCTGGCACCAAACTAGACAAATTTAAGGACAAAACTCTAAAAGATCGCATTCTTCTGTAAATTCACAGAACGCAACTCAATACTGGACGTATGATAGAGAGCTGCTTGCAATATATCCACTCATAAAATGTTTCAATCATCTGTTTGAGCGTTAGCGCCATAGTCACAAAGACCAAGATACACCATCAACTTCTACAAGCAGCACAAAAAGACGACACAGAACTTAAAGAAAACTAAAAACCTAAAGAATTGTACAAATTCACACATTAAAATACAAAAACTTACAATAGAACCAGATTGTCATATTTACTAACATATTGTTTTATATTATTTTATAACAACTTTGCAACCTGGCGGAAGTGATTTTTTGCCCGAAGGATTTTTTTTAATTAAATAATAATACCATGGGGAGGAATATTTGTTTTAATGTCGTTAGAACGCTCATTATCCTTAACTTCGTCTACTGGGTCTGGCTCTGGATTTCCAGGTTGTTCATCAAGTAGTTGATAATAGTTTACATTCATAGTGTTGGAATCAGATTGCGCACTATCACTGTTTGAGTGTAATTCGGGAGGGAAAACGGAACCACCCTCAGATTCAAATCGTGCCCGTTTTCGAATTATTTTTACTAATTTGAATTCGTTAAAAAAGAAAACACATGTGAACACTGTGACAACCCAATTTGGAATGAACGTAATAATTTATTATATAGTACTCATGAACTCCCAAATATTACAAAAATCTAGATAACAACTTCTGATTTTAAATTCTGAACCTCATGTTCATGACTCTCATTATAATTGATTCCGACAACACATGTTGTTCGCTCAAAAAACAACGTGTGTGAACGTAATCTCGGTCTCGAGTGCATTTTAATCTCCAGCTCCATCTCCATCTCCTAGAAGAGATAAGGCTGGATAGGTAATGCTGGAGTGTTGGCTGAATATCAAGAGTGGAGTCAGTCGCAGAATAATTACAGACTAGAGCAGTCGAATTATTAAAAATCATTTTGTATGCAAAACTTTGTGAAAATCTGCATATATAAAAATCATTTTTTGTTTGTCCTTTATAGACTCTTAACTGGTAAGAGATAGAGCATTGATGTCTTCGGCAACTTTGATCAGAATTCTGTCAAAAGGGTTTTGGTACCAACTTTTGTTTGGGGGGATAGCTCCCCATAGAGATGAAGTTGGGGCCTATGGTCAAAGTTGATCCTTTCGAGTGACATATCAATCAAAAGGACTATGAAAATAAGATTGAGCTTTATTTCGCAGTTTTTCGATGGAGAGTACCGTTAGAAAGATATGAAGCTTTAAAAAGTTTGATCGCCTCTAATTTCCACACAGTTGTGCCTACAAATCCAGAAAAAAATCATGGAAAATCCGTCTCAATGAATACTTTCAATTAAAATTAGTTCAAGCAATCAGGCTTAGACACTTTGGGAGTTATTGGTCAAAATCTTTAAAACATCAATATGCAAATTTTGAAAAATTAAGTATTGTATTGAAGATCTGGGCAACGCGCTAAGGGAACATAATTATCCAACCATCGTTTCGAAAAGTAAATTGGAGATATCGCAGGTTAAATGCTATTTGTTTCCGTGCGTAGATTTACCGCTGGTCCAAATCTGAATTTGGATTTGTACATTCAAATACATTTGAATGTACATTACAGTGTAATTATTTCGTATCACGTTTGAATGTTAATACCGAATGTTTAACTACTCCAACAATAGCAAATCAATCGGAATATACAATGGCGTACCAAACATCATAACTAAAGAAATCATTATAAATAAATAAAAAAAATGCATACAAAAAGCAAAAAAAAAATCATTCGAGGCGCACATTGCACACTAAAGGACTGAAGAGGAAACGAATGTGTTTTCGGAGGTGCGCTAATTTTATAGTTTCGGGTATTTGAACAAACATTTCCCGTTATTCCGCTGGCTGACGAACTGAATGCATATTTAAAATTATCCGTTTTATGACGACATGTGCAAAAACTATACTTATGAACCCAAATTGCATCTTAATGGATCCGCTAAACGTTTTGCAAAACAATAATTGGATGATGGATATGATAAGTTGACTGTCGATAAGGTCACACAATGTATCTTATTGCCACCAGACTTCTGCATATTCGCATCAAATGCAGACGAGCCAATACATAAAACATGGCTTAGTGAACGTGGTATATTAGCAGTCAAAAACAACGATGTCAACTCAATTAATTTCACCATTTAAGGTGAAATACCTGGAGAAGCGAAAACATATAAATCCATTGATACTGTGATGAACCAACACGAGGTTGTCAACTATCCAACCGAGTTCTTGAATTCACTTGACTTGCCTGGCATACCTCTGCACGTTTTAACATTGAAAATTGGCGTGCCAATCATTAATCCACCACGACTTTGCAACGGCACTAGGCCTTCAGTAAACAAAAAATGATGGCGAATATCATCGAAGCTACTATATTGAATGGAAAATTCAAAGGAGAAGATGTCCTATTGCCTCGCATTCCAATGATCCCAACTGATTTACCATTCCAGTTTAAACGTTTTCAGTTTCCATTGCGACTCGCCTATGCCATTACCATCAACAAGGCACAAGGACAATCCTTACAATTGTGTGGCCTGAATTTAGAAAATCCGTGCTTCTCTCATGGACAACTGTACGTGGCCTGTTCAGGCATCAGAAAGCCTTCTAATTTATTCGTTTGTGCCCCAGATAGAAAAAAAAAATGTATATCCAACAGCACTTCAATAAACCAAAAAAAAATAAAAATCTTCTTTTTAGTATATGTATAAACATTAACTTTTTTTAAATTTGATTTATTTTATGCGTAACAAAGCGCGCCGAGTATAGCTAGTTATAAATAAAAAAACCAACTCGAAACTAAATAAATAAATTTATTAATAATTTTCTAAATATAAAGGACAATGGTAGTTTTTTTACGTATCTATATTGTAATGTATTACAATTGTCACGCATTTTCTTACTAAGCTATATTAAGCAGAAATGTTTCGCGAAAGATATTCGCTTAATTTTTATTGCTAAGTTATGATTGCACGAAACAAGTGCAATGACAAGAGTCAGGTTTCCTTATTTATATCAATTATAATATCTTTCAGGGGGGCATGGGCCTATGCACGCGAGGTAACGTCGTTGATTGCGCTCAACATGGCGAGCTGCCAAGGCAATCCTCGTTAGTGCACAGGTCAAGTTGACATACAGCCTCCACGTGGCGCCCCCTGGATAGCCATCACAACACCCGTTGTATGGTGAACTAATGTATGCAGCGACCCCCTCTGCCCGAGGATTAAAATAATGGGCCTGGCCTACCAGTCTGTGGGTTGTGCGTGAGGGTAACTTCCTTACCACGTAAAAATAAAATAGTTCAGAGAAACTGATATGCCTCGGATAAGGACGGATTAACTGTTGACGACCCCAGCAAACATTTAAAGGACAACGATTTCCGGTTTTGCACGTGGAATGTGAGGTCCCTTAACAGGCCACGTGCAGCCGAACAACTTGCGGAGGCCCTTGACAGCTACAAAGCTGACATAACCGCCATCCAGGAAGTGCGATGGGATGGGCCTGGCATAAAAGCGATGAAGAACTGCGATATCTACTACAGCAATTGCTATAGAGAGAGAAGGCAGCGCTTATTCGGATGCGGATTTGTTGTTCGAGGCAGACTTAGGCAAAAAGTCCTGAGCTACGACCCAGTCAGCGAACGCCTCATGACAATCCGCATCAAGGCTAAATTCGAGAACATCAGCCTAATATGCGCTCACGCCCCGACAGAGGAGAAGGATGACAGCATCAAGGATGACTTCTATGATCTCCTAGAAAGAACATACGATCGATGCCCCAGCTATGACACCAAGATCGTTCTAGGAGATTTCAACGCTCAGCTGGGAAAGGAGGACATCTTTGCTGGAGTCATCGGTAGACACAGCCTGCACGACAACACATCCGGAAACGGACTCAGGCTGTTGGACTTCGCCTCGGGGCGAAACCTCTCTGTGGCTAGCACGCGGTTCCCACACCTGAACATTCACAAAGGAACCTGGCGATCTCCTGATCAATCAACCGTCAACCAGATTGATCACGTTGCGATCGACGTCAGACACTCCTCCAGTATTCTCGATGTCCGAACCTTCCGAGGTGCAAACATTGACTCGGATCATCACCTTGTTGTAGCCAAGGTAAGAACCCGGATATTGAGAGAGCAACGGAGTCGAGAAAGGCCAAAACGGTTTGACGTCGAAAAGCTACAATCGCAGCTGATTGCTGGAAACTTTGCCGACCGAGTCTCCCGGAAACTCGCCCAGAGTTCGACGCTTCCTGCACTAAGCATAGAAGAAGAATGGAAACGTTGTCAAGAAGCCATCAAAGATGCTGCCACTGATGTGCTGGGTTTCACGTCACCACCCAGATGGAACCCATGGTTTGACGACGAGTGCAGGCAAGCGCACGCAGCTAAACAAGACGCCTATAAAGCGACGCTGCATCGAACAACGCGAGCTGTTCGTGAACTCTACGAACAGAGAAGAAGGGAAGAGCACCGGCTTCTCAGAAGGAAGAAGAAGGAGCATGAGAAGCGCGCGGTCGAGGAAATGGAAAGGTGCTTTGGCAGGAATGAAGTCCGAAAGTTTTACCGAAAGGTAAAACAGCTATCCGGAGGATACAAGGTTCGGACCAAGCCCTGCCGGGACCAAAATGGACAACTAGTAGTAGAGTCGCAGTCTGTGCTGAGAATCTGGAAGGATCATTTCTGCAGACTCCTAAACGGCGATGACGACCCAAATCCCGCTGTTAGGCAGAATGTTCCACTCAATTTGGACGATGATAGACAAGCATTCCGTCCCCCCGACTTAGACGAGGTGAAGATAGCAATATCCAAGCTAAAGTCGAACAAAGCTGCTGGAGCGGACGGACTGTCCGCAGAACTATTTAAAGCAGCTGGAGATGACCTGGTTGGGCGCATGCACCAGCTCATCTGTAAGATATGGTCGGAGGAAAGCATGCCCGATGAGTGGAATCTCAGCGTCGTTTGCCCAGTCCACAAAAAAGGAGACCCCTTTGACTGCGCCAACTACAGAGGGATTAGTCTCCTGAACATCGCATACAAGATCCTCTCTGCCGTATTGTGTGAGCATCTGAAACCATTTGTCCATGACCTGATAGGTCCCTATCAGTGTGGTTTCAGACCAGGGAAGTCCACAATAGACCAGATCTTCACATTACGGCAGATCCTGGAAAAGACCCAAGAAATGCAGCAGAAACTTCGAGGTAGTTAAGGACTTCGTCTACCTCGGCTCCGCGGTAAACAGGGACAACAACATCAGTACCGAAATCAAACGCAGAATCACTCTTGCCAACCGCTGTTTCTTTGGGCTCAAGAGGCAATTGAGTAATAAAGCCCTCTCTAGAAGGACTAAACTAGCTTTATATAACAGCTTGATCATCCCCGTCCTACTATATGGCGCAGAATCTTGGACGTTAGCAAAGGCGGATGAGGAAGCCCTTAGTCTTTTCGAGAGAAAAGTTTTGCGTGCGATTTTTGGTCCTGTTTGCGTTGATGGCATCTGGAGGAGAAGATTTAATGACGAACTCTATAGGCTGTACAGCGACATGCGCCTGGTTAAGCGTCTACGGATACAACGCTTAAGATGGCTAGGCCATGTAGAGCGTATGGACACCACTGCTCCGGCCCGAAAAGTCTTTGAATCCGAGCCATTGGGACAACACAACAGAGGACGTCCTAGACTGAGATGGCGCACACAAGTGGAAAAGGACCTCAACCAACTTGGAGTGCGCAATTGGAGACAGCTGGCAAGAGATCGTGCTAGCTGGAGAGGCATGTTGGTTGAGGCCCAGGTCCACCCCGGACTGTAGCGCCACAAGAAGAAGAAGAAGAAGATAATATCTTTCAAAGTGTAACACCAAATCTTAATTTTAATTATAATACACGTAACTCGGAATATTAATTGAAAATAAATCTTTTCCAAATGTGTGACTTTTGAGCATGCGTTACTCCCTTGTTCTTCTACATATTTCATAAGTTATTATAAATATATATGCTATCTACCAGGTATACCCGTATGAAGTGAGCGCCTAGATACAAATGTCTCGATAGGGAACATTTGTTGTGAACGACCCCCTATTTTTTTTGTTTGTTTACTATGACATCTTTTAAAAATATTTAGTATACATCAAGTCATTGAACAGATAACATCATAATTTTGCATGGTGTTAAAAATGACGAATTTTGTAACAGAAAGTGATGATTTGATTTGTTTTCATTTGAAGAAAAGTGCTGCAGAGTAACATCGAATGGCCATAAGTTATCAGAAGCAATATGCAAAAGATTATTTCAATGATTTTAATGTGAGAAATGAAAAACGTGGAGGTAATTGGCGTAAACATAGTACAGTGTTCCCAACTCATGCTAATCGTTGGTACTAACGGAAACTCTTACTAAACGTGCTTGGCGTCGCGCGTCCTGACTCATCAATTGAAGACGGTAAGCCGAAATATTAACAACATTCGCAATTAAGATGGAAGTTCTTCACTCAGCAGACAAGTTTAAAATAGTATTAGAATTAATAATTAAGCTTCAGGAATTTAATAGTGATGAAAGTTGTACAGTGGAGTTTTTGGACAGAGTTGACCCATTATCAGCTACATTTGTGTACTTTGACGAAATGGTCACTAAACTTTTGGTAGGCTACATAAAAAATAAAATCGTAGGAAGAGCAAGATGCGAATTGCAGAAACACGGACGAGTTAATTCATAAGAAGCATTATAAAAGAAAATTTTGGTGAAAAGCTTTCGACAAATACGCTCCTAGATAAAATAAAAATAAAATTAGAACTATGGAAGTGAAAACAACTATCGAAGATAATGATCATAGCATTAGCGAACTTTTAAGTAGGATAAATAATGCGATTCTATTAGACAACAACCAGATAGGCAGGGATCTAATTTCTTCAAATAATAGGGTAGCATTGGAGGCTTTTAAAAACAACCTCCCGGAACCTGCAAAGACGATTATTTTTAGCCGAAATTCTCAGACACTAAATGAGGCATATCAAATTTTTGTAGAAGTTGGCCATAAGTTATCAGGACCTAACAAAGATAGGTATCAAAATAATAATCATCGCCAACACTTTCTCAATCAAGGTCAATTTTACGTCAGACCACAAAGGCAAGAACATAATTATGTACGAAGTGAACAACAGCGCCAAAGTGCCAATAACACTAACATGAACGCTCGACAAAACACTAGGTACCGCCAAGGTGAACCGACTGGTTCGCAAAGGCCAAATTTTCACAACTCTTTCAATGAACATCGAAATAATTACAATCCTAGTCCTGACAATCACAAAGCGAGCCTATGGATATAGCCTTGAATAAAGAAACTTTAAACAATATTCCAAATTTTCACAACAACAGGGAAAACGATTACCCTATATAATCGTAAATATTCACCTAAGGCCGCTCAGATTCAAAATTGACTGTGGGGCCGAATGTAGTATTATAAACTCTAAGCTGTGTAACCAAAAGTGGACAATAGAATGTAATATCCACATTCTAACAGCTTTTGGTGGATGCGTAAAATCCGATATAATGTATTCTATACCCCTTTTCAAAGAATTCAAACAAGAAAATTATTTTCTCAATTTTTTAGAATACGATTTTCATCACTCATTTGACGGAATAATAGAAAATAATATTCTTTATAACCTAAATACTATTATTGATTATAAAAAGCGGTCTTTAATTGTTGGTGATGTAGTGTGTACGTGGCCTGTTCAGGCATCAGAAAGCCTTCTAATTTATTCGTTTGTGCCCCAGATAGAAAAAAAAAAATGTATATCCAACAGCACTTCAATAAACCAAAAAAAAGTAAAAATCTTCTTTTTAGTATATGTATAAACATTAACTTTTTTTAAATTTGATTTATTTTATGCGTAACAAAGCGCGCCGAGTATAGCTAGTTATAAATAAAAAAACCAACTCGAAACTAAATAAATAAATTTATTAATAATTTTCTAAATATAAAGGACAATGGTAGTTTTTTTACGTATCTATATTGTAATGTATTACAATTGTCACGCATTTTCTTACTAAGCTATATTAAGCAGAAATGTTTCGCGAAAGATATTCGCTTAATTTTTATTGCTAAGTTATGATTGCACGAAACAAGTGCAATGACAAGAGTCAGGTTTCCTTATTTATATCAATTATAATATCTTTCAGGGGGGCATGGGCCTATGCACGCGAGGTAACGTCGTTGATTGCGCTCAACATGGCGAGCTGCCAAGGCAATCCTCGTTAGTGCACAGGTCAAGTTGACATACAGCCTCCACGTGGCGCCCCCTGGATAGCCATCACAACACCCGTTGTATGGTGAACTAATGTATGCAGCGACCCCCTCTGCCCGAGGATTAAAATAATGGGCCTGGCCTACCAGTCTGTGGGTTGTGCGTGAGGGTAACTTCCTTACCACGTAAAAATAAAATAGTTCAGAGAAACCGATATGCCTCGGATAAGGACGGATTAACTGTTGACGACCCCAGCAAATATTTAAAGGACAACGATTTCCGGTTTTGCACGTGGAATGTGAGGTCCCTTAACAGGCCACGTGCAGCCGAACAACTTGCGGAGGCCCTTGACAGCTACAAAGCTGACATAACCGCCATCCAGGAAGTGCGATGGGATGGGCCTGGCATAAAAGCGATGAAGAACTGCGATATCTACTACAGCAATTGCTATAGAGAGAGAAGGCAGCGCTTATTCGGATGCGGATTTGTTGTTCGAGGCAGACTTAGGCAAAAAGTCCTGAGCTACGACCCAGTCAGCGAACGCCTCATGACAATCCGCATCAAGGCTAAATTCGGGAACATCAGCCTAATATGCGCTCACGCCCCGACAGAGGAGAAGGATGACAGCATCAAGGATGACTTCTATGATCTCCTAGAAAGAACATACGATCGATGCCCCAGCTATGACACCAAGATCGTTCTAGGAGATTTCAACGCTCAGCTGGGAAAGGAGGACATCTTTGCTGGAGTCATCGGTAAACACAGCCTGCACGACAATACATCCGGAAACGGACTCAGGCTGTTGGACTTCGCCTCGGGGCGAAACCTTTCTGTGGCTAGCACGCGGTTCCCACACCTGAACATTCACAAAGGAACCTGGCGATCTCCTGATCAATCAACCGTCAACCAGATTGATCACGTTGCGATCGACGTCAGACACTCCTCCAGTATTCTCGATGTCCGAACCTTCCGAGGTGCAAACATTGACTCGGATCATCACCTTGTTGTAGCCAAGGTAAGAACCCGGATATCGAGAGAGCAACGGAGTCGAGAAAGGCCAAAACGGTTTGACGTCGAAAAGCTACAATCGCAGCTGATTGCTGGAAACTTTGCCGACCGAGTCTCCCGGAAACTCGCCCAGAGTTCGACGCTTCCTGCACTAAGCATAGAAGAAGAATGGAAACGTTGTCAAGAAGCCATCAAAGATGCTGCCACTGATGTGCTGGGTTTCACGTCACCACCCAGATGGAACCCATGGTTTGACGACGAGTGCAGGCAAGCGCACGCAGCTAAACAAGACGCCTATAAAGCGACGCTGCATCGAACAACGCGAGCTGTTCGTGAACTCTACGAACAGAGAAGAAGGGAAGAGCACCGGCTTCTCAGAAGGAAGAAGAAGGAGCATGAGAAGCGCGCGGTCAAGGAAATGGAAAGGTGCTTTGGCAGGAATGAAGTCCGAAAGTTTTACCGAAAGGTAAAACAGCTATCCGGAGGATACAAGGTTCGGACCAAGGCCTGCCGGGACCAAAATGGACAACTAGTAGTAGAGTCGCAGTCTGTGCTGAGAATCTGGAAGGATCATTTCTGCAGACTCCTAAACGGCGATGACGACCCAAATCCCGCTGTTAGGCAGAATGTTCCACTCAATTTGGACGATGATAGACAAGCATTCCGTCCCCCCGACTTAGACGAGGTGAAGATAGCAATATCCAAGCTAAAGTCGAACAAAGCTGCTGGAGCGGACGGACTGTCCGCAGAACTATTTAAAGCAGCTGGAGATGACCTGGTTGGGCGCATGCACCAGCTCATCTGTAAGATATGGTCGGAGGAAAGCATGCCCGATGAGTGGAATCTCAGCGTCGTTTGCCCAGTCCACAAAAAAGGAGACCCCTTTGACTGCGCCAACTACAGAGGGATTAGTCTCCTGAACATCGCATACAAGATCCTCTCTGCCGTATTGTGTGAGCATCTGAAACCATTTGTCCATGACCTGATAGGTCCCTATCAGTGTGGTTTCAGACCAGGGAAGTCCACAATAGACCAGATCTTCACATTACGGCAGATCCTGGAAAAGACCCAAGAAATGCAGCAGAAACTTCGAGGTAGTTAAGGACTTCGTCTACCTCGGCTCCGCGGTAAACAGGGACAACAACATCAGTACCGAAATCAAACGCAGAATCACTCTTGCCAACCGCTGTTTCTTTGGGCTCAAGAGGCAATTGAGTAATAAAGCCCTCTCTAGAAGGACTAAACTAGCTTTATATAACAGCTTGATCATCCCCGTCCTACTATATGGCGCAGAATCTTGGACGTTAGCAAAGGCGGATGAGGAAGCCCTTAGTCTTTTCGAGAGAAAAGTTTTGCGTGCGATTTTTGGTCCTGTTTGCGTTGATGGCATCTGGAGGAGAAGATTTAATGACGAACTCTATAGGCTGTACAGCGACATGCGCCTGGTTAAGCGTCTACGGATACAACGCTTAAGATGGCTAGGCCATGTAGAGCGTATGGACACCACTGCTCCGGCCCGAAAAGTCTTTGAATCCGAGCCATTGGGACAACACAACAGAGGACGTCCTAGACTGAGATGGCGCACACAAGTGGAAAAGGACCTCAACCAACTTGGAGTGCGCAATTGGAGACAGCTGGCAAGAGATCGTGCTAGCTGGAGAGGCATGTTGGTTGAGGCCCAGGTCCACCCCGGACTGTAGCGCCACAAGAAGAAGAAGAAGAAGATAATATCTTTCAAAGTGTAACACCAAATCTTAATTTTAATTATAATACACGTAACTCGGAATATTAATTGAAAATAAATCTTTTCCAAATGTGTGACTTTTGAGCATGCGTTACTCCCTTGTTCTTCTACATATTTCATAAGTTATTATAAATATATATGCTATCTACCAGGTATACCCGTATGAAGTGAGCGCCTAGATACAAATGTCTCGATAGGGAACATTTGTTGTGAACGACCCCCTATTTTTTTTGTTTGTTTACTATGACATCTTTTAAAAATATTTAGTATACATCAAGTCATTGAACAGATAACATCATAATTTTGCATGGTGTTAAAAATGACGAATTTTGTAACAGAAAGTGATGATTTGATTTGTTTTCATTTGAAGAAAAGTGCTGCAGAGTAACATCGAATGGCCATAAGTTATCAGAAGCAATATGCAAAAGATTATTTCAATGATTTTAATGTGAGAAATGAAAAACGTGGAGGTAATTGGCGTAAACATAGTACAGTGTTCCCAACTCATGCTAATCGTTGGTACTAACGGAAACTCTTACTAAACGTGCTTGGCGTCGCGCGTCCTGACTCATCAATTGAAGACGGTAAGCCGAAATATTAACAACATTCGCAATTAAGATGGAAGTTCTTCACTCAGCAGACAAGTTTAAAATAGTATTAGAATTAATAATTAAGCTTCAGGAATTTAATAGTGATGAAAGTTGTACAGTGGAGTTTTTGGACAGAGTTGACCCATTATCAGCTACATTTGTGTACTTTGACGAAATGGTCACTAAACTTTTGGTAGGCTACATAAAAAATAAAATCGTAGGAAGAGCAAGATGCGAATTGCAGAAACACGGACGAGTTAATTCATAAGAAGCATTATACAAGAAAATTTTGGTGAAAAGCTTTCGACAAATACGCTCCTAGATAAAATAAAAATAAAATTAGAACTATGGAAGTGAAAACAACTATCGAAGATAATGATCATAGCATTAGCGAACTTTTAAGTAGGATAAATAATGCGATTCTATTAGACAACAACCAGATAGGCAGGGATCTAATTTCTTCAAATAATAGGGTAGCATTGGAGGCTTTTAAAAACAACCTCCCGGAACCTGCAAAGACGATTATTTTTAGCCGAAATTCTCAGACACTAAATGAGGCATATCAAATTTTTGTAGAAGTTGGCCATAAGTTATCAGGACCTAACAAAGATAGGTATCAAAATAATAATCATCGCCAACACTTTCTCAATCAAGGTCAATTTTACGTCAGACCACAAAGGCAAGAACATAATTATGTACGAAGTGAACAACAGCGCCAAAGTGCCAATAACACTAACATGAACGCTCGACAAAACACTAGGTACCGCCAAGGTGAACCGACTGGTTCGCAAAGGCCAAATTTTCACAACTCTTTCAATGAACATCGAAATAATTACAATCCTAGTCCTGACAATCACAAAGCGAGCCTATGGATATAGCCTTGAATAAAGAAACTTTAAACAATATTCCAAATTTTCACAACAACAGGGAAAACGATTACCCTATATAATCGTAAATATTCACCTAAGGCCGCTCAGATTCAAAATTGACTGTGGGGCCGAATGTAGTTTTATAAACTCTAAGCTGTGTAACCAAAAGTGGAGAATAGAATGTAATATCCACATTCTAACAGCTTTTGGTGGATGCGTAAAATCCGATATAATGTATTCTATACCCCTTTTCAAAGAATTCAAGCAAGAAAATTATTTTGTCAATTTTTTAGAATACGATTTTCATCACTCATTTGACGGAATAATAGAAAATAATATTCTTTATAACCTAAATACTATTATTGATTATAAAAAGCGGTCTTTAATTGTTGGTGATGTAGTTAAAAATTTTTTTTTAGTAAAAACGAAGAAGATTTTGTAAGAAGCTGTTAGAATTCTAAGCTCTCAGTTATATATAACAATGAAATTTTTAATGACAGAATCAATGGCAAGATTTTTGCAAGCCAATTAAATAGTTCGGATATTTACAATTTGAAAAATTTACTTTCATCATACAAATTTATTTTCCATAAAGAAGGCAATATGAACCTTTAAGAGCAATGTTACACACAAAATTAACACCAAAAATTAAATCCCGATTTACAGCAAGCTCTATCGGTACCCAGAAATACACACAGACGAAGTCAATAAACAGATAAACGACATGCTAAAGCAAAATATTATCCAACCCAGTAGTAGTCCTTATAACGCACCTATATGGATTGTGTCAAAAAAAAGATTGTGTCAAATCAAAGTCAGGGGAGAATAGTGATAGATTATAGGAAGCTAAACGAGTAAGCAATAGATGACCGCTATCCGCTACCCAACATGGAAGAGCTTTTCAATAAGCTAGGCAGTTGTAATTTTTTCTCTACTATTGATTTGGTAAAAGGTTTCCACCAAATCGAGGTCGAACCGTGTGATGTTGCAAAAACAGCTTTTTCAACTAAGCATGGTCATTATGAGTTTCTAAGAATGCCGTTTGAACTAAAAAATGCTCCGGCAACATTCCAGAGAATCATGAATGACGTGCTGAGGGATTTAATAAATAAAGTATGTGTCTTATATCTGGATGACATATTAATTTTTTTTTTTTATTATTAGGTACATCATAGCTGGCACCAAACTAGACCAACTTAAGGACAAACATTTCTAAAAGATCGCATTCTTCTCATATAAATTCACAGAACACAACTCAATACTGCACGTATGATAGAGAGCTGCTTGCAATATATCTAGTCATAAAATGTTTCAAGCATTAGTTTGAGCGTTAGCGCCATAGTCACAAGGACCAAGATACAGCATCAACTTCTACAAGCAGCACAAAAAGACGACACAGAACTTAAAGAATTGGACGAATTCACACATTAAAATACAAAAACTTACAATAGAACCAGATTGTCATATTTACTACCATATTGTTTTATATTATTTTATAATAACTTTGCAACGTGGTGGAAGTGATTTTTTACCCGAAAGATTTTTTTTAATTATATAATAATACTATGGAGAGGAATATTTGTTTTAATGACGTTAGAACGCTCATTATCCATAACTTCGTCTACTGGGTCTGGCTCTGGAGATCTAGGTTGTTCATCAAGTAGTTGATAAAAGTTTACATTCATAGTGCTGGAATCAGATTGCGCACTATCACTGTTTGAGTGTAATTCGGGAGGGAAAACGGAACCACCCTCAGATTCAAATCGTACCCGTTTTCGAATTATTTTTACTAATTTGAATTCGCGAAAAAAGAAAACACATGTGAACTCTGTGACAACTCAATTTGGAATAAACCTAACAATTTATTATACAGTACTTATTAACTCCCAAATATTACAGAAATCTAGATAACTACTACTGATTTTAAATTCTGAACCTCGTGTTCCATAAATTTATATCGTTTTTAAAACTGTTGTTACTTAATATTATGTCTGGTATTATATTTGTAAATATGTTCTCATTTTGAACCAACTTAACGGTTTTCTGTATATTGTAACAAAATGTTTTACTCCATTGACTCTCATTGTAATTGATTCCGACAACACATGTTGTTCGCTCAAAAAACAACGTGTGTGCAAGTAATCTCGGTCTCGAGTGCATTTTAATCTCCAGCTCCATCTCCTAGAAGAGATAAGGCTGGAGAGGTAAAGCTGGAGTGTTGGCTGAATATCAAAAGTGGAGTCAGTCGCAGAATAATTACAGACTAGAGCAGTCGAATTATTAAAAATCATTTTGTATGCAAAACTTTGTGAAAATCTGCATATATAAAAATCATTTTTTGTTTGTCCTTTATAGACTCTTAACTGGTAAGAGATAGAGCATTGATGTCTTCGGCAACTTTGTTCAGAATTCTGTCAAAAGGGTTTTGGTACCAATTTTTGTTTGGGGGGATAGCTCCCCATAGAGATGAAGTTGGGGCCTATGTTCAAATTTCGGCTGATCCTTTCGAGTGATATATCAATCAAAAGGACTTTGAAAATAATGTTTAACTACTCCAACAATAGCAAATCAATATCAATATACAATGGCGTACAAAAAATCATAAACAAAAAAGGTGCACCATGACGTATTAGATATATATGTAAAGCATATAAGTAGCATATACGTCATGGTGTACGCGTCCATATCTTATTACGGGCATAGTTAAGTTTAATGTAAATAGTTAAGTTGGATTAGGCTTAGACGTAAGTTACTTGTAGTTAGTTTTAATTTTAGCATAGGTTTTACTTTTAGTATTAAGTTTATTTTTCTTAAGTTTCGTGGTGAAAATTAACAATAAAATTAGGATAATTATAGAAGCCGAAAGGCAAAAACAAAATTAAACTGGTTTAGTTTAGAGTACTTGTTAGAAGTCAGTAAGCTAGAATGAAGATCAATAGATTAGATAAGTAAGCTAGTTTAAGTATTTTTGTCTAGTATTAAAGAAATCATTATAAATAATTAAAAAAATGCATACAAAAACCAAAAAAACAAAAATCATTGGAGGCGCACATTGCACACTAAAGGACTGAAGAGGAAACGAATGGGTTTTCGGAGGTTTGCTTATTTTATAGTTTCGGGTATTTGAACAAACATTTCCCGTTATTCCGCGTTCAACGCTGGCTGACGAACTGAATGCATATTTAAAATTATCCGTTTTATGACGACTTGTGCAAAAACTATTATAAGAACCCAAATTGCATCTTGATGGATCCGCTGAACGTTTTGCAAAATAATAATTGGATGATCGAAATGGTAAATTGACTGTCGATAGGGTCACACAATTTATCTTATTGCCACCAGGCTTCTGCATATTCGCATCAAATGCAGACGAGCCAATACATAAAACATGGCTCAGTGAACGTGCTATATTAGCAGCCAAAAACAAGGATATCAACTCAATTAATTTCAATTAAATTCAAGGTGAAATATCTGGGGAAGCGAAAACATATAAATCCATTGATACTGTGATGAACCAAGACGAAGTTGTCAACTATCCAACTGAGTTCTTGAATTCACTTGACTTACCTGGCATACCTCTGCACGTTTTAACATTGAAAATTGGCGTGCCTATCATTAATCCACCACGACTTTGCAAGGACACTAGGCCTTCAGTAAAAAAAAAATGATGGCGAATATCATCAAAGCTACTATATTGAATGAAAAATTCAAAGGAGAAGATGTCCTATTGCCTCGCATTCCAATGATCCCAACTGATTTACCATTCCAATTTAAACGTTTTCAGTTTCCAGTGCGACTCGCCTACGCCATTACCATCAACAAGGCACAAGGACAATCCTTACAATTGTGTGGCCTGAATTAAGAAAATCCGTGCTTCTCTCATGGACAACTGTACGTGGCCTGTTCAGGCGTCAGAAAGCCTTCTAATTTATTCGTTATTGCCCCAGATAGAAAAAAAAAATGTATATCCAACAAAGCGCGCCGAGTATAGCTAGTTATTAATAAAAAAACCAACTCGAAACTAAATAAATAAATTAATTAATAATTTTCTAAATATAAAGGACAATGGTAGTTTTTTTACGTATCTATATTGTAATGTATTACAATTGCCACGCATTTTCGTACTAAGCTATATTAAGCAGAAATGTTTCGCGAAAGATATTCGCTTAATTTTTATTGCTAAGTTATGATTGCACGAAATAAGTGCAATGACAAGAGTCAGGTTTCCTTATTTATATCAATTATAATATCTTTCAAAGTGTAACACCAAATCTTAATTTTAATTATAATACACGTAACTCGGAATATGAATTGAAAATATAACTTTTCCAAATGAGTGACTTTTGAGCATGCGTTACTCCCTTGTTCTTCTACATATTTCATAAGTTATTATAAATATATATGCTATCTACCAGGTATACCCGTATGAAGTGAGTGCCAAGATACAAATGTCTCAATAGGGAACATTTGTTGTGAACGAGTCCCTATTTTTGTTGTTTGTTTGCTATGACATCTTTAAAAAATATTTAGTATACATCAAGTCATTGAACAGACAACATCATATTTTTTCATCGCGTTAAAAATGTCGAATTTTGTACCAGAAAGTAATGATATGCGGAAAGCATTATTTTTTTTTTCATTTGAAGAAAAGTGCTGCAGGGTTGCATCGAATGCTTTTCGAGGCATATGGTGATAATGCTCTATCAGAAGCAACATGCAAAAGATGGTTTCAACGGTTCAGACATAATGATTTCAATGTGAGAAAAGAAAAACGTGGAAGTAATTGGCGTAAACATAGTACAGTGTTCCCAACTCATGCTCATCTGTGGTACTAACGGAAACTCTTACCAAACGTGCTTGGCGTCGCGCGTCCTGGCTCATCAATTGAAGACGGTAAGCCGAAATATTAACAACATCCGCAATTAAGATGGAAGTTTTTCAGCCAGCAGACAAGTTTAAAATAGTATTAGAATTAATAAGTAAGCTTCAGGAATTTAATGGTGATGAAAGTTGTACAGTGGAGTTTTTGGACAGAGTTGACTCATTATCAGCTACATTTGTGTACTTTGACGAAATTGCCACTACACTTTTGGTAGGCTACATAAAGGATAAAATTGTAGAAAGAGCAAGATGCGAATTGCAGAAACACGAACGAGTTAATTCATGGAGAGAAATATGAAGGGTGGGCATGGGCCTATGCACGCGAGGTAACGTCGTTGATTGCGCTCAACATGGCGAGCTGCCAAGGCAATCCTCGTTAGTGCACAGGTCAAGTTGACATACAGCCTCCAAGTGGCGCCCCCTGGATAGCCATCACAACACCCATTGTATGGTGAACTAATGTATGCAGCGACCCCCTCTGCCCGAGGATTTAAATAATGGGCCTGGCCTACCAGTCTGTGGGTTGTGCGTGAGGGTAACTTCCTTACCACGTAAAAAAGAAAAATAGTTCAGAAAAACCGATATGCCTCGGATAAGGACGGATTAACTGTTGACGACCCCAGCAAACGTTTAAAGGACAACGATTTTCGGTTTTGCACGTGGAATGTGAGGTCCCTTAATAGGCCACGTGCAGCCGAACAACTTGCGGAGGCCCTTGACAGCTACAAAGCTGACATAACCGCCATCCAGGAAGTGCGATGGGATGGGCCTGGCATAAAAGCGATGAAGAACTGCGATATCTACTACAGCAATTGCTATAGAGAGAGAAGGCAGCGCTTATTCGGATGCGGATTTGTTGTTCGAGGCAGACTTAGGCAAAAAGTCTTGAGCTACGACCCAGTCAGCGAGCGCCTCATGACAATCCGCATCAAGGCTAAATTCGGGAACATCAGCCTAATATGCGCTCACGCCCCGACAGAGGAGAAGGATGACAACATCAAGGATGACTTCTATGATCTCCTAGAAAGAACATACGATCGATGCCCCAGCTATGACACCAAGATCGTTCTAGGAGATTTCAACGCTCAGCTGGGAAAGGAGGACATCTTTGCTGGAGTCATCGGTAAACACAGCCTGCACGACAACACATCCGGAAACGGACTCAGGCTGTTGGACTTCGCCTCGGGGCGAAACCTCTCTGTGGCTAGCACGCGGTTCCCACACCTGAACATTCACAAAGGAACCTGGCGATCTCCTGATCAATCAACCGTCAACCAGATTGATCACGTTGCGATCGACGTCAGACACTCCTCCAGTATTCTCGATGTCCGAACCTTCCGAGGTGCAAACATTGACTCGGATCATCACCTTGTTGTAGCCAAGGTAAGAACCCGGATATCGAGAGAGCAACGGAGTCGAGAAAGGCCAAAACGGTTTGACGTCGAAAAGCTACAATCGCAGCTGATTGCTGGGAACTTTGCCGACCGAGTCTCCCGGAAACTCGCCCAGAGTTCGACGCTTCCTGCACTAAGCATAGAAGAAGAATGGAAACGTTGTCAAGAAGCCATCAAAGAAGCTGCCACTGATGTGCTGGGTTTCACGTCACCACCCAGAAGGAACCCATGGTTTGACGACGAGTGCAGGCAAGCACACGCAGCTAAACAAGACGCCTATAAGGCGACGCTGCATCGAACAACGCGAGCTGTTCGTGAACTCTACGAACAGAGAAGAAGGGAAGAGCACCAGCTTCTCAGAAGGAAAAAGAAGGAGCATGAGAAGCGCGCGGTCGAGGAAATGGAAAGGTGCTTTGGCAGGAATGAAGTCCGAAAGTTTTACCGAAAGGTAAAACAGCTATCCGGAGGATACAAGGTTCGGACCAAGGCCTGCCGGGACCAAAATGGACAACTAGTATTAGAGTCGCAGTCTGTGCTGAGAATCTGGAAGGATCATTTCTGCAGACTCCTAAACGGCGATGACGACCCAAATCCCGCTGTTAGGCAGAATGTTCCACTCAATTTGGACGATGATAGTCAAGCATTCCGTCCCCCCGACTTAGACGAGGTGAAGATAGCAATATCCAAGCTAAAGTCGAACAAAGCTGCTGGAGCGGACGGACTGTCCGCAGAACTATTTAAAGCAGCTGGAGATGACCTGGTTGGGCGCATGCACCAGCTCATCTGTAAGATATGGTCGGAGGAAAGCATGTCCGATGAGTGGAATCTCAGCGTCGTTTGCCCGGTCCACAAAAAAGGAGACCCCTTTGACTGCGCCAACTACAGAGGGATTAGTCTCCTGAACATCGCATACATTGACGTGATTGGACGAACACAGCGAGCCGTCAATGAGGCGTTTGCTGGCATTGAAGCGGAAGCGGCCAAAATGGGTCTTGCGGTAAATGAGGGCAAAACGAAGTACATGCTGTCATCAAGGAAGGACACACAACATCGACGTCTCGGACGGAGCGTCACACTAGGCAGCAGAAACTTCGAGGTAGTTAAGGACTTCGTCTACCTCGGCTCCGCGGTAAACAGGGACAACAACATCAGTACCGAAATCAAACGCAGAATCACTCTTGCCAACCGCTGTTTCTTTAGGCTCAAGAGGCAATTGAGTAATAAAGCCCTCTCTCGAAGGACTAAGCTTGATCATCCCCGTCCTACTATATGGCGCAGAATCTTGGACGTTAGCAAAGGCGGATGAGGAAGCCCTTAGTCTTTTTGAGAGAAAAGTTTTGCGTGCGATTTTCGGTCCTGTTTGCGTTGATGGCATCTGGAGTAGAAGATTTAATGACGAACTCTATAGGCTGTACAGCGACATGCGCCTGGTTAAGCGTCTACGGATACAACGCTTAAGATGGCTAGGCCATGTAGAGCGTATGGACACCACTGCTCCGGCCCGAAAAGTCTTTGAATCCGAGCCATTGGGACAACGCAACAGAGGATGGCCTAGACTGAAGTGGCGCACACAAGTGGAGAAGGACCTCAACCAACTTGGAGTGCGCAACTGGAGACAGCTGGCGAAAGATCGTGCTGGCTGGAGAGGCATGTTGGTTGAGGCCCAGGTCCACCCCGGACTGTAGCGCCACAAGAAGAAGAAGAAGAAGAAATATGAAGCATTATAAAAGAAAATTTTGGTGAAAAGCTAAGAAGTGAAAACAACTATCGAAGATTATGATCATAGCATTAGCGAACTTTTAAGTAGCATAAATAATGAATTTATATTAGACAACAACCAGATAGGCAGGGATCTAATTTCTTCAAATCATAGGATAGCGTTGGAGGATTTTTAAAAACAACCTCCAGGAACCTTCAAGGACGATTATTTTTAGCCGAAATCCTCAGACACTAAATGAGGCATATCAAATTTTTGTAGAAGTTGGCCATAAGTTATCAGGACCTAACAAAGATAGGTATCAAAATAATAATCATCGCCAACACTTTCTGAATCAAGATCAATCTTACGTCAGACCACAAAGGCAAGAACATAACTATGTACGAAGTGAACAACAGCGCCAAAGTGCCAATAACACTAACATGAACGCTCGACAAAACACTAGGTACCGCCAAGGGGAACCGAGTGGTTCTGGAAATTTTCACAACCCTTGCAATGAACATCGAAATAATTACAATCCTAGTGCCCAGTCCCGACAATCAAATAATAGGTATAGACAAAGCGAGCGTATGGATATAGCCTTGAATAAAGGAACTTTAAGCAATATTCCAAATTTTCACAACAACAGGAAAAACGATTACCCTACATAATCGTAAATATTCACCTAAGGCCGCTCAGATTCATAATTGACTGTGGGGCCGAATGTAGTATTATAAACTCTAAGCTGTGTAACCCAAAGTGGAGAATAGAATGTAATATCCACATTCTAAGAGCTTTTGGTTGATGTGTAAAATCCGATATAATGTACAGAATACCCTTTTCAAAGAATTCAAACAAGAAAATTATTTTCTCAATTTTTTAGAATACGATTTTCATCACTCATTTGACGGCATAATAGGAAATAATATTCTTTATAACCTAAATATTATTATTGATTATAAAAACCGGTCTTTAATTGTTGGTGATGTAGTTATAAATTTTTTTTTTAGTAAAAGCGAAGAAGATTTTGTAAGAAACTGTCAGAATTCTAAGCACTCAGTTATATATAACAATGAAATTTTTAATGACAGATTCAATGGCATGATTTCTGCAAGCCAATTAAATAGTTCGGATATTTACAATTTGAAAAATTTACTTTCATCATACAAATTTATTTTCCATAAAGAAGGCGACATGTTAACCTTTACTAGCAATGATAAACACAAAATTAACACCAAAAATTAAATCCCGATCTACAGCAAGCTCTATCGGTACCCAGATATACACACAGACGAAGTCAATACACAGATAAACGACATGCTAAAGTAAAAAATTATCCAACCCAGTAGTAGTCCTTATAACGCACCTATATGGGTTGTGTCAAAAAAAAGTGATAGAAACGGTCAAAGTCAGTGGAGAATAGTGATAGATTATAGGAAGCTAAACGAGCAAGCAAAAGATGACGGCTATCCGCAACCCAACATGGAAGAGCTTTTCGATAAGTTGGCAGATGTAATTTTTTCTCTACTATTGATTTAGTAAAAGGTTTCCACCAAATCGAGGTCGAACCGGGTGATGTTGCAAAAACAGATTTTTCAACTAAGCATGGTCATTATGAGTTTCTAAGAATGCCGTTTGAACTAAAAAATGCTCCGGCGACATTCCAGAGAATCATGAATGACGTGCTGAGGGATTTAATAAATAAAATATGTGTCATTTATCTGGATAACATATTAATTTTTTTTTATTAGGTACATCGTAGCTGGCACCAAACTAGACCAACTTAAGGACAAACATCTCTAAAAGATCGAATTCTTCTCATGTAAATTCACAGAACATAACTCAATACTGCACGTATGATAGAGAGCTGCTTGCAATATATCTAGTCATAAATTGTTTTAAGCATCTGTTTGATGGTCGATAAATAACTTTCCAGACCGACCCCATGCCATTTATGAACCCTTTCCAGCACAAGTCCGATAAGACACCCCAACATCGACTAATACACCCAGACAACATTTCGCAGTACACTAAGGACATCGTGGTTTTGTCTGCTGCAGGCAATCAAGCGGCAGAGTCATAATCCGGCGTTAGCGCCATAGCCACAAAGACCAAGATACACCATCAACTTCTACAAGCAGCACAAAAAGACGACACAGAACTTAAAGAAAACTAAAAACCTAACGAATTGGACAAATTCACACATTAAAATACAAAAACTTATAATAGAACCAGATTGTCATATTTACTACCATATTGTTTTATATTATTTTATAATAACTTTGCAATGTGGTGGAAGTGATTTTAGAACGCTCATTATCCATAACTTCGTCTACTGGGTCTGGCTCTGGATTTCCATCAAGTTCATCAAGTATTTGATAATAGTTTACATTCATGGTGTTGGAATCAGATTGCGCACTATCACTGTTTGAGTGTAATCCGGGAGGGAAAACGGAACCACCTTCAGATTCAAATCATGTCCGTTTTCGAATTATTTTTACGAATTTGTATTCGCGAAAAAAGAAAACACATGTGAACACTGTGACAACTCAATTTAGAATGAACGCAATAATTTATTATATAGTACTTATGAACTCCCAAATATTACAAAAATCTAGATAACTACTACTGATTTTAAATTCTGAATCTCGTGTTCCATAAATTTATATCGTTTTTATAGCTGTTGTTACTTAATATTATGTCTGGTATTATATTTGTAAATATGTTTTCATTTTGAACATACTTAACGGTTTTATGTATATTGTAACAAAATGTTTTACTCCATTGACTCTCATTATAATTGATTCCGACAACACATGTTGTTCGCTCAAAAAACAACGTGTGTGCAAGTAATCTCGGTCTCGAATGCATTTTAATCTCCAGCTTTATCTCCTAGAAAAGATAAGGCTGGAGAGGTAAAGCTGGAGTGTTGGCTGAATATCAAAAGTGGAGTTAGTCGCAGAATAATTACAGATTAGAGCAGTCGAATTATTAAAAATCATTTTGTAAGCAAAAGCTTGTGAAAATCTATACATATAGAAATCAATGTTTGTTTGTCCTTTATACACTCTTAACTGGTAAGAGATAGAGCATTGATGTCTCCTTTGTTCAGAATTCTGTCAAAAGGGTTTTGGTAACAACTTTTGTTTGGGGGGATAGCTCCCCATAGAGATGAAGTTGGGGCCTATGTTCAAAGTTCGGCTGATCTTTTCGAGTGATATATCAATTGATTGAGCTTTCTTTCGCAGTTTTTCGGTGGAGAGTACCGTGCCTTTCATTAATCCACCACGACTTTGCAACGGCACTAGGCCTTCAGTAAAAAAAAAACAAATGATGGCGAATATCATCGAAGCTACTACATTGAATGGAAAATTCAAAGGAGAAGATGTCCTATTGCCTCGCATTCCAATGATCCTAACTTATTTACCATTCTAATTTAAACGTTTTCAGTTTCCAGTGCGACTCACTTATGCCATTACCATCAACAAGGCATAAGGACAATCCTTACAATTGTGTGGCCTGAATTTAGAAAGTCCGTGCTTCTCTCATGGACAACTGTACGTGGCCCGTTCAGGCGTCAGAAAGCCTTCTAATTTATTCGTTTATGCCAAAGATAGAAAAAATTTTTTTTTTATTTAACAGCACTTCAATAAACAAAAAAAGTAAAGATCTTCTTTTTAGTATATGCATTAATAAGACGTGTTAAATTCTCCTTTGACCAAAAGTTGAAGCAAAAAGTTCTACAATGCCCCAAGGGTAGCAGAAGCTTTTGATCTTTCGTAAAAAACATAAGGAATTCAGCCTCGTCTTCGATCCCAACGCTAATTTGCAATGACATTCCAGCTGTCAGCTCTTTGGACAAAGCTAATCTGCTTGCTGCACACTTTGCAGCCAGCTCAACGCTGCCAGATAGCACTTTGTCCCCGCCTGTACTTGAGAGCGTAAATTTCTCCATGGGGCAAATCCATTTTCGCACTCGTACAGTAGCAAGAGTACTTAAAGATCTAAACATACACAAATCCGCTGGCCCGGATGGTATACCCCCTGTTCTTCTGAAGAGGTGTTCTTCTACGCTGGCAAAACCACTGCGTAAGCTTTTCCATCTGTCCTACTCTTCAGGGCTCTTTCCGAGCAAGTGGAAAACTGCATTTGTCCAGCCCGTCCCTAAAAAGGGCGAATGGTCGTCACCCACCTCCTACCGACCCATAGCACTAACGTCCCTTCTCTCCAAGGTCATGGAAACGCTGATCAACTGTCAGCTTATGAAATATCTTGAGTCCCGGAAGCTTCTTAATGACCGGCAGTATGGCTTCCGAAGCAACCGTTCAACTGGTGATCTGATGGCATATCTCACTGAAAAGTGGAACCAATCTTTGCACAACGCAGGAGAAAGCAAGATTGTTGCGCTTGATATTTCTAAAGCATTTGAGTCGATGAGTCTCTTCTTCAATGGATTAGAAATTACCTTTCGAATCGTTCAATACAAGTCGTTTTGGATGGATTCAAGTCTGATATTCACCATATTAATGCTGGTGTTCCCCAGGGCTCTGTTTTGTCTCCGACACTCTTTCTCATTTTTATAAATGATCTCTTGTCTGCTACTTCTAATCCTATTCATTCCTTCGCTGATGGCAATACCCTCAGCTTTTCATATTCGTTTCTTGGCTCACGTCCCTCCACTTCGGCCTTAGACTCGGAACGGCAGTGTATGTTAAGCACATTAAATTCCGACCTTGACAGCATAATCGATTGGGGAAATAAGAATAGAGTGGAATTTAATGCTTCCAAAACACAGTGCTGTCTACTGTCGTTAAAGCGATTACAAAATAATCAGCCGTTATCTATGGACGGCACTTGTGTTGTTGAAACCGAAATACTTTCCATCCTCGGTATGTGTATCAACCCAACAATTAGTTGGAACGACCACATATTTGAAGTCGCCAAAAATGCTGCGAAATGTCTAGGCTTCCTTAAACGATGCAAGAAGTACTTCACCCCTTCTGATCTGGCTACAATATACAAGGCCTACATACGCCCAAAACTTAAGTATAACGCTCCTATTTGGTTAGGTGCTCCTAAGACCTCCCTGCACCTGGAAATTTTCACAACCCTTGCAATGAACATCGAAATAATTACAATCCTAGTGCCCAGTCCCGACAATCAAATAATAGGTATAGACAAAGCGAGCGTATGGATATAGCCTTGAATAAAGGAACTTTAAGCAATATTCCATTTTTTCACAACAGGGAAAACGATTACCCTACATAATCGTAAATATTCACCTAAGGCCGCTCAGATTCAAAATTGATTGTCGGCCCGAATGTAGTATTATAAACTCTAAGCTGTGTAACCCAAAGTGGAGAATAGAATGTAATATCCACATTCTAAGAGCTTTTGGTTGATGTGTAAAATCCGATATAATGTACAGAATGCCCCTTTCAAAGAATTCAAACAAGAAAATTATTTTGTCAATTTTTTAGAATACGATTTTCATCACTCATTTGACGGTGTAATAGGAAATAATATGCTTTATAACCTAAATATTATTATTGATTATAAAAACCGGTCTTTAATTGTTGGTGATGTAGTTATAAATTTTTTTTTTAGTAAAAGCGAAGAAGATTTTGTAAGAAACTGTCAGAATTCTAAGCTCTCAGTTATATATAACAATGAAATTTTTAATGACAGATTCAATGGCATGATTTCTGCAAGCCAATTAAATAGTTCGGATATTTACAATTTGAAAAATTTACTTTCATCATACAAATTTATTTTCCATAAAGAAGGCGACATGTTAACCTTTACTAGCAATGATAAACACAAAATTAACACCAAAAATTAAATCCCGATCTACAGCAAGCTCTATCGGTACCCAGAAATACACACAGACGAAGTCAATACACAGATAAACGACATGCTAAAGTAAAAAATTATCCAACCCAGTAGTAGTCCTTATAACGGGTTGTGTCAAAAAAAAGTGATAGAAACGGTCAAAGTCAGTGGAGAATAGTGATAGATAATAGGAAGCTAAACGAGCAAGCAAAAGATGACGGCTATCCGCAACCCAACATGGAAGAGCTTTTCGATAAGTTGGCAGATGTAATTTTTTCTCTACTATTGATTTAGTAAAAGGTTTCCACCAAATCGAGGTCGAACCGGGTGATGTTGCAAAAACAGATTTTTCAACTAAGCATGGTCATTATGAGTTTCTAAGAATGTCGTTTGAACTAAAAAATGCTCCGGCGACATTCCAGAGAATCATGAATGACGTGCTGAGGGATTTAATAAATAAAATATGTGTCATTTATCTGGATAACATACTAATTTTTTTTTATTAGGTACATCGTAGCTGGCACCAAACTAGACCAACTTAAGGACAAACATCTCTAAAAGATCGGATTCTTCTCATGTAAATTCACAGAACATAACTCAATACTGCACGTATGATAGAGAGCTGCTTGCAATATATCTAGTCATAAAATGTTTTAAGCATCTTTAAGCATAACTTTCCAGACCGACCCCATGCCATTTATGAACCCTTTCCAGCACAAGTCCGATAAGACACCCCAACATCGACTAATACACCCAGACAACATTTCGCAGTACACTAAGGACATCGTGGTTTTGTCTGCTGCAGGCAATCAAGCGGCAGAGTCATAATCCGGCGTTAGCGCCATAGCCACAAACACCAAGATACACCATCAACTTCTACAAGCAGCACAAAAAGACGACACAGAACTTAAAGAAAACTAAAAACCTAACGAATTGGACAAATTCACACATTAAAATACAAAAACTTATAATAGAACCAGATTGTCATATTTACTACCATATTGTTTTATATTATTTTATAATAACTTTGCAATGTGGTGGAAGTGATTTTAGAACGCTCATTATCCATAACTTCGTCTACTGGGTCTGGCTCTGGATTTCCATCAAGTTCATCAAGTATTTGATAATAGTTTACATTCATGGTGTTGGAATCAGATTGCGCACTATCACTGTTTGAGTGTAATCCGGGAGGGAAAACGGAACCACCTTCAGATTCAAATCATGTCCATTTTCGAATTATTTTTACGAATTTGTATTCGCGAAAAAAGAAAACACATGTGAACACTGTGACAACTCAATTTAGAATGAACGCAATAATTTATTATATAGTACTTATGAACTCCCAAATATTACAAAAATCTAGATAACTACTACTGATTTTAAATTCTGAATCTCGTGTTCCATAAATTTATATCGTTTTTATAGCTGTTGTTACTTAATATTATGTCTGGTATTATATTTGTAAATATGTTTTCATTTTGAACCAACTTAACGGTTTTATGTATATTGTAACAAAATGTTTTACTCCATTGACTCTCATTATAATGCATTCCGACAACACATGTTGTTCGCTCAAAAAACAACGTGTGTGCAAGTAATCTCGGTCTCGAATGCATTTTAATCTCCAGCTTAATCTCCTAGAAGAGATAAGGCTGTAGAGGTAAAGCTGGAGTGTTGGCTGAATATCAAAAGTGGAGTTAGTCGCAGAATAATTACAGATTAGAGCAGTCGAATTATTAAAAATCATTTTGTAAGCAAAAGCTTGTGAAAATCTATACATATAAAAATCAATGTTTGTTTGTCCTTTATAGACTCTTAACTGGTAAGAGATAGAGCATTGATGTCTCCGGCAACTTTGTTCAGAATTCTGTCAAAAGGGTTTTGGTAACAACTTTTGTTTGGGGGGATAGCTCCCCATAGAGATGAAGTTGGGGCTTATGTTCAAAGTTCGGCTGATCTTTTCGAGTGATATATCAATTGATTGAGCTTTCTTTCGCAGTTTTTCGGTGGAGAGTACCGTGCCTTTCATTAGTCCACCACGACTTTGCAACGGCACTAGGCCTTCAGTAAAAAAAACAAATGATGGCGAATATCATCGAAGCTACTACATTGAATGGAAAATTCAAAGGAGAAGATGTCCTATTGCCTCGCATTCCAATGATCCTAACTTATTTACCATTCTAATTTAAACGTTTTCAGTTTCCAGTGCGACTCACTTATGCCATTACCATCAACAAGGCATAAGGACAATTCTTACAATTGTGTGGCCTGAATTTAGAAAGTCCGTGCTTCTCTCATGGACAACTGTACGTGGCCCGTTCAGGCGTCAGAAAGCCTTCCAATTTATTCGTTTATGCCAAAGATAGAAAATTTTTTTTTTATTTAACAGCACTTCAATAAACAAAAAAAGTAAAGATCTTCTTTTTAGTATATGCATTAATAAGACGTGTTAAATTCTCCTTTGACCAAAAGTTGAAGCAAGAAGTTCTACAATGCCCCAAGGGTAGCAGAAGCTTTTGATCTTTCGTAAAAAACATAAGGAATTCAGCCTCGTCTTCGATCCCAACGCTAATTTGCAATGACATTCCAGCTGTCAGCTCTTTGGACAAAGCTAATCTGCTTGCTGCACACTTTGCAGCCAGCTCAACGCTGTCAGATAGCACTTTGTCCCCGCCTGTACTTGAGAGCGTAAATTTCTCCATGGGGCAAATCCATTTTCGCACTCGTACAGTAGCAAGAGTACTTAAAGATCTAAACATACACAAATCCGCTGGCCCGGATGGTATACCCCCTGTTCTTCTGAAGAGGTGTTCTTCTACGCTGGCAAAACCACTGCGTAAGCTTTTCCATCTGTCCTACTCTTCAGGGCTCTTTCCGAGTAAGTGGAAAACTGCATTTGTCCAGCCCGTCCCTAAAAAGGGCGAATGGTCGTCACCCACCTCCTACCGACCCATAGCACTAACGTCCCTTCTCTCCAAGGTCATAGAAACGCTGATCAACTGTCAGCTTATGAAATATCTTGAGTCCCGGAAGCTTCTTAATGACCGGCAGTATGGCTTCCGAAGCAACCGTTCAACTGGTGATCTGATGGCATATCTCACTGAAAAGTGGAACCAATCTTTGCACAACGCAAGAGAAAGCAAGATTGTTGCGCTTGATATTTCTAAAGCATTTGAGTCGATGAGTCTCTTCTTCAATGGATTAGAAATTACCTTTCGAATCGTTCAATACAAGTCGTTTTGGATGGATTCAAGTCTGATATTCACCATATTAATGCTGGTGTTCCCCAGGGCTCTGTTTTGTCTCCGACACTCTTTCTCATTTTTATAAATGATCTCTTGTCTGCTACTTCTAATCCTATTCATTCCTTCGCTGATGACAGTACCCTCAGCTTTTCATATTCGTTCCTTGGCTCACGTCCCTCCACTTCGGCCTTAGACTCGGAACGGCAGCGTATGTTAAGCACATTAAATTCCGACCTTGACAGCATAATCGATTGGGGAAATTAGAATAGAGTGGAATTTAATGCTTCCAAAACACAGTGCTGTCTACTGTCGTTAAAGCGATTACAAAATAATCAGCCGTTATCTATGGACGGCACTTGTGTTGTTGAAACCGAAAGACTTTCCATCCTCGGTATGTGTATCAACCTAACAATTAGTTGGAACGACCACATATTTGAAGTCGCCAAAAATGCTGCGAAATGTCTAGGCTTCCTTAAACGATGCAAGAAGTACTTCACCCCTTCTGATCTGGCTACAATATACAAGGCCTACATACGCCCAAAACTTGAGTATAACGCTCCTATTTGGTCAGGTGCTCCTAAGACCTCCCTGCACCTGCTGGATAGAATTCAAAAGCGAGCGATAAAACTTATAGGTGACAGTAATATTGCGAAGTCGATTGACTCGTTAGAACACCGACGTTATGTCGCGTCGTTGTCACTCTTTTATCGCTATTTTAACAAGAAATGCTCAGATGAATTAGCAAGTTGCATTCCTCCCCTTCAAGAATTCACCCGCAATACACGCCTCGCTAGGAATGCCCACCAATTCACCCTCAAGCCCTCTTTCGGACGTACAGTCAAATTCAGAGACTCGTTCTTTAGCCGCACTACACGAATCTGGAATGCTCTTCCCAGATCGATTTTTCCTCCTCATTACAATCCACTGGCATTTAATACCAATGTGCATCGGTACCTCCTCTCCCTCTCTTCCTCTATACCTTCGGCCCGTGCTGTGACTTGATCCGGTCACTTAAGGGTACTCGCAACCCCTTTTGCACGCGTCAATTAAAAAAAAAATATGTATAAACATTAACTTTTTTTTAAATTTGATTTGTTTTATGAGTAGCAAAGCGCGCCGGGTATAGCTAGTTATAAATAAAAAAAAACAACTCGAAACTAAATAAATAAATTAATTAATAATTTTCTAAATATAAACAATGATAGTTTTTTTACGTATCTGTATTGCAATGTATTACAATTGTCAAGCATTTTCATACTAAGTTATACTAAACAGAAAAGCTTCATTTTTATTGCTAAGTTATGATTGCACGAAACAAGTGCAATGGCAAGGGTCAGGTTTCCTTATTTATATCAATTATAATATCTTCCAAAGTGTAACACCAAATCTTAATTTTAATTATAATACACGTAACTCGGAATATTAATTGAAAATAAATCTTTTCCAAATGTGTGACTTTTGAGCATGCGTTACTCCCTTGTTCTTCTACATATTTCATAAGTTATTATAAATATATATGCTATCTACCAGGTATACCCTTATGAAGTGAGCGCCAAGATACAAATGTCTCGATAGGGAACATTTGTTGTGAAGGAGCCCCTATTTTTTTTTTTTGTTTTTTGTATACATCAAGTCATTGAACAGACAACATCATATTTTTTCATCGCGTTAAAATGTCGAATTTTGTACTAGAAAGTGATGATTTGCGGAAAGCACTAATTTTTGGTTTTCATTTGAAGATATGTGCTGCAGAGTTACATCGAAGCTTTTCGAGGCATATGGTAATCCTGCTCTATCAGAAGCAACATGCAAAAGATGTTTTCAACGGTTCAGACATAATGATTTTAATGTGAGAAATGAAAAACGTGGAAGTAATTGGCGTAAACATAGTACAGTGTTCCCAACTCATGCTCATCTGTGGTAATGACGTAAACTCCTAACAAACGTGCTTGGCGTCGCGCGTCCTGACTCATCAATTGAAGGCGGTAAGCCGAAATATTAACAACATTCGCAATTAAGATGGAAGTTCTTCAGCCAGCAGACAAGTTTAAAATAGTATTAGAATTAATAAGTAAGCTTCAGGAATTTAATGGTGATGAAAGTTGTGCAGTGGAGTTTTTGGACAGAGTTGACTCATTATCAGCTACATTTGTGTACTTTGACGAAATTGCCACTACACTTTTGGTAGGCTATATAAAGGATAAAATCGTAGAAAGAGCAAGATGCGAATTGCAGAAACACGGACGAGTTAATTCATGGAGAGAAATAAGAAGGATTATAAAAGAAAATTTTGGTGAAAAGCTTTCGACAAATACGCTCCTCGATAAAATTAGAACTATAGAAGTGAAAGCAACTATCGAAGATTATAGCGAACTTTTTAGTAGGATAAATAATGCGTTTCTATTAGACAACAACCAGATATGCAGGGATCTTATTTCTTCAAATAATATCGTAGCATTAGAGGCTTTTAAAAACAACCTCCCGGAACCTGCAAAGACGATTATTTTTAGCCGAAATCTTAAGACACTAAATGAGGCATATCAAATTTTTGTAGAAGTTGGCCATAAGTTATCAGGACCTAACAAAGATAGGTATCAAAATAATAATTATAGCCAACACTTTCTGAATCAAGGTCAATCTTACGTCAGACCACAAAGGCAAGAACATAATTATGAACGAAGTGAACAACAGTGCCAAAGTGCCAATAACACTAACATGAACGCTCGACAAAACACTAGGTACCACCAGGTGAACCGAATGGTTCGCAACGGGCAAATTTTCACAACTCTTTCAAGTCCCGACAATCAAGTAGTGGGTATAGACAAAGCGAGCCTATGGATATAGCCTTGACTGAAGGAACTTTAAACAATATTCCAAATTTTCACAACAACAGGGAAAACGATTACCCTATATAATCTGTGAGGCCGAATGTAGTATTATAAACTCTAAGCTGTGTAACCCAAAGTGGAGAGTAGAATGTAATATCCACATTCTAAGAGCTTTTGGTGGATGTGTAAAGTCCGATATAATGTACAGAATTCAAACAAGAAAATTATTTTGCCAAGTTTTTAGAATACGGTTTTCGTCACTCATTTGACGGCATAATAGGAAATGATATTCTTTATAACCTAAATACTATTATAAATTATAAAAACCGGTCTTTAATTGTTGGTGATGTAGTTATAAAGTTTTTTTTTAGTAAAAGCGAAGAAGATTTTGTAAGAAACTGTCAGAATTCTAAGCTCCCAGTTATATATAACAATGAAATTTTTAATGACAGAATCAATGGCAGTTCGGATATTTATAAATTGAAAAATTTACTTTCATACAAATTTATTTTTCATTAAGAAGGCGACATGTTAACCTTTACTAGCAATGTTATACACAAAATTAACACCAAAAATTAAATCCCGATCTACAGCAAGCTCTATCGGTACCCATAAATACATGCAGACGAAGTCAATAAACAGATAATCGACATGCTAAAGCAAAAAATTATCGAACCCAGTAGTAGTCCTTATAACGCACCTATATGGGTTGTGTCAAAAAAAAGTGATAGAAACGGTCAAAGTCAGTGGAGAATAGTGATAGATTATAGGAAGCTAAACGAGTAAGCAATAGATGACCGCTATTCGCTACCCAACATGGAAGAGCTATTCGATAAGTTGGCAGATGTACTTTTTTCTCTACTATTGATTTGGTAAAAGGTTTCCACCATATCGAGGTCGAACCGTGTGATGTTGCAAAAACAGATTTTTCAACTAAGCATGGTCATTATGAGTTTCTAAGAATGCCATTTGAACTTAAAAATGCTCCGGCAACATTCCAGAGAAATATGAATGACGTGCTGAGGGATTTAATAAATAAAATATGTGTCATATATCTGGATGACATATTAGTTTTTTTTTTTATTAGGTACATCGTAGCTGGCACCAAACTAGACCAACTTAAGGACAAACATCTCTAAAAGATCGGATTCTTCTCATGTAAATTCACAGAACACAACTCAATACTGCACGTATGATAGAGAGCTGCTTGCAATATATCTAGTCATAAAATGTATTAAGCATCTTTTTGATGGTCGATAAATAACTTTCCAGACCGACCCCAAGCCATTTATGAACCCTTTCCAGCACAAATCCGATAAGACATCCCAACGTCGACTAAGGCACCTAGACTACATTTCGTAGTACACTACGGACATCGTGGTTTTCTCTGCTGCAGGCAATCCAGCGGCAGATGCATAATCCGGCGTTAGCGCCATAGTCACAAAGACCAAGATACACCATCAACTTCTACAAGCAGCACAAAAAGACGACACAGAACTTGAAGAAAACTAAAAACCTAAAGAATTGGACAAATTCACATATTAAAATACAAAAACTTACAATAGAACCAGATTGTCATATTTACTACCATATTGTTCTATATTATTTTATAATAACTTTGCAACGTGGTGGAAGTGATTTTTTTCCCGAAGGATTTTTGTTAATTAAGTAATAATACTTCTTCTTCTTGTGGCGCTACAGTCCGGGGTGGACCTGGGCCTCAACCAACATGCCTCTCCAGCCAGCACGATCTTTCGCCAGCTGTCTCCAGTTGCGCACTCCAAGTTGGTTGAGGTCCTTCTCCACTTGTGTGCGCCACTTTAGTCTAGGTCGTCCTCTGTTGCGTTGTCCCAATGGCTCGGATTCAAAGACTTTTCGGGCCGGAGCAGTGGTGTCCATACGCTCTACATGGCCTAGCCATCTTAAGCGTTGTATCCGTAGACGCTTGACCAGGCGCATGTCGCTGTACAGCCTATAGAGTTCGTCATTAAATCTTCTCCTCCAGATGCCATCAACGCAAACAGGACCAAAAATCGCACGCAAAACTTTTCTCTCGAAAAGACTAAGGGCTTCCTCATCCGCCTTTGCTAACGTCCAAGATTCTGCGCCATATAGTAGGACGGGGATGATCAAGCTGTTATATAAACCTAGTTTAGTCCTTCGAGAGAGGGCTTTATTACTCAATTGCCTCTTGAGCCCGAAGAAACAGCGGTTGGCAAGAGTGATTCTGCGTTTGATTTCGGTACTGATGTTGTTGTCCCTGTTTACCGCGGAGCCGAGGTAGACGAAGTCTTTAACTACCTCGAAGTTTCTGCTGCCTAGTGTGACGCTCCGTCCGAGACGTCGATGTTGTGTGTCCTTCCTTGATGACAGCATGTACTTCGTTTTGCCCTCATTTACCGCAAGACCCATTTTAGCCGTTTCCGCTTCAATGCCAGCAAACGCCTCATTGACGGCTCGCTGTGTTCGTCCAATCACGTCAATGTCATCAGCGTAAGCTAGCAATTGAACTGACTTCTGGAAGATCGTGCCTCTGATGTTGACTTGTGAGTTACGCACGATCTTCTCGAGGATGATGTTAAAGAAGTCACATGACAGTGCGTCGCCTTGTCTAAAACCTTTTTTGACATTGAAGGTCTGGGTGAGTTCGGTACCGACCTTGACGGAGCAGCGAGAGTTCTCCATCGTCATCCTACACAATCTGACGAGTTTGGTAGGAATGCCAAAACTAGACATGGCACTGTATAGCTCGTCTCTATGCACACTGTCATATGCAGCCTTGAAATCGACGAATAGGCGGTGAGTGTCAATTTGCATTTCTTGGGTCTTTCCAGGATCTGCCGTAATGTGAAGATCTGGTCTATTGTGGACTTCCCTGGTCTGAAACCACACTGATAGGGACCTATCAGGTCATGGACAAATGATTTCAGACGCTCATACAATACGGCAGAGAGGGTCTTGTATGCGATGTTCAGGAGACTAATCCCTCTGTAGTTGGCGCAGTCAAAGGGGTCTCCTTTTTTGTGGACCGGGCAAACGACGCTGAGATTCCACTCATCGGGCATGCTTTCCTCCGACCATATCTTACAGATGAGCTGGTGCATGCGCCCAATCAGGTCATCTCCAGCTGCTTTAAATAGTTCTGCGGACAGTCCGTGCGCTCCAGCAGCTTTGTTCGACTTTAGCTTGGATATTGCTATCTTCACCTCGTCTAAGTCGGGGGGACGGAATGCTTGTCTATCATCGTCCAAATTGAGTGGAACATTCTGCCTAACAGCGGGACTTGGGTCGTCATCGCCGTTTAGGAGTCTGCAGAAATGATCTTTCCAGATTCTCAGCACAGACTGCGACTCTACTACTAGTTGTCCATTTTGGTCCCTGCAGGCCTTGGTCCGAACCTTGTATCCTCCGGATAGCTGTTTTACCTTTCGGGAAAACTTTCGGACTTCATTCCTGCCAAAGCACCTTTCCATTTCCTCGACCGCGCGCTTCTCATGCTCCTTCTTCTTCCTTCTGAGAAGCCGGTGCTCTTCCCTTCTTCTCTGTTAGTAGAGTTCACGAACAGCTCGCGTTGTTCGATGCAGCGTCGCTTTATAGGCGTCTTGTTTAGCTGCGTGCGCTTGCCTGCACTCGTCGTCAAACCATGGGTTCCATCTGGGTGGTGACGTGAAACCCAGCACATCAGTGGCAGCATCTTTGATGGCTTCTTGACAACGTTTCCATTCTTCTTCTATGCTTAGTGCAGGAAGTGTCGAACTCTGGGGGAGTTTCCGGGAGACTCGGTCGGCAAAGTTCCCAGCAATCAGCTGCGATTGTAGCTTTTCGACGTCAAACCGTTTTGGCCTTTCTCGACTCCGTTGCTCTCTCAATATCCGGGTTCTTACCTTGGCTACAACAAGGTGGTGATCCGAGTCAATGTTTGCACCTCGGAAGGTTCGGACATCGAGAATACTGGAGGAGTGTCTGACGTCGATCGCAAAGTGATCAATCTGGTTGACGGTTGATTGATCAGGAGATCGCCAGGTTCCTTTGTGAATGTTCAGGTGTGGGAACCGCGTGCTAGCCACAGAGAGGTTTCGCCCCGAGGCGAAGTCCAACAGCCTGAGTCCGTTTCCGGATGTGTTGTCGTGCAGGCTGTGTTTACCGATGACTCCAGCAAAGATGTCCTCCTTTCCCAACTGAGCGTTGAAATCTCCTAGAACGATCTTGGTGTCATAGCTGGGGCATCGATCGTATGTTCTTTCTAGGAGATCATAGAAGTCATCCTTGATGCTGTCATCCTTCTCCTCTGTCGGGGCGTGAGCGCATATTAGGCTGATGTTCCCGAATTTAGCCTTGATGCGGATTGTCATGAGGCTCGCTGACTGGGTCGTAGCTCAAGACTTTTTGACTAAGTCTGCCTCGAACAACAAATCCGCATCCGAATAAGCGCTGCCTTCTCTCTCTATAGCAATTGCTGTAGTAGATATCGCAGTTCTTCATCGCTTTTATGCCAGGCCCATCCCATCGCACTTCCTGGATGGCGGTTATGTCAGCTTTGTAGCTGTCAAGGGCCTCCGCAAGTTGTTCGGCTGCACGTGGCGTGTTAAGGGACCTCACATTCCACGTGCAAAACCGAAAATCGTTGTCCTTTAAATGTTTGCTGGGGTCGTCAACAGGTTATCCGTCCTTATCCGAAACATATCGGTTTTTCTGAACTATTTTATTTTTACGTTCTAAGGAAGTTACCCTCACGCACAACCCACAGACTGGTAGGCCAGGCCCATTATTTAAATCCTTGGGCAGAGGGGGTCGCTGCATACATTAGTTCACCATACAACGGGTGTTGTGATGGCTATCCAGGGGGCGCCACGTGGAGGCTGTATATCAACTTGACCTGTGCACTAACGAGAATTGCCTTGGCAGCTCGCCATGTTGAGCGCAATCAACGCGTGCATAGGCCCATGCCCCCCTATGGGGATTTTATTTATTTACTTATTATAATATTAATGTACAATTAAAATTGTAATCAATATGAACTATAGGAGCCAAATAGTTACGATGACTTACGGCCCTCGAAAAACTTACGTCTATATTGTAATGCTCAATTTTCCTAGGATACTTTTTAAAGTATTAATATTTGATTCGTTTGGCTTCTTGAGGAGATATAGTATGTCTACGTTGTGGTTGAGGTTGTTTTGCGGTGTTGCAGGTTGCGTTGATAAAAAGCATTGACTTAGGAGGTGGGTGATGGTTACTGGTCTACGGCAGGTGAGGCAGTTTGGAGGAGACTCCCTTTTGAGCAGGTGCTGGTGAGTGAATGCGGTGTGTCCAAGACGGAGCCAGATATACATCCTTATATCCGATTTAGGTATATCGGTTGGGAATTTCTGCTGAGTTTTATTGGGGTTAATTATTTGGTAGTGGTGTTTATAATTCTCCCACTCGCGTAATATTTGTTGTTGGCACTTTTGATTTATGTATCTCTTTAAATCGCATTGAGAGAAGGTGTCATAGGAAAGGATGGGTGCCTTAAGTGCGGCATTCGCAGCAGCATCTGCATATTCATTGCCCACAATTCCAACATGGCCTGGTGTCCATAGCAGTTTTAACTTCGTTTGTGATTTGATGAGGATATCACGGATTTTGGATGGGGTTATAGAGTCGTTTTGTGGATTTGCTACGGCTTTTATAACAGACAGGCTATCGGAGCAAATAATCCACTTACCTCTTGTTTGGGAATATTTTTTAGCGGCGTGGAGTATAGCTTCTGCTTCTGCGGTGTATATGGAGGCGATGTTCGGTAGGATGCCTTGCGAAATGATCGAGCCTTCTTGGTTAACAACTGCATAGGCTGTGTTGTCGTCTGTTTTGGAGCCGTCTGTGTATATAAAGCTCCAACCCGAACGTTTAAACTTTTCGTGGATCGCATTGAATCGAGCTGTGTATACAGTATTGCTAGTTGTATCTTTACGTAGATTGTGGAGGTCCAGAAGTACGGAGTCCTTGTGGAGTAACCATGGTGGATATGTGGGCGTAAACTTGGTGGCTCTCTTGCGAGGTAGGTCTATTTGTTGCCCCCAATGTAGGATGCGGTGGATTGCGGAGGGGATCCTTCGATTATGTCTGTTGGTAATGGCCTTAGCTGTATCTTGGTCAATTATCGATCCCGTTTGGAAGTGGAGTTTTGCATTGAGTCGTGCAATGGATACAAAATATCTTTCTTCTATAGAAGGAAGTCCGGCTTCAGCGAGAATGTTTCTGACTGGAGTAGTTGGAAATGCTCCAATGCTGGCTCTGGCTGCTTGGTGGTAAGTAGGTGCAACTATGTTTCTTGTAGACTTAGGACAGGAGCCGTATATAGCCAAACCGTAATCTAATTTTCTAAGAACTAACATCCTTGAAATATTGCAAAGTGAATTTACATGTATATTACTTTTCTTTGAGGCTAGATATTTAATTATATTGAGTCTTTCAGCTAAAGATTGCTTAAGATTAATACAGTGGGGTTTCCAATTATACCTATTATTAATTAGCAAACCTAGGACGTTAAGGTTAGACACTGTTTCAATCTTAATGTTGTTGAAAACTAATTCTACACTATTACATTTTACTTTCCTACATATGTGAATTAATTTACATTTTTCTAAAGATAATTTAGATCCAGAAGTGTTTGACCATTCACAAATTTCTTTCAGTAATTCCAAGAGTAAATTTTTGGTTTTATTTAAATCATTGTATTTACATATTATGTAGGCGTCATCGGCATAGATACAATGATCTAAATCTTTATAATTTGTTATGATTTCGCTGAGTTGGTTAAAAGCTATTGAAAAACAAATTACCGATAAAGGAGACCCTTGCGGGATTCCATTACTCAGCGGCATTAATTTAGAGAACATACTGCGGATTTTAACGAAGCATTTTCTGTTAGTTAAAAAGGACTTAAAGTATCCGAACATTTTTGGACCGATGTCCCAATCCCTAAGCTTGTTGAGTATAAGGTGGATGCCTACCCGATCGAAGGCTTTCTCAAAATCTAAAGCTAGTATAGTGATGTGGTTGCGGGCGGAGAGCGCTTTGGTAATAGCGAAGTCCAAATGAAGGAGTGCATCAATGCATCCTCTTTTAGGTTTGAAACCGACTTGGTTAGGTGTTAGTAACTTTTTGTGTTCTGCAAACCACATGAACCTATTGGCAATTAATTTTTCTAGTACTTTTGATAAACAGGGAAGTAGTGAAATTGGGCGATAGCTGTTTACGCTAGAGGGGTCTTTCTTAGCTTTGGGTATAGGTATTATGGTAGCTATCTTCCAGCTTTGTGGGATAGTGCCTTTGCTGAAGATGTTGTTATAAAGCGCCAGGAGTCTTGCTTTGGATGATTGAGGAAGGCTTTTAATCATAGGGTAAGAAATTCTATCCCTTCCAGGTGTTTTTCCTACTAATTTAGAGAGACACATCTCTAATTCAAGCGGGGTAAAGTCTGATTCTATACGAAGTGTGGCAGACTTCCTAGCTTCTTGTGGGACTATGTTAAGACTTTCTAGTTTCAGCCTGTTAAAAGGTGGGGAGAAGTTGGAGTTATCGGAATTGGTAGACAACGTTTCGGCAAAGAAGTTACAAATATCATTGAGGTTGGTTACAGGACCTTTTGGTGAGTTGATTGAAGCAATGGATTTACGTGTTGGATTGCCTGTCAGAGTCTTGATTTTTTGCCAAACTAAGCTTGGTGTTGAGCTTGGATTAATGTTGCCTGTGAATTCTTGGAAGCTCTTTAATTTGCTGATTTTTAGCAATCTTCTAAAAACAGCATTAGCTTTTTTATAGGCTAGTAAATTGACTTGAGTAGGATATTTCCTGAATACCCTCCAAGTTTTTAATTTTACAGTTCTAAGTCGAGCCAAATCAGGATTCCACCAGGGCACAGATCGTTTGTGAGGTATAGGCGAAGTTTGAGGTATGGCCACATTAGCTGCACTACGAATGGCTTTGAGTATAATAGCAGCTTCTCTATTTACACATTGGATGGGAAATGGTGTCTTAGAAAGATTAGCCTCCAGAATGTTTTGGAAAAGTTTCCAATTAGCTAGCTCAGTTTTAAATCTAGGTATGTGAGTATTAACATCCCGTATGTTGGATAAGCACAGTGAGATGGAAATGGGAAAGTGGTCGCTGTTGTGCAAGTCTTCAGCAATACTCCAAGTTATTTTTGGGAGCAGAATTGGTGAGCAGCAAGAAACGTCTACGTGAGTAAGCGTGCTATGAGTAGAGAAGTGAGTAGGGGAACCATCGTTTAGAATGGCTAAGTCAGACTTGACGATGAAGTTTTCGATAATCAAACCCCTTGAGTTGTTCTTAGGTGAGCCCCAAAGCACACTCCAGGCGTTGAAATCGCCCGTGAGAATATATGGAGGTTGCACTTGCCGAATAATGTTTTCCAAATCTGTGGAAGCAAAAGTTTGTCCAGGTGGGATGTATACACAGAGAATCGTAACTTTAAAACCCATATTAACCTGTACTGCAGTGGATAAGATGTTTGACACAATTGGCTTGTGAGTGTGAGGAATATGATCTTTTATCAGTATACCGATACCGTGCACTGAGTTTAGGTTGCCAGGTGAGTTAGAAAAGTAGCCAATGTATGATTTTGGTAACTTTGGGACTTTATTATATGCCAGATGAGTTTCTTGTAAAGAGATGATATCGTATTTGCGATCTTTCATTATAAGATTAAGATCGTCATAATTGTTCATGTAGCCGTTAAGGTTCCAATGCAAAATGTTAAAAGATTGGAATGTATTCTGTTGACGGGTATGTTGGTGTATATCTGTTAGTCGATGATTGATCCCGCGGGAGGGAGTGGGTTGCCGACCACATGCAGTGGATGGCGACCCGTCCCCTACCGCGATTGCAACCATCGACGGTGGGGTAGCAGAGGTTATGTTTTTATATGTGTTCATTTGTGTTAAGAGAGTTGATTAAGCTGTCGCTTGAGTAGTTTGTGGGATTATTAAGAGAGTGTGTTTTTGGAAGAGAAGAGTTAATGTGTGTTGTAGGTTGGTTCGGAGTTGGTAAGGTGGGATCACTATTAAGAGAGTTTGTTTTGGTTAATCGTGAGAGAACTTTCTGTTTGTAAGAGGAGAGTGTTGGTTGATCAGTTGAAATGCTTGGGTTGTGTGATGCAACTGCGGTGAGTGGCAGAGGTGAAGAGGGCTTAGGAGATCGGTTGATCACGTGAGTGAGCGGTGCTGTTTGTGATGCAGTGGTGTTAGACTGAGGGGTGGGATCTATGGAAGAGGAATTTTGAGTTTGGGGAGTGTTGTTAATTAGCGTTTTTTTGATGCGCTCAGAAAGAGAAAATGTATTGGAGGAGTGTTGTTTGTTAAGATCACTGTATGTGCGTCTAGCTACACTCATGCTACATTTGTCTCTGATTTTTATTGCTAAAATCTCTTTGTTTTGTAAGAATTTAGGACAGTCTTTAGAAGCAGAAGAATGAGCATCAAAACAGTTAGCGCACATCAACCTTGTGCAGGGCTCGGGGTCATGAGGAGGTAGATTGCAGTTGACGCAGACTTTGCTTCTGGTGCACCTCTTCAATGTATGGCCCAGGAGTTGACAGTTTCGGCATCTCATAGGAGGGGGGATATATTCTCTTACCTTCGCTTTGTACCAACCAATTTCAACGGTTTGAGGCAGGTGATAGAGATCGAAAGTGAATACCATAAGGCCCGTAGGTTCGGTTTTATCATTGATTTTTTTTTGAGAATTTGTACACTTCGGAAACGCCTTGCGATCTCATTTCTGAAATAATTTCCGATTCTTGCACATTTTTTAGCCAAGGTGCGTACACTACACCCTTGGAGGAGTTCAGTTGCTTATGGAGGCTAGCAGTGACTGGTATCTGGCCAGCTAAGACACTTGTTTTTAGGAACTTATCAGCAATAATTTGGCTCTTCGCTAAGAGAAGAATACTGCCGTCTTTCAATATGGAGATGTTATCGTACTCCGTACTGATGGCGTCAATAGATTTTCTTAAGACAAAAATACTTACGGACGAAATAGGTTTGTCCTCGGATTTGGCTGTTATTAAGACAAATTTGGGGTTTTTAGGATTACGGATGGTAGGTAACTCCGGGAACTCAAACGGAGATGTATTCCGTTTATTTTTCTTAGCTTTGGGTTGTTCAGTAGACATATCTGATAATATGTCAAACTGATTACCGGATTTATTACGCGGCCCCGGTGGGCCCATAATGAGTCTAATCAGCAAACAAGTGAGAAAATATTAATCACTTTATGAAGAGAAGAATGAGAAGTAATTTAATTTGATAATAACCGACAAGAGCTTAGGCGGGAAGATGTCACAAAAGAGAAAGGCGTCGAACGGCAGTAGAAGTGAACGAGATGTTTACGCTACGAGAGCCAGACGATGACTGCCCCTATGGGGAGGAATATTTGTTTTAATGACGTTAGAACGCTCATTATCCATAAATTCGTCTACTGGGTCTGGCTCTGGATTTCCATCAAGTTCATCAAGTATTTGATAATAGTTTACATTCATGGTGTTGGAATCAGATTGCGCACTATCACTGTTTGAGTGTAATCCGGGAGGGAAAACGGAATCACCCTCAGATTCAAATCGTGTCCGTTTTCGAATTATTTTTACTAATTTGTATTCGCGAAAAAAGAAAACAGATGTGAACACTGTGACAACTCAATTTAGAATGAACGCAATAATTTATTATATAGTACTTATGAACTCCCAAATATTACAAAAATCTAGATAACTGCTACTGATTTTAAATTCTGAACCTCGTGTTCCATAAATTTATATCGTTTTTATAACCGTTGTTACTTAATATTATGTCTGGTATTATATTTGTAAATATGTTCTCATTTTGAACCAACTTAATGGTTTTATGTATATTGTAACAAAATGTTTTACTCATTTGACTCTCATTATAATTGATTCCGACAACACATGTTGTTCGCTCAAAAAACAACGTGTGTGCAAGTAATCTCGGTCTCTAGTGCATTTTAATCTCCAGCTTAATCTCCTAGAAGAGATAAGGCTGGAGAGGTAAAGCTGGAGTGTTGGCTGAATATTAACAGTGGAGTTAGTCGCAGAATAATTACAGATTAGAGCAGTCGAATTATTAAAAATCATTTTGTAAGCAAAAGCTTGTGAAAATCTATACATATAAATATCAATGTTTGTTTGTCCTTTATAGACTCTTAACTGGTAAGTGATAGAGCATTGATGTCTTCGACAACTTTGTTCAGAATTCTGTCAAAAGGGTTTTGGTAGCAACTTTTGTTTGGGGGGATAGCTCCCCATAGAGATAAAGTTGGGGCCTATGTTCAAAGTTCGGCTGATCCTTTCGAGTGATATATCAATCAATAGGTCTTTGAAAATAAGATTGAGCTTTCTTTCGCAGTTTTTCGGTGGAGAGTACCGTGCCTTTCATTAATCCACCACGACTTTGCAACAACTAGTCCTTCAGTAAAAAAAAAAATGATGGCGAATATCATCGAAGCTACTATATTGAATGGAAAATTCAAAGGAGAAGATGTCCTATTGCCTCGCATTCCAATGATCCCAACTGATCTACCATTCCAATTTAAACGTTTTCAGTTTCCAGTGCGACTCGCTTATGCCATTACCATCAACAAGGCACAAGGACAATCCTTACAATTGTGTGGCCTGAATTTAGAAAGTCCGTGCTTCTCTCATGGACAACGGCACGTGGCCTGTTCAGGCGTCAGAAGGCCTTCTAATTTATTCGTTTATGCCACAGATAGAAATTTTTATATTTAACAGCACTTCAATAAACAAAAAAAAGTAAAAATCTTCTTTTTAGTATGTGTATAAACATTAACTTTTTTTTTAATTTGATTTATTTTATGCGTAGCAAAGCGCACCGGGTATAGCTAGTTATAAATAAAAAAAACCAACTTGAAACTAAAAAAATAAATTTATTAATAATTTTCTAAATATAAACAATGATAGTTTTTTTACGTATCTGTATTGTAATGTATTACAATTGTCACGCATTTTCGTACTAAGTTATATTAAACAGAAATGTTTCGCGAAAAATATTCGCTTAAATTTTATTGCTAAGCTATGATTGCACGAAACAAGTGCAATGACAAGAGTCAGGTTTCCTTATTTATATCAATTATAATATCTTTCAAAGTGTAACATCAAATCTTAATTTTAATTATAATACACGTAACTCGGAATATTAATTGAAAATAAATCTTTCCTGACTTTTGAGCATGCGTTACTCCCTTGTTCTTCTACATATTTCATAAGTTATTATATATATATATATATATATATATATATATATATGCTATCTACCAGGTCTACCCGTATGAAGTGAGCGCCCAGATACAAATGTCTCGATAGGGAACATTTGTTGTGAACGAGCTCCTATTTTTTTTTTTTTTTTGGTTGGCTATGACGTCTTTAAAAAATATTTAGTATACATCAAGTCATTGAACAGACAACATCATATTTTTTCATCGCGTTAAAAATGTCGAATTTTGAACCAGAAAGTGATGATTTGCGGAAAGCATTAATTTTTTTTGTTTTCATTTGAAGAAAAGTGCTGCAGAGCTACATCGAATGCTTTTCGAGGCATATGGTGATCATGCTCTATCACAAGCAACAGATGGTTTCAACCGTTCAGACATAATGATTTTTATGTGAGAGATGAAAAACGTGGAAGTAATTGGCGTAAACATAGTACAGTGTTCCCAACTCATGCTCATCTGTGGTAATAACGGAAACTCTTACCAAACGTCCTTGGCGTCGCGCGTCCTAACTTATCAATTAAAGACGGTAAGCCGAAATATTAACAACATTCGCAATTAAGATGGAAGTTCTTTAGCCATCAGACAAGTTTAAAATAGTGTTAGAATTAGAATATTAGCTTCAGGAATTTAATGGTGATGAAAGTTGTACAGTGGAGTTTTTGGACAGAGTTGACTCATTATCAGCTACATTTGTGTACTTTGACAAAATTGCCACTACACTTTTGGTAGGCTAAATAAAGGATAAAATCGTAGGAAGAGCAAGATGCGAATTGCAGAAACACGGACGATTTAATTCATGGAGAGAAATAAGAAGCATTATAAAAGAAAATTTTGGTGAAAAGCTTTCGACAAATACGCTCCTCGATAAAATAAAAATAAAATTAGAACTATAGAAGTATATATATATAGAAGGCATCAAAATAATAATCATCGCCAACACTTTCTGAATCAAGGTCAATCTTACGTCAGACCACAAAGGCAAGAACATAATTATGAACGAATTGAACAACAGCGCCAAAGTGCCAATAACACTAACATGAACGCTCGACAAAACACTAGGTACCGCCAAGGTGAACATACTGGTTCGCAACGGCCAAATTTTCACAACTTTTTCAATGAACATCGAAATAACTACAATCCTAGTGCCCAGTCCCGACAATCAAGTAGTGGGTATAGACAAAGCGAGTCTATGGATATAGCCTTGACTGAAGGAACTTTAAACAATATTCCAAATTTTCACAACAACAGGGAAAACGATTACCCTATATAATCTGTGAGGCCGAATGTAGTATTATAAACTCTAAGCTGTGTAACCCAAAGTGGAGAGTAGAATGTAATATCCACATTCTACGAGCTTTTGGTGGATGTGTAAAGTCCGATATAATGTACAGAATTCAAACAAGAAAATTATTTTGCCAATTTTTTAGAATACGGTTTTCATCACTCATTTGACAGCGTAATAGGAAATAATATTCTTTATAACCAAAATCCTATTATTAATTATAAAAACCGGTCTTTAATTGTTGGTGATGTAGTTATAAAGTTTTTTTTTAGTAAAAGCGAAGAAGAAGCTGTGTAACTCAAAGTGGAGAGTAGAATGTAATATCCACATTCTACGAGCTTTTGGTGGATGTGTAAAGTCCGATATAATGTACAGAATTCAAACAAGAAAATTATTTTGCCAATTTTTTAGAATACGGTTTTCATCACTCATTTGACGGCGTAATAGGAAATAATATTCTTTATAACCAAAATCCTATTATTAATTATAAAAACCGGTCTTTAATTGTTGGTGATGTAGTTATAAAGTTTTTTTTTTAGTAAAAGCGAAGAAGATTTTGTGAGAAACTGTTAGAATTCTAAGCTCTCAGTTATATATAACAATGAAATTTTTAATGACAGAATCAATGGCATGATTTTTGTAAGCCAATTAAATAGTTCGGATATTTATAAATTGAAAAATTTACTTTCATAATACAAATTTATTTTCCATTAAGAAGGCGACATGTTAACCTTTACTAGCAATGTTATACACCAAATCGGGGTCGAACCGTGTGATGTTGCAAAAACAGATTTTTCAACTAAGCATCATGAATGACGTGCTGAGGGATTTAATAAATAAAATATGTGTCATATATCTGGATGACATATTAGTTTTTTTTTATTAGGTACATCGTAGCTGGCACCAAACTAGACCAACTTAAGGACAAACATCTCTAAAAGATCGGATTCTTCTCATGTAAATTCACAGAACACAACTCAATACTGCACGTATGATAGAGAGCTGCTTGCAATATATCTAGTCATAAAATGTTTTAAGCATCTTTTGATGGTCGATAAATAACTTTCCAGACCGACCCCAAGCCATTTATGAACCCTTTCCAGCACAAGTCCGATAAGATATCCCAACGTCGACTAAGACACCTAGACTACATTTCGTGGTACACTACGGACATCGTGGTTTTGTCTGCTGCAGGCAATCAAGCGGCAGGTGCATAATCCGGCGTTAGCGCCATATTCACAAAGACCAAGATACACCATCAACTTTTACCAGCAGCACAAAAAGACGACACAGAACTTAAAGAATACTAAAAACCTTAAGAATTCGACAAATTCACACATTAAAATACAAAAACTTACAATAGAACCAGATTGTCATATTTACTACCATATTGTTTTATATTATTTTATAATAACTTTGCAACGTGGTGGAAGTGATTTTTTGCCCAGAGGATTTTTTTTAATTCAATCGCTCATTATCCATAACTTCGTCTACTGGGTCTGGCTCTGGATTTCCAGTTTGTTCATTAAGTATTTTATAATATTTTACATTCATAGTGTTGGAATCAGATTGCGCACTATCACTGTTTGAGTGTAATCCGGGAGGGAAGACGGAACCACCCTCAGATTCAAATCGTACCCGTTTTCGAATTATTTTTACCAATTTGAATTCTCGAAAAAAGAAAACACATGTGAACATTGTGACAACTCAATTTAGAATGAATGCAATAATTTATTATATAGTACTTATGAATTCCCAAATATTACAAAAATCTACTACTGATTTTAAATTCTGAACCTCGTGTTCCATAAATTTATATGGTTTTTATAACTGTTGTTACTTAATATTATGTCTGGTATTATATTTGTAAATATGTTCTCATTTTGAACCAACTTAATGGTTTTATGTATATTGTAACATTTGTATTGTTGGTTGAGGCCCAGGTCCACCCCGGACTGTAGCGCCGCAAGAAGAAGAAGTATATTGTAACAAAATGTTTTACTCCATTGACAACACATGTTGTTCGATCAAAAAACAACGTGTGTGCAAGTAATCTCGGTCTCGAGTGCATTTTAATCTCCAGCTTCATCTCCTAGAAGAGATAAGGCTGGAGAGGTAAAGCTGGAGTGTTGGCTGAATATCAAAAGTGGAGTCAGTCGCAGAATAATTACAGACTAGAGCAGTCGAATTATTAAAAATCAATTTGTACGCAAAACTTTGTGAAAATCTATGTATATAAAAATCAATGTTTGTTTGTTTGTTTGTCCTTTATAGACTCTTAACTGGTAAGAGGTAGAGCATTGATGTCTTCTTCTTCAACTTTGTTCAGAATTCTGTCAAAAGGGTTTTGGTACCAACTTTTGGTTGGGGGCATAGCTCAACATAGAGATGAAGTAGGGGCCTATGTTCAACTTTCGACTGATCCTTTCGAGTGATATATCAATATCATAAGATTGAGCCCTGTTTCGCAGTTTTTCGGTAGAGAGTACCGTTAGAAATATATGAAGCTTTAAAAAGTTTGACCGCCTCTAATTTCCACACAATTGTGCCTACAAATCTGGCAAAATCATGGAAAATCCGTCACAATGAATACTTTCAACTAAAATTAGTTCAAGCAGTCAGGCTTAGACACTTTGGGAGTTATTGGTCAAAATCTTTAAAACATCAATATGCAAATTTTGAAAAAGTAAAAACGATGATGATCTGGGTCAACGCTCTAAGGGAATATAATTAACCAACCATCATTTCGAATAATAAATTGGAGATATCGCAGGTTAAATGCTTTTTGTTTCCCATATATTTTCCTCGCTGTAACCAGTGAATCGACACGAGCCTCAGTGGAGTCACGCACATTGTACAATTCATCCCCTAAATACACACACAACGTGTTGCAGTGGGTCATGCCACAGGGGCAGCTTCGATGTTGAGGAGGAGGACGGCGGCATGCTTGTCGTTGCTCGGCTAAGCTCGACGGACGGGGGCGGTTCTTGTCCACTCCTCAGACATCACCCAATTGCACACAAAAGAAATCATGCCTGTTCTAGCTAAGGGAAAATAGAAGGAAGGGGACGAAAAGGTTGAAAGAGAAAAGAGAGCCTAATACCCTCACCAGACTGCGGACGGACATCAAAGATAGTGAAGAAAGTGGGAAGGGAAAGGGAAGAGAAAGGCGTTCAAAGTGCCTATGCCTTCACCAACAAATAAGGCCGGAAGGGGCATCGCGGGTCTAGCTACCTAACCTACACTTAACCTAAACTAACCTACCTACCTTCAAATTAAACCTACCCTATATCTATACTAACTTAAAACTACCTAACCTAAGCCCTACTCGCCAATAACGCCCTTCCAGCGTCATTTGCCAGTGGAGGTTCGTTGAGAACCTAAGGGTGCCTGATGTCATTGGCACTACTCGCCTGCCCACCCCTCATGTCACCGATGACATGACCGATGCTATCTCCCTTGGCGGTTTTGCGGGAGTTAGCCCCTCAGCGGAGACGTTAGCCACGGCCTAACGCTCCACCCTGTCCACTACCCCAAGAAGGACGGCCTTCTCTTCACTCTACACACACATTCCGGCAAAACGAAACTACTCCATCTTAAAATAAAACACTCACACTCATTATAAAATATAAAATTCCAGTTTTTTATTTAGCCGAAAAAGGAAGTAACTTCAAACTTAGCCCCTAACAAAAACAACTAAACAGAACAATTCAGAAAAAAAAAAGCAACTTAAACTAAGAAAAAACTGAAAAAAAAAATCCAAACTAACTTAAAATGAATTAAAATGAAAAAAAAAAGGATAAAGCAACAAATTTAAAGTAAAATAAATTCCAACTTAGGGGCTGGGTGGTAACCCTGGCTACAGCACTACGGACAATACACCACATGTACTGAAGTCTCCAACTACGAGATGGTTACTCACAGGTTGTTTCTTGTCCCCCGACGTCCTGCGCGCAGCACGGTGAAGGATCCTCCTGGAATTAATTTCGATAATTGTGGGGTCTCTGCCCTCTTATCGCGAACACTCACGAACGAATACTAGAGCCAGGTTCACAAGAAATTCACAACTAACTAATTAAATTTATTAATTCAAAAATTAAAGCAAAACTTATTAACTATACTTAAACTAAACAAATTCAATTCACTTCAAAACTATTCTCCAGTCCTGGCTTCTTTCACCACTTGCGGCTTCCACTGCACTGGTTCGGTTTCCCGGACTTCCAATAAGGCACAGCACTTCGGTGTTTAACTGAGTGGCACTTCACTTCCTTACCACACTGTAGTGGAGCGGACTTTGTCACTTCGTTTTATGTATATATTTATATATTGACCGCGTCGAGGTCAGTGTGGCTTTTCAAGTATATATATATATATGTAAACATGTATGCACACCCTTTGTCACTGTTTATTAAATAAAACACTATTTGTCGCTGGGTTTTGTTATTTTCACCCTGGAGCTGTGCACTTTTGCACTTTGTGTGTGCCTTTGTACTTTGTCCTCCCTTCTTTTTGTTTCTTGTTCGAAGGTTCTTCCTTCTTTTATTTTAATATTATTTTGCACTTTTTTTTTGTTTTTTTTTTCTGTTCACTTTTAAATTTTTGTGCACCTTTTTTCAAACAAGAACTCCTTTTTTTTTGTTTTTTTATGTTTTATCATAAAGCCCGCGCTTCTTGCAAAAACTCTCTCGTCGCTTTTTCTTTGTTTTCAAAGTCACCCTTTTTTTCTCCCCATGTGAACTCGGCCTTTAATTGTTCCGAATCATGTCTTCGTCATTTTGCTCTTTCTCTCAAGCTTTCCTCTTCTTTCCATTCACTGGAAAGTTCCACTCGCACCCTATTGTCGTGCTGCTCCAACAAATACGATGTAAACATCTGTCCGTCTTGTTTACGCTTGCGCGCACGTCTTAATCAAAATATTGTTTATTATTTTATTATCCCGATGCATGCGGTACTAGGTGTCACCGATGACATGACCAATGCTATCTCCCTTGGCGGTTTTGCGGGAGATAGCCCCTCAGCGGAGACGTTAGCCACGGCCTAACGCTCCACCCTGTCCACTACCCCAAGAAGGACGGCCTTCGCTTCACTCTACACACACATTCCGGCAAAACGAAACTACTCCATCTTAAAATAAAACACTCACACTCATTATAAAATATAAAATTCCAGTTTTTTATTTAGCCGAAAAAGGAAGTATCTTCAAACTTAGCCCCTAACAAAAACAACTAAACAGAACAATTCAGAAAAAAAAAGCAACTTAAAGTAAGAAAAAACTGAAAAAAAATCCAAACTAACTTAAAATGAATTAAAATGAAAAAAAAAAGGATAAAGCAACAAATTTAAAGTAAAATAAATTCCAACTTAGGGGCTGGGTGGTAGCCCTGGCTGCAGCACTACGGACAATACACCACATGTACTGAAGTCTCCAACTACGAGACGGTTACTCACAGGTTGTTTCTTGTCCCCCGACGTCCTGCGCGCAGCACGGTGAAGGATCCTCCTGGAATTAATTTCGATAATTGTGGGGTCTCTGCCCTCTTATCGCGAACACTCACGAACGAATACTAGAGCCAGGTTCACAAGAAATTCACAACTAACTAATTAAATTTATTAATTCAAAAATTAAAGCAAAACTTATTAACTATACTTAAACTAAGCAAATTCAATTCACTTCAAAACTATTCTCCAGTCCTGGCTTCTTTCACCACTTGCGGCTTCCACTGCACTGGTTCGGTTTCCCGGACTTCCAATAAGGCACAGCACTTCGGTGTTTAACTGAGTGGCACTTCACTTCCTTACCACACTGTAGTGGAGCGGACTTTGTCACTTCGTTTTATGTATATATTTATATATTGACCGCGGCGAGGTCAGTGTGGCTTTTCAAGTATATATATATATATATGTAAACACGTATGCACACCCTTTGTCACTGTTTATTAAATAAAACACTATTTGTCGCTGGGTTTTGTTATTTTCACCCTGGAGCTGTGCACTTTTGCACTTTGTGTGTGCCTTTGTACTTTGTCCTCCCTTCTTTTTATTTCTTGTTCGAAGGTTCTTCCTTCTTTTATTTTAATATTATTTTGCACTTTTTTTTTGTTTTTTTTTTTTTTTTTTTCTGTTCACTTTTAAATTTTTGTGCACCTTTTTTCAAACAAGAACTCCTTTTTTTTTGTTTTTTTATGTTTTATCACAAAGCCCGCGCTTCTTGCAAAAACTCTCTCGTCGCTTTTTCTTTGTTTTCAAAGTCACCCTTTTTTTCTCCCCATGTGAACTCGGCCTTTAATTGTTCCGAATCATGTCTTCGTCATTTTGCTCTTTCTCTCAAGCTTTCCTCTTCTTTCCATTCACTGGAAAGTTCCACTCGCACCCTATTGTCGTGCTCCTCCAACAAATACGATGTAAACATCTGTCCGTCTTGTTTACGCTTGCGCGCACGTCTTAATCAAAATATTGTTTATTATTTTATTATCCCGATGCATGCGGTGCTCGGTGTGCAAAATTTTAAAAAAAAAAAAAGGAAACTACAATGTGGCTATTGCCTCCACATTATGGCTGTATATTGGTCATCGAGGGATCCCCTTCGGCAGGTAAGTTTACCCACGGGACTTAACAGGTACTTTAGTTTTCTTTTTGTTTTCTTTTTTTCAGGTCACAGGATGGATGGTGGATGGGGATGGAGGACTGAGAAACAGGTATGTAACGAAGATTTTCTAATTATTATCTAACTCTTATTTATTTGCAGGTAGGGATTTGTCGCAACAGGATCGACGACGGTTTATGAGTGGCCGTGAGTAAACCGGCCTCGTAAAAAAGGGAAATGCTTACCTGGATTCTTGGTGTTAAAACCGGGCAACGTGTGGCAAGGGCCCACGCCCTGAGTTTAAAAGTCTCATGCTCTGCCAACTTCATTATCCGGGCTTCAACATTTATACTTAACCTACGTAATAAATATCACAGATTATCTATCACTTGCCTCTAGGTTGAGGTTGTATCTGTTGGGCCTTTACACCTCCGGATGAGCGCAACCTGCTGTCCTCATCTTCTCCCCTAGGGCGTATACTTAACCCAGTATCACAGATCCATAAATAAAAATCAAAAAAGTTAAATATATAAATATAAATAAATAAATAAATATATAGATACTTAACCTAGCATAATCCAGCAAACGGCATGCTAGAGTGCGTGAAATCAGTCTTAATTCTCTACTACGCGTGAAGGTCCTTGGCATGGAAGGTTCCTACCTTTTCTCCTCGCAAATTGCCAACCTCATAGAGGCTTTTGCCCTTCACGGCGAGGATTACCCCTTTCAGGTATTTTGGACCGAGCTTCGCATTGTAATTGTCCAGTACGTTGCTCTGTTTAAAGTAGCGTCTGTAGATGATTTGCCCTACCCTATACGTCACGTCTCTACTCCTAGTATTGTAGATTTTTGTCCCCTTCTGGTGAGCCAGCCTAAGGTTTTCGAACACTTTTCTCCTAACCAAGTCTAATTTGTCCGCCCTTGTCATGTTCGCTAGCTCGGTATCCTTTAACATGTCCAGCCTTCGGAACACTTCGTACGCTTGACCGTGCTGGATCATCGGTGTACCAAATACGACGTAGTATGGTTCAAACATGGTCGCATCGTGCGTTACACTCCTCAGAGAGAATGCCGCGTCACTCAGGTGGAGATCCCAGTTACGTTGATCCCCGTCGATATATGACCGTAACTTAGCCAGTATCGACCGGTTCACACGTTCCGACGCATTCGCCTGAGGTGAGTAAAACGCGGTGCGAACATGTTTGACTCCGTATTTCTTTAGAAAGCTGGCAAACAACTCGGAAACGAATTGCTTACCATTGTCAGAATGAATGTATTCAGGTACACCGAAGATATGGAATATACCTTCTTCTAGATACCTAACTACCTCAGCTGCCGTTGCTTTCCTCAAGGGTTTAACAAATATAAACTTACTAAAATGATCTAGAACCATAAATATATGTGTGTTACCTAGTTTCGTCCGTGGGCATGGTCCTAAGAAGTCAATATAGAGTCGCTGAAAAGGCCGCTCCGTAACTGTCTGTTTGCCCATCGGTGGCCGAGAGATTTGATTAGTGGCTTTATTGATCTTACATGTTTCGCAGGACTTAACCCAGTCCTGCACGTCCGTGACCATACCTGGCCAATAATATTTTTGCCTTAATTTGGCCAACGTTTTATCTCCGGTCCGTAATCCCGTTCGTCTGTAAACAAATCCGTCCGAAACGCACAGGTCTGGTAGTTTGTCTTTGTTGTTAGTCACTGTCTTCTTTAACTCCTCATACTCCGTTGTGGCGAAGTATGGAGAGCTGAAGTCAACTACCAGGGCCTGTTTAGAAGCGAGCTCTTCCATATGGACGCGCGAGAGAGTGTTAGGGACTACGTTTTGGATACCCTTCCTATGCTCAATCACAAAGTCGAAGGCTTGGAGCTTCAGGCTCCATCTGGCCAATCGACCAGACAGATCCTTCTGCGTCATCAACCACTTCAAACTTTCGTGATCAGTGATTATAGTAAAGGGCAATCCTTCCACGTAAGCCCTGAACTTCTTCACTGACAAAACGGCCGCATAGCACTCAAGTTCCGTCACACTGTAATTCCGCTGGGCGGGATTCAGCTTCTGGGACATGAACGCTATCGGTCGTTCGTTGTTCTCCGCATCCATTTGGAAAAGAACGCTTCCGACGCCTGTTGTTGATGCGTCACACTGAATATAAAAGCGTTTTTTGAAGTCCGGATTCGTAAGTATTGGTGCGGACACCAAAGTCTTTTTGAGATTTTCAAACGCGTGTAGCGCCTCGTCTGTCATCTCGAATGACTCGCCTTTCTTTAAACAGTCGGTCATGAGAGCTGTTATAGACGCAAAATTTGGGATAAAGCGTCTATACCAGCCAGTCATCCCTAGAAACCGACGGAGCTGCTTGGGCGTCTTCGGGACTGGGAAGTTCTCGACCGCCGATACCTTGTCAGGATCTGTTCGTAGACATCCATCACCAACGATGTATCCCAGGTACTTTATCTCTTTATAGCAGAACTTGCTCTTCTCCACATTGATGGTCAGCCCAGCATTCTTTAGGCATGCTGCTACTTCTCCGAGAAGTCTGACATGAGACTCAAAATCTGGAGAGCACACCAAGAGATCATCTAGATAGATGAAGACATTCTCTTTCAACCGAGAGGGTATGACTTTATCCATCAGCCTACACATTCTCTGGGCAGCGTTACACAGTCCGAAGGGCATCACCGTGAACTGGTATAACGGCCGTCCAGGGACTGTGAAGGCCGTCTTCTCTCTTGACTTGGGCTCCAGCGGAATCTGCCAGAATGCATCCATTAGATCAATCCCGGAGATGTAGTGGGGCTCCTGTAGCCTGCTGAGGAGACCCTCAATGTGAGGAAGAGGGTATGCGTCTTTCTTCGTTACTGAATTTACTTTACGTGAATCCAAACACAACCTGTTCTTACCAGGCTTGCGCACCAGAACAACTGGAGAACTCCAAGCACTGTTACTTTCCTCAATAACTCCCAACGAGAGCATCCTATCGAGCTCATCGTATAGGAGCTTTTGTATCGCTGGAGAGATCGGGTAGTGCCTCTGTTTGATGGGCATCTTTTTATCTTCCACCTCTATAATATGCTCTTCGAGGCTAGTCTTTCCCAATCCCATTACAGCGAAGGAAGGGAACAGTAGCTTGGCTTCCTCAAGCTGCTTGGATTGCTCTGGCGAGAGTACCTGTAGAGGGTTACATGTTGCCGCTGGTGACGGAGTGTCTACCTCTGCGACTATGTTAGGAGCGATCTTCAAAGCGCTCCAAAAGTCAACCCCTAAGTATAAATTTTGTTGGAGGGTCGGCACGACGTATATTTCCATTTCTTGTGTTCGTCCACCCCAAAAGACCTGTGTCACAAAGCGTCCCTCGATGTTCTGGTGGCTCCCGTCTGCTGTCTTCACTCCTATGTTTAGATTCTTTAGCTGAACTCCATGTCTTTTCACAAATTCGTGGGCTCGTTTACCAAGGCAAGTCACGGATGCTCCGCTATCCAATAGGCCCAACATCTCTTCGCCGTCGATATTGACTTTAGCGAAGGGCCTATTGTCGTCACTAGTTGTTATCACCGATTCAGCTATCTTTTGTCGGAGTCGCCTAGCCACCGCGACTTTTTCCCTAAGTTGTTTGATCTTTTTGTAATTCCGATGCTTCTCTAGCACCTTCGTCACTTCCTCGTTGAAGATCCGGCGCCTCGCTTCCTCGTAATCGCGCAGCCTCTGATGAAGACTCTTTCGAGAAGGTAATGCCTTCACCGCTTGAGTCTCCCTGTCGTCAGGTCTTTTCAGGATTTTTACAGGTGGCGCTTCGATTCCGGGACTTCCATCTTCGTTGACGGGTTCGTCCCGGCCTCTCCGCCAACCCTCCTGTTTCCCTGACAAGCTGCGCATATTACGGAAGCATTGGTCTGCCCGCAGACGAAGCAAGTCAGGGCATGGAACCTACCCGGACAACCATTCGGGTCAGCAGCCGCACTACAACCTGGGGCGTTTGCGTCCTGTTGCCTGTGTTCGTGGTTGTTTTGTGTTCTGGTCGTCCAGTTCGTATTTGTCGCGTAAGTCTGTCTCGTTGGTCGTCGTGGCTGTAGAGCAGCTACTTCAGGCTCTCCGTCATGACAATCCGGGCCATAGCTTCCTTGTCCGTACTCTACCTCGCTGACTCCGCGCCGGTATCTCCTCTCCCTATACTCGTTCAGGTGGTCTTCGGCGCTCCGACAAACATCTCTCAGATCTTCGATGCTCTTTACGTTGCATCGAAAGATCATCGTCGCTATCCTCTCGCTGAGATTCCTCCGCACGATGTAAATGAGGTCGTCCTCCCTCGGCCGGTTCCTCATGCTGAGGACCATTGTCCTTATGTCTGCATAATACTCGTCGAAGGTCTCTTGGGGTCTTTGTAGCCGCTGGGTGATCTGTTGCCAAATGTCCTGGTCGTTCTTTCGATTTCGGAACTGTTTTATAAAGTCCAGTTTTAGCCGGTAATAATCATATGTTATGTCGCCCTGCCGCTCTTCCCTTATTTGCCAGTACCATTGCTCGGCAGGGCCCGTCAGAAGATAGTGGAAACTATTGAAGAGCTGTTCGGTGGACAGTCCATTTTTTTCCATCAAGGTCTCCACTCGGAAGAAGAAACTGTCCACCGACATTGTCTTAGTCGTGCCATCGAATTTCACCCCCCACTTGTGTACGTCCACTTTCGGGTATCTGGGGTGGGGGTTCGGTAACTGGTACCAGTTTCTTGATTCTGCCTCGCCGCGCCATCTGTCCTGTCCTGTTGGCGTCGAGTGTCTGTTTTCTGTCCACCGTCGTTCTGGTTCGTGTGGGGGTTCGGGTGGAGGAGATGGTTCCCTACGGCGGGGCATGGCTGATCCTTCGAGACGTTCCACCTTTTCTTTTAACGTCGCCATGCCATCCGACACAATGCGGATGTCCCCCATCATCCGTGCCAAGTTGCTGGCGACCGCCTTTATCACGCCGTCTTCTGTTCTCTTCACCGTCGTAGAGATCATCTCCTGAAGTTGGCGATGCAGGAGCGTACCGTCCGTTCCCGGTCCGTCTCTAGTCTTCCCGTCTCGGTCGCCACCTGATTCGTCGTCTCTCTGTTTTCTCCTCGTCCCGCCGGAAGTCTCCGTTTCCACCCAAGAGTCCGTGCGTCTTGGTCCAGCGTCAGGTTCGCGTCTTGGGAGGGCTGCACCCAGCTCTTCATCCCCCCATGATGGAGCGATGGGCTGGTGTACCTCCGGTCTTGTCGCGTTGTAGTCGTCTATTGGCTGGAACGAAACCTCCCGGTGGTAAGGATTAACCCCCTGATCCACAGGTGGCCCCGGAAGTACGTCCGTGGGTACGTATCGTCCCTCCTGCACCGCCCGTCTTGTCGCGTATCTAGCTGCCGCTACAGTGTTGCCAGTGCCCGTGGTCCTTGGAACCGCTCCAGTGCCAATGAAGCCTTGCACGTGGCCTTGATGTTGGTCTGCCATTTTCCTTCAGCCTATCTACCCCTCTTCTATATTTTTTTTTTTTTTTTTTTGTGTTTCTACTCCTATCTACTACTACTACTCCTATTTATTTCCTACTATTAACTACTTCTGATTATCCAAAAAAATATAATATAGTAATATAGATGTATGTATAACTATGTTAACGTATGTGTTTGCTTGTAGTAATTCAGATTTTGTGTATTGTTGATTAGATGTTTGTTAAATGTATTTATATTTATTATGCTGCCTTTGTGTGTGTAGAGTTCCAGGTCGGTTTTCCAGTCGCTTGCTTGGGTAGATTTCACTGACCGGGGAGCTTCGCGATCGACCGTAACTAACTCCTCAGGATCTCAACGAAGTGATGGAGATCAACTCTTTCACTTCAACCACAACTTCGAACAGTCTTGACCGTTCTGAAGGTTGGCTGCATGTCAGATGCTGATTGCTCCAACACGAGCTAAGCTTCCAGGCTATGTGTCCACGCCTCACGAAGAATCGGATGTTAAAACCCTGATTCTTGGGCAGCAGCTGACACTTTAGCCTTTCCACCCGCTCTGTTCTCTGACTCCTCAGAAGCCTCCAGCTACCTCACTAGATCTTCCAGCCGAAGCCTGAAAATCGGACAGCCGCCTTCAGTTTATGAGCAGTCAGAGGAACTTTGAAGGCTTTGAACTTTAAAGAAAGGTAAAAGTTCGGAGAATTGAAAGAAAACTACCGGACGGACGCGGCTATCGCAAGTCCACGGCAGTGACCTTCGTAAGGGAAGATCACTCCCTTGAAGTCACGATTGGCCTTGAGCCAATTTGGTTAACTATTTTCACCGTGGTAAGCCACGATGAATCTAATACGTTGGGCGCCATTTTGTTGCAGTGGGTCATGCCACAGGGGCAGCTTCGATGTTGAGGAGGAGGACGGCGGCATGCTTGTCGTTGCTCGGCTAAGCTCGACGGACGGGGGCGGTTCTTGTCCACTCATCAGACATCACTCAATTGCACACAAAAGAAATCATGCCTGTTCTAGCTAAGGGAAAATAGAAGGAAGGGGACGAAAAGGTTGAAAGAGAAAAGAGAGCCTAATACCCTAACCAGACTGCGGACGGACATCAAAGATAGTGAAGAAAGTGGGAAGGGAAAGGGAAGAGAAAGGCGTTCAAAGTGCCTATGCCTTCACCAACAAATAAGGCCGGAAGGGGCACCGCGGGTCTAGCTACCTAACCTACACTAAACCTAAACTAACCTACCTACCTTCAAATTAAACCTACCCTATATCTATACTAACTTAAAACTACCTAACCTAAGCCCTACTCGCCAATAACGCCCTTCCAGCGTCATTTGCCAGTGGAGGTTCGTTGAGAACCTAAGGGTGCCTGATGTCATTGGCACTACTCGCCTGCCCACCCCTCATGTCACCGATGACATGACCGATGCTATCTCCCTTGGCGGTTTTGCGGGAGTTAGCCCCTCAGCGGAGACGTTAGCCACGGCCTAACGCTCCACCCTGTTCACTACCCCAAGAAGGACGGCCTTCGCTTCACTCTACACACACATTCCGGCAAAACGAAACTACTCCATCTTAAAATAAAACACTCACACTCATTATAAAATATAAAATTCCAGTTTTTTATTTAGCCGAAAAAGGAAGTAACTTCAAACTTAGCCCCTAACAAAAACAACTAAACAGAACAATTCAGAAAAAAAAAAGCAACTTAAACTAAGAAAAAACTGAAAAAAAAAATCCAAACTAACTTAAAATGAATTAAAATGAAAAAAAAAAGGATAAAGCAACAAATTTAAAGTAAAATAAATTCCAACTTAGGGGCTGGGTGGTAACCCTGGCTACAGCACTACGGACAATACACCACATGTACTGAAGTCTCCAACTACGAGATGGTTACTCACAGGTTGTTTCTTGTCCCCCGACGTCCTGCGCGCAGCACGGTGAAGGATCCTCCTGGAATTAATTTCGATAATTGTGGGGTCTCTGCCCTCTTATCGCGAACACTCACGAACGAATACTAGAGCCAGGTTCACAAGAAATTCACAACTAACTAATTAAATTTATTAATTCAAAAATTAAAGCAAAACTTATTAACTATACTTAAACTAAACAAATTCAATTCACTTCAAAACTATTCTCCAGTCCTGGCTTCTTTCACCACTTGCGGCTTCCACTGCACTGGTTCGGTTTCCCGGACTTCCAATAAGGCACAGCACTTCGGTGTTTAACTGAGTGGCACTTCACTTCCTTACCACACTGTAGTGGAGCGGACTTTGTCACTTCGTTTTATGTATATATTTATATATTGACCGCGTCGAGGTCAGTGTGGCTTTTCAAGTATATATATATATATGTAAACATGTATGCACACCCTTTGTCACTGTTTATTAAATAAAACACTATTTGTCGCTGGGTTTTGTTATTTTCACCCTGGAGCTGTGCACTTTTGCACTTTGTGTGTGCCTTTGTACTTTGTCCTCCCTTCTTTTTGTTTCTTGTTCGAAGGTTCTTCCTTCTTTTATTTTAATATTATTTTGCACTTTTTTTTTGTTTTTTTTTTTTCTGTTCACTTTTAAATTTTTGTGCACCTTTTTTCAAACAAGAACTCCTTTTTTTTGTTTTTTTATGTTTTATCATAAAGCCCGCGCTTCTTGCAAAAACTCTCTCGTCGCTTTTTCTTTGTTTTCAAAGTCACCCTTTTTTTCTCCCCATGTGAACTCGGCCTTTAATTGTTCCGAAAGCCGTTCAAGCTTTCCTCTTCTTTCCATTCACTGGAAAGTTCCACTCGCACCCTATTGTCGTGCTGCTCCAACAAATACGATGTAAACATCTGTCCGTCTTGTTTACGCTTGCGCGCACGTCTTAATCAAAATATTGTTTATTATTTTATTATCCCGATGCATGCGGTACTAGGTGTCACCGATGACATGACCAATGCTATCTCCCTTGGCGGTTTTGCGGGAGATAGCCCCTCAGCGGAGACGTTAGCCACGGCCTAACGCTCCACCCTGTCCACTACCCCAAGAAGGACGGCCTTCGCTTCACTCTACACACACATTCCGGCAAAACGAAACTACTCCATCTTAAAATAAAACACTCACACTCATTATAAAATATAAAATTCCAGTTTTTTATTTAGCCGAAAAAGGAAGTATCTTCAAACTTAGCCCCTAACAAAAACAACTAAACAGAACAATTCAGAAAAAAAAAGCAACTTAAAGTAAGAAAAAACTGAAAAAAAATCCAAACTAACTTAAAATGAATTAAAATGAAAAAAAAAAAGGATAAAGCAACAAATTTAAAGTAAAATAAATTCCAACTTAGGGGCTGGGTGGTAGCCCTGGCTACAGCACTACGGACAATACACCACATGTACTGAAGTCTCCAACTACGAGACGGTTACTCACAGGTTGTTTCTTGTCCCCCGACGTCCTGCGCGCAGCACGGTGAAGGATCCTCCTGGAATTAATTTCGATAATTGTGGGATCTCTGCCCTCTTATCGCGAACACTCACGAACGAATACTAGAGCCAGGTTCACAAGAAATTCACAACTAACTAATTAAATTTATTAATTCAAAAATTAAAGCAAAACTTATTAACTATACTTAAACTAAACAAATTCAATTCACTTCAAAACTATTCTCCAGTCCTGGCTTCTTTCACCACTTGCGGCTTCCACTGCACTGGTTCGGTTTCCCGGACTTCCAATAAGGCACAGCACTTCGGTGTTTAACTGAGTGGCACTTCACTTCCTTACCACACTGTAGTGGAGCGGACTTTGTCACTTCGTTTTATGTATATATTTATATATTGACCGCGGCGAGGTCAGTGTGGCTTTTCAAGTATATATATATATATATGTAAACACGTATGCACACCCTTTGTCACTGTTTATTAAATAAAACACTATTTGTCGCTGGGTTTTGTTATTTTCACCCTGGAGCTGTGCACTTTTGCACTTTGTGTGTGCCTTTGTACTTTGTCCTCCCTTCTTTTTGTTTCTTGTTCGAAGGTTCTTCCTTCTTTTATTTTAATATTATTTTGCACTTTTTTTTTTTTTTTTTTTTTTTCTGTTCACTTTTAAATTTTTGTGCACCTTTTTTCAAACAAGAACTCCTTTTTTTTTGTTTTTTTATGTTTTATCACAAAGCCCGCGCTTCTTGCAAAAACTCTCTCGTCGCTTTTTCTTTGTTTTCAAAGTCACCCTTTTTTTCTCCCCATGTGAACTCGGCCTTTAATTGTTCCGAATCATGTCTTCGTCATTTTGCTCTTTCTCTCAAGCTTTCCTCTTCTTTCCATTCACTGGAAAGTTCCACTCGCACCCTATTGTCGTGCTCCTCCAACAAATACGATGTAAACATCTGTCCGTCTTGTTTACGCTTGCGCGCACGTCTTAATCAAAATATTGTTTATTATTTTATTATCCCGATGCATGCGGTGCTCGGTGTGCAAAATTTTTAAAAAAAAAAAGGAAACTACAATGTGGCTATTGCCTCCACATTATGGCTGTATATTGGTCATCGAGGGATCCCCTTCGGCAGGTAAGTTTACCCACGGGACTTAACAGGTACTTTAGTTTTCTTTTTGTTTTCTTTTTTTCAGGTCACAGGATGGATGTTGGATGGGGATGGAGGACTGAGAAACAGGTATGTAACAAAGATTTTCTAATTATTATCTAACTCTTATTTATTTGCAGGTAAGGACTTGTCGCAACAAACGCACACTAGAAGAAGTGATCGTGTGTTGTTTTGGGAAGTATATATGCTTACGCGTGCATAAATGCGTGCATAAATGCGTGCATAGATGCGTTTATACCCGTGCATAGATTTACCGCTGGTCCAAATCTGAATTTGGATTTGTATATTCAAATACATATGTATACGGTATTTGAATGTACATTACAGTGTAATTATTTCGTATCACGTTTGAATGTTAATACCGAATGTTAAACTACTCCGACAATAGCAAATCAATATCAATATACAAAGGCGACAAAAAATCATTTGAAGCGCTCATTGCACACTAAAGGACTTAAGAGGAAACGAATGTGTTTTCGGAGGTGCGCTAATTTTATAGTTTCGGGTATTTGAACAAACATTTCCCGTTATTCCGCCTTCAACGCTGGCTGACGAACTGAATGCATATTTAAAATTATCCGTTTTATGACGACATGTGCAAAAACTATACTTATAAACCCAAATTGCATCTTGATGGATCCGCTAAACTTTTGCAAAACAATAATTGTATGATGGAAATGGTAAATTGACTGTCGATAGGGTCACACAATTTATCTTATTGCCACCAGACTTCTGCATATTCGCATCAAATGCAGACGAGCCAATACATAAAACATGGGTCAGTGAACGTGCTATATTAGCAGCCAAAAACAACGATGTCAACTCAATTAATTTCACCATTCAAGGTGAAATACCTGGAGAAACGAAAACATATAAATCCATTGATACTGTGATGAACCAAGACGAAGTTGTTAACTATTTAACTGAGTTCTTGAATTCACTTGACTTACCTTTCATACCTCCGCACGTTTTAACATTGAAAATTGGCGTGCCTATCATTCATCCACCACGACTTTGCAACGGCACTAGGCCTTCAGTAAAAAAAAAAATGATGGCGAATATCATCGAAGTTACTATATTAAATGGAAAATTAAAAGGAGAAGATGTCCTACTGCCTCCCATTCCAATGATCCAATTTAAACGTTTGCAGTTTCCAGTGCGACTCGCCTATGCCATAACCATCAACAAGGCACAAGGACAATCCTTACAATTGTGTGGCCTGAATTTAGAAAATCCGTGCTTCTCTCATGGACAACAGTACGTGGCCTGTTCAGGCGTCAGAAAGCCTTCTAATTTATTCGTTTATGCCTCAGATAGAAAAACAAAAAATATTGTATATTAAACAACACTTCAATAAACAAAAAAAGAAAGTAAAAATCTTCTTTTTAGTATATGTATAAACATTAACTTTTTTTAAATTTGATTTATTTTATGCGCAGCAAAACGCGCCGGGTATAGCTAGTTGTAAATAAAAAAAAAAACAACTTGAAACTTAATAAATAAATAAATTAATAATTTTCTAAATATAAAGGACAATGATAGTTTCTTACGTATCTATATTGTAATGTATTACAATTGTCACGCATTTTCGTACTAAGCTATATTAAACAGAAATGTTTCGCGAAAAATATTCTCTTCATTTTTATTGCTAAGTTATGATTGCACGAAACAAGTGCAATGACAAGGGTCAGGTTTCCTTATTTATATCAATTATAATATCTTCATAATATTACTTATAATACAAGTAACTCGGAATATTAATTGAAAATAAATCTTTTCCAAATGTGTGACTTTTGAGCATGCGTTACTCCCTTGTTCTTCTACATATTTCATAAGTTATTATAAATATATATGCTATCTACCAGGTATACCCGTATGAAGTGAGCGCTAAGATACAAATGTCTCGATAGGGAACATTTTTGTGAACGAGCCCCTATTTTTTTGTTTACTTGCTATGACATCTTTAAAAAATATTTAGTATACAACAAGTCATTGAACAGATAACATCATATTTTTTCATCGCGTTAAAAATGTCGAATTTTGTACCAGAAGGTGATGATTTGCGGAGAGCATTAATTTTTTTGTTTTCATTTGAAGAAAAGTGTTGCAGTGCTACATCGAATGCTTTTCGAGGCTTATGGTGATCATGCTCTATCAGAAGCAACATGCAAAAGATGGTTTCAACGGTTCAGACATAATGATTTTAATGTGAGAAATGAAAAACGTCGAAGTAATTGGTGTAAACATAGTACAGTGTTCCCAACTCATGCTCATCTGTGGTACTAACGGAAACTCTTACCAAACGTGCTTAGCGTCGCGCGTTGAAGACGGTTCGCAATTAATATGGAAGTTCTTCAGCCAGCAGACTAGTTTAAAATAGTATTAGAATTAATAAGTAAGCTTCAGGAAATTAATGGTGATGAAAGTTGTGCAGTGGAGTTTTTGGACAGAGTTGACTCATTGTCAGCTACATTTGTGTACTTTGACGAAATCGCCACTACACTTTTGGTAGGCTACATAAAGGATAAAATCGTAGGAAGAGCAAGATGCGAATTGCAGAAACACAGAGGAGTTAATTCATGGAGAGAAATAAGAAGCATTATAAAAGAAAATTTTGTTGAAAAGCTTTCGACAAATACGCTCCTCGATAAAATTAGAACTATAGAAGTGAAAACAACTATCGAAGATTATTATCATAGCATTAGCGAACTTTAAAGTAGGATAAATAATGCGTTTCTATTAGACAACAACCAGATAGGCAGGTATCTAATTTCTTCAAATAATAGGGTAGCATTAGGGGCTTTTAAAAGCAACCTCCCGGAACCTGCAAAGACGATTATTTTTAGCCGAAATCCTCAGACACTAAATGAGGCATATCAAATTTTTGTAGAAATTGGCCATAAGTTATCAGGGCCTAACGAAGATAGGTATCGAAATAATAACCATCGCCAACACTTTCTGAATCAAGGTCAATCTTACGTCAGACCACAAAGGCAAGAACATAATTATGTACGAAGTGAACAACAGCGCCAAAGTGCCAATAACACTAACAGGAACGCTCGACAAAACATTAGGTACCGCCAAGGTGAACCGACTGGTTCGCAAAGGCCAAATTTTCACAACTCTTTCAATGAACATCGAAATAACTACAATCCTAGTGCCCAGTCCAAACAATCAAATAATAGGTATAGACAAAGCGAGCCTATGGATATAGCCTTGAATGAAGGAACTTTAAACAATATTCCCATTTTTCACAACAACAGGGAAAACGATTACCCTATATAATCGTAAATATTCACCTAAAGCCGCTCAGATTCATAATTGACTGTGGGGCCGAATGTAGTATTATAAACTCTAAGCTGTGTAACCCAAAGTGGATAGTAGAATGTTATATTCACATTCTAAGCGCTTTTGGTGGATGCGTAAGATCCGATATAATGTACAGAATACCCCTTTTCAAAAAATTCAAACAAGAAAATTATTTTGTCAATTTTTTAGAATACGATTTTCATCACTCATTTGACGGCATAATAGGAAATAATATTCTTTATAACCTAAATACTATTATTGATTATAAAAACCGGTATTTAATTGTTGGTGATGTAGTTATAATTTTTTTTTTGTTTGTTAAAGCGAAGAAGATTTTGTAAGAAACTGTCAGAATTCTAAGCTCTCAGTTATAGATAACAATGAAATTTTTAATGACAGAATCAATGGCATGATTTTTGCAAGCCAATTAAATAGTTCGGATATTTATAAATTGAAAAATTTACTTTCATCATACAAATTTATTTTCCATTAAGAAGGCAACATGTTAACCTTTACTAGCAATGTTAGACACCAAATTAACACCAAAAATTAAATCCCGATCTACAGCAAGCTCTATCGGTACCCAGAAATACACACAGACGAAGTCAATACACAGATAAACGACATGCTAAAGCAAAAAATTATCCAACCCAGTAGCAGTGATAAAAACGGTCAAAGTCAGTGGAGAATAGTGATAGATTATAGGAAGCTAAACGAGCAAGCAATAGATGACCGCTATCCGCTAACCAACAATCCACAGGCATTTAAAACCAATGTGCATCGGTATCTCCTCTCCCTCTCTTCCTCTATACCTTCGGCCTGTGCTGTGACTTGATCCGGTCACTTAAGGGTACTCGCAACCCCTTTTGCACGCGTCAATTATAAAAAAAAAAAAAAAAGAGCTTTTCGATAAGCTAGGCAGATGTAATTTTTTCCCTACTATTGATTTGGTAAAAGGTTTCCACCAAATCGAGGTCGAACCGGGTGATGTTGCAAAAACAGCTTTTTCAACTTAGCATGGTCATTTCTAAGGATGCCGTTTGAACTAAAAAATGCTCCGGCAACATTCCAGAAAATCATGAATGACGTGCTGAGGGATTTAATAAATAAAATATGTGTCGTATACCTGGATGACATATTAATTTGTTTTTATTAGGTACATCGTAGCTGGCACCAAACTAGACCAACTTAAGGACAAACATCTCTAAAAGATCGGATTCTTCTCATGTAAATTCACAGAACACAAGCCAATACTGCACGTATGATAGAGAGCTGCTTGCAATATATCTAGTCATAAAATTTTTTAAGCATCTGTTTGATGGTCGATAAATAACTTTCCAGACTGACCCCAAGGCATTTATGAACTCTTTCCAGCACAAGTCCGATAAGGCATCCCATAATCCGGCGTTAGCGCCATAGTCACAAAGACCAAGATACACCATCAACTTCTACAAGCAGCACAAAAAGACGACACAGAACTTAAAGAAAACTAAAAACCTAAAGAATTGGACAAATTCACACATTAAAATACGAAAACTTACAATAGAACCAGATTGTCTTATTTACTACCATATTGTTTTATATTATTTTATAATAACTTTGCAACGTGGTGGAAGTGATTTTTTGCCCGAAGGATTTTTTTTAATTAAATAATAATACTATGGGGAGGAATATTTGTTTTAATGACGTTAGAACGCTCATTATCCATAACTTCGTCTACTGGGTCTGGCTCTGTATTTCCAGTTTGTTCATCAAGTATTTGATAATAGCTTACATTCATAGTGTTAGAATCAGATTGCGCACTATCGCTTTTTGAGTGTAATTCGGGAGGGAAAACGGAACCACCCTCAGATTCAAATCGTGCCCTTTTTCGAATTATTTTAACCAATTTGAATTCGCGAAAAAAGAAAACACATGTGAACACTGTGACAACTCAATTTAGAATGAACGCAATAATTTATTATATAGTACTTATGAACTCCCAAATATTACAAAAATCTAGATAACTACTACTGATTTTAAATTCTGAACCTCGTGTTCCATAAATTTATATCGTTTTTATAACTGTTGTTACTTAATATTATGTCTGGTATTATATTTGTAAATATGTTCTCATTTTGAACCAACTTAATGGTTTTATGTATATTGTAACAAAATGTTTTACTCCACTGACTCTCATTATAATTGATTCCGACAACACATGTTGTTCGCTCAAAAAACAACGTGTGTGCAAGTAATCTCGGTCTCGAGTGCATTTTAATCTCCAGCTTAATCTCCTCGAAGAGATAAGGCTGGAGAGGTAAAGCTGGAGTGATGGCTGAATATTAACAGTGGAGTTAGTCGCAGAATAATTACAGATTAGAGCAGTCGAATTATTAAAAATCATTTTGTACGCAAAAGCTTGTGAAAATCTATACATATAAAAATCAATGTTTGTTTGTTTGTTTGTCCTTTATAGACTCTTAACTGGTAAGAGATAGAGCATTGATGTCTTCGGCAACTTTGTTCAGAATTCTGTCAAAAGGGTTTTGGTACTAACTGTTGTTTGGGGGCATAGCTCCCCATAGAGATGAAGTTGGGGCCTATGTTCAAAGTTCGGCTGATCCTTTTGAGTGATATATCAATCAAAAGGTCTTTGAAAATAAGGTTAAGCTTTCCTTCGCAGTTTTTCGGTGGAGAGTACCGTTAGAAAAATATGAAGCCTTAAAAAGTTTGACCGCCTCTAATTTCCACACACTTGTGCCTTATTATTGGTCAAAATCTTTAAAACATCAATATGCAAATTTTGAAAAAAACATAATAAATTATAAAATAATAAATTATACCCGTGCATAGATTTACCGTTGGTCCAAATCTGAATTTGGATTTGTACATTCAAATACATATGTATACGGTATTTGAATGTACATTACAGTGTAATTATTTCGTATCACGTTTGAGTGTTAATACCGAATGTTGAACTACTCCAACAATAGCAAATCAATGTCAATATACAAAGGCGTACAAAAAATCATTTGAAGCGCTCATTGCACACTAAAGGACTTAAGAGGAAACGAATGTGTTTTCGGAGGTGCGCTTATTTTATAGTTTCGGGTATTTGAACAAACATTTCCCGTTATTCCGCTTTCAACGCTGGCTGACGAACTGAATGCATATTTAAAATTATCCGTTTTATGACGACATGTGTAAAAACTATACTTATAAACCCAAATTGCATCTTGATGGATCCGCTAAACTTTTAGCAAAACAATAATTGGATGATGGAAATGGTAAATTCACTTGACTTACCTGGCATGCTCCGCACGTTTTAACATTGAAAATTGGCGTGCCTATCATTCATCCACCACGACTTTGCAACGGCACTAGGCCTTCAGTAAAAAAAAATGATGGCGAATATCATCGAAGCTACTATATTAAATGGAAAATTAAAAAGAGAAGATGTCCTACTGCCTCCCATTCCAATGATCCAATTTAAACGTTTGCAGTTTCCAGTGCGACTCGCCTATGCCATTACCATCAACAAGGCACAAGGACAATCCTTACAATTGTGTGGCCTGAATTTAGAAAATCCGTGCTTCTCTCATGGACAAAAGTACGTGGTCTGTTCAGGCGTCAGAAAGCCTTCTAATTTATTCGTTTATGCCTCAGATAGAAAAACAAAAAATATTGTATATCAAACAGCACTGCAATAAACAAAAAAAGAAAGTAAAAATCTTCTTTTTTGGTATATGTATAAACATTAACTTTTTTTAAATTTGATTTATTTTATGCGCAGCAAAACACGTCGGGTATAGCTAGTTATAAATAAAAAAAACAACTTGAAACTTAATAAATAAATAAATTAATAATTTTCTAAATATAAAGGACAATGATAGTTTCTTACGTATTTATATTGTAATGTATTACAATTGTCACGCATTTTCGTACTAAGCTATATTAAACAGAAATGTTTCGCGAAAGCTATTCGCTTCAGTTTTATTGCTAAGTTATGATTGCACGAAACAAGGCAATGACAAGGGTCAGGTTTCCTTATTTATATCAATTATAATATCTTCATAATATTACTTATAATACAAGTAACTCGGAATATTAATTGAAAATAAATCTTTTCCAAATGTGTGACTTTTGAGCATGCGTTACTCCCTTGTTCATCTACATATTTCATAAGTTATTATAAATATATATGCTATCTACCAGGTATACCCATATGAAGTGAGCGCCAAGATACAAATGTCTCGATAGGGAACATTTTTGTGAACGAGCCCTATTTTTTTGTTTACTTGCTATGACATCTTTAAAAAATATTTAGTATACAACAAGTCATTGAAACGATGACATCATATTTTTTCATCGCGTTAAAAATGTCGAATTTTGTACCAGAAGGTGATGATTTGCGGAGAGCATTAATTTTTTTGTTTTCATTTGAAGAAAAGTGCTGCAGAGCTACATCGAATGCTTTTCGAAGGCTTATGGTGATCATGCTCTATCAGAAGCAACATGCAAAAGATGGTTTCAACGGTTCAGACATAATGATTTTAATGTGAGAAATGAAAAACGTGGAAGTAATTGGCGTAAACATAGTACAGTGTTCCCAACTCATGCTCATCTGTGGTACTAACGGAAACTCTTACCAAACGTGCTTGGCGTCGCGCGTCCCGACTCATCAATTGAAGACGGTTTGCAATTAATATGGAAGTTCTTCAGCCAGCAGACAAGTTTAAAATAGTATTAGAATTAATAAGTAAGCTTCAGGAATTTAATGGTGATGAAAGTTGTGCAGTGGAGTTTTTGGACAGAGTTGACTCATTATCAGTTACATTTGTGTACTTTGACGAAATTGCCACTACACTTTTGGTAGGCTACATAAAGGATAAAATCGTAGGAAGAGCAAGATGCGAATTGCAGAAACACGGACGAGTTAATAAGAAGAAGAAGAGAGAGAGAGAGAAATGGAAGCATTATAAAAGAAAATTTTGGTGAAAAGCTTTCGACAAATACGCTCCTCGATAAAATTAGAACTATAGAAGTGAAAACAACTATTGAAGATTATTATCATAAATATAATAAATAATGCGTGTCTATTAGACAGCAACCAGATAGGCAGGTATCTAATTTCTTCAAATAATAGGGTAGCATTAGAGGCTTTTAAAAACAACCTCCCGGAACCTGCAAAGACGATTATTTTTAGCCGAAATCCTCAGACACTAAATGAGGCATATCAAATTTTTGTAGAAATTGGCCATAAGTTATCAGGGCCTAACGAAGATAGGTATCAAAATAATAATCATCGCCAACACTTTCTGAATCAAGGTCAATCTTACGTCAGACCACAAAGGCAAGAACATAATTATGTACGAAGTGAACAACAGCGCCAAAGTGCCAATAACACTAACATGAACCCTCGACAAAACACTGGGTACCGCCAAGATGAACCGACTGGTTCGCAAAGGCCAAATTTTCACAACTCTTTCAATGAACATCGAAATAACTACAATCCTAGTGCCCAGTCCCGACAATCAAATAGTGGGTATAGATAAAGCGAGCCTATGGATATAGCCTTGAATGAAGGAACTTTAAACAATATTACAAATTTTCACAACAATAGGGAAAACGATTATTCTATATAATCGTAAATATTCACCTAAGGCCGCTCAGATTCATAATTGACTGTGGGGCCGAATGTAGTATTATAAACTCTAAGCTGTGTAACCCAAAGTGGAGAGTAGAATGTAATATTCACATTCTTAGAGCTTTTGGTGGATGTGTAAGATCCGATATAATGTACAGAATACCCCTTTTCAAAGAATTCAAACAAGAAAATTATTTTGCCAATTTTTTAGAATGCGATTTTCATCACTCATTTGACGGCATAATAGGAAATAATATTCTTTATAACCTAAATACTATTATTGATTATAAAAACCGATCTTTAAGTGTTGGTGATGTAGTTATAAAGTTTTTTGTTTAAGTAAAAGCGAAGAAGATTTTGTCAGAATTCTAAGCTCTCAGTTATATATAACAATGAAATTTTTAATGACAGAATCAATGGCATGATTACTGTAAGCCAATTAAATAGTTCGGATATTTACAATTTGAAAAATTTACTTTCATCATACAAATTTATTTTCCATAAAGAAGGCGACATGTTAACCTTTACTAGCAATGTTAGACACAAAATTAACACCAAAAACTAAATCCCGATCTACAGCAAGCTCTATCGGTACCCAGCAATACACACAGACGAAGTCAATACACAGATAAACGACATGCTAAAGCAAAAAATTATCCAACCCAGTAGCAGTGATAAAAACGGTCAAAGTCAGTGGAGAATAGTGATAGATTATAGGAAGCTAAACGAGCAAGCAATAGATGACCGCTATCCGCTACCCAACATGGAAGAGCTTTTCGTTAGCTAGGCAGATGTAATTTTTTTTCTACTATTGATTTGGTAAAAGATTTCCACCAAATCGAGGTCGAACCGTATGATGTTGCAAAAACAGCTTTTTCAACTAAGCATGGTCATTTCTAAGAATGCCGTTTGAACTAAAAAATGCTGCGGCGACATTCCAGAGAATCATGAATGACGTGCTGAGGGATTTAATAAATAAAATATGTGTCATATATCTGGATAACATATTCATTTTTTTTATTAGGTACATCGTAGCTGGCACCAAACTAGACCAACTTAAGGACAAACATCTCTAAAAGATCGGATTCTTCTCATGTAAATTCACAGAACACAAGCCAATACTGCACGTATGATAGAGAGCTGCTTGCAATATATCTAGTCATAAAATGTTTTAAGCATCTGTTTGATGGTCGATAAAAAACTTTCCAGACTGACCCCAAGCCATTTATGAACTCTTTCCAGCACAAGTCCGATAAGGCAATCCTGCGTCGCAAAAACCAAGATACACCATCAACTTCTACAAGCAGCACAAAAAGACGACACAGAACTTAAAGAAAACTGAAAACCTAAAGAATTGGACAAATTCACACATTAAAATACAAAAACTTACAATAGAACCAGATTGTCTTATTTACTACCATATTGTTTTATATTATTTTATAATAACTTTGCAACGTGGTGGAAGTGATTTTTTGCCCGAAGGATTTTTTTTAATTAAATAATAATACTATGGGGAGGAATATTTGTTTTCTCATCGCTCATTATCCATAACTTCGTCTACTGGGTCTGGCTCTGGATTTCCAGTTTGTTCATTAAGTATTTTATAATATTTTACATTCATAGTGTTGGAATCAGATTGCGCACTATCACTGTTTGAGTGTAATCCGGGAGGGAAGACGAAACCACCCTCAGATTCAAATCGAACCCGTTTTCGAATTATTTTTACCAATTTGAATTCTCGAAAAAAGAAAACACATGTGAACATTGTGACAACTCAATTTAGGATGAATGCAATAATTTATTATATAGTACTTATGAACTCCCAAATATTACAAAAATCTACTACTGATTTTAAATTCTGAACCTCGTGTTCCATAAATTTATATGGTTTTTATAACTGTTGTTACTTAATATTATGTCTGGTATTATATTTGTAAATATGTTCTCATTTTGAACCAACTTAATGGTTTTATGTATATTGTAACATTTGTATTGTTGGTTGAGGCCCAGGTCCACCCCGGACTGTAGCGCCACAAGAAGAAGAAGTATATTGTAACAAAATGTTTTACTCCATTGACAACACATGTTGTTCGATCAAAAAACAACGTGTGTGCAAGTAATCTCGGTCTCGAGTGCATTTTAATCTCCAGCTTCATCTCCTAGAAGAGATAAAGCTGGAGTGTTGGCTGAATATTAAAAGTGGAGTCAGTCGCAGAATAATTACAGACTAGAGCAGTCGAATTATTAAAAATCAATTTGTACGCAAAAGTTTGTGAAAATCTATGTATATAAAAATCAATGTTTGTTTGTTTATTTGTCCTTTATAGACTCTTAACTGGTAAGAGGTAGAGCATTGATGTCTTCTTCTTCAACTTTGTTCAGAATTCTGTCAAAAGTGTTTTGGTACCAACTTTTGGTTGGGGGCATAGCTCCCCATAGAGATGAAGTTGGGGCCTATGTTCAACTTTCGACTGATCCTTTCGAGTGATATATCAATATCATAAGACTGAGCCCTGTTTCGCAGTTTTTCGGTGGAGAGTACCGTTAGAAATATATGAAGCTTTAAAAAGTTTGACCGCCTCTAATTTCCACACAATTGTGCCTACAAATCTGGCAAAATTATGGAAAATCCGTCTCAATGAATACTTTCAACTAAAATTAGTTCAAGCAGTCAGGCTTAGACACTTTGGGAGTTATTGGTCAAAATCTTTAAAACATCAATATGCAAATTTTGAAAAAGTAAAAACGCAGTATTGATGATCTGGGTCAACGCGCTAAGGGAATATAATTAACCAACCATCATTTCGAATAATAAATTGGAGATATCGCAGGTTAAATGCTTTTTGTTTCCCATATATTTTCCTCGCTGTAACCAGTGAATCGACATGAGCCTCAGTGGAGTCACGCACATTGTACAATTCATCCCCTAAACACATACACAACGCACACTAGAAGAAGTGATCGTGTGTTGTTTTGGGAAGTATATATGCTTACGCGTGCATAAATGCGTGCATAGATGCGTTTATACCCGTGCATAGATTTACCGCTGGTCCAAATCTGAATTTGGATTTGTACATTCAAATACATATGTATACGGTATTTGAATGTACATTACAGTGTAATTATTTCGTATCACGTTTGAATGTTAATACCGAATGTTAAACTACTCCGACAATAGCAAATCAATGTCAATATACAAAGGCGTAAAAAAAATCATTTGAAGCGCTCATTGCACACTAAAGGACTTAAGAGGAAACGAATGTGTTTTCGGAGGTGCGCTAATATTATAGTTTCGGGTATTTGAACAAACATTTCCCGTTATTCCGCGTTCAACGCTGGCTGACGAACTGAATGCATATTTAAAATTATCCATTTTATGACGACATGTGCAAAAACTATACTTATAAACCAAAATTGCATCTTGAAGGATCCGCTAAACTTTTGCAAAACAATAATTGGATGATGGAAATGGTAAATTGACTGTCGATAGGGTCACACAATTTATCTTATTGCCACCAGACTTCTGCATATTCGCATCAAATGCAGACGAGCCAATACATAAAACATGGGTCAGTGAACGTGCTATATTAGCAGCCAAAAACAACGATGTTAACTCAATTAATTTCACCATTCAAGGTGAAATACCTGGAGAAACGAAAACATATAAATCCATTGATACTGTGATGAACCAAGACGAAGTTGTTAACTATTTAACTGAGTTCTTGAATTCACTTGACTTACCTGGCATACCTCCGCATGTTTTAACATTGAAAATTGGCGTGCCTATCATTCATCCACCACGACTTTGCAACGGCACTAGGCCTTCAGTAAAAAAAATGATGGCGAATATCATCGAAGCTACTATATTAAATGGAAAATTAAAAGCAGAAGATGTCCTATTGCCTCCCATTCCAATGATCCAATTTAAACGTTTGCAGTTTCCAGTGCGACTCGCCTATGCCATTACCATCAACAAGGCACAAGGACAATCCTTACAATTGTGTGGCCTGAATTTAGAAAATCCGTGCTCCTCTCATGGACAACAGTACGTGGCCTGTTCAGGCGTCAGAAAGCCTTCTAATTTATTCGTTTATGCCTCAGATAGAAAAACAAAAAATATTGTATATCAAACAACACTTCAATAAACAAAAAAAGAAAGTAAAAATCTTCTTTTTAGTATATGTGTAAACATTAACTTTTTTTAAATTTGATTTATTTTATGCGCAGCAAAACACGTCGGGTATAGCTAGTTATAAATAAAAAAACAACTTGAAACTTAATAAATAAATAAATTAATAATTTTCTAAATATAAAGGACAATGATAGTTTCTTACGTATTTATATTGTAATGTATTACAATTGTCACGCATTTTCGTACTAAGCTATATTAAACAGAAATGTTTCGCGAAAGCTATTCGCTTCATTTTTATTGCTAAGTTATGATTGCACGAAACAAGGCAATGACAAGGGTCAGGTTTCCTTATTTATATCAATTATAATATCTTCATAATATTAATTATAATACACGTAACTCGGAATATTAATTGAAAATAAATCTTTTCCAAATGTGTGACTTTTGAGCATGCGTTACTCCCTTGTTCATCTACATATTTCATAAGTTATTATAAATATATATGCTATCTACCAGGTATACCTTGTATGAAGTGAGCGCCAAGATACAAATGTCTCGATAGGGAACATTTTTGTGAACGAGCCCTATTTTTTTGTTTACTTGCTATGACATCTTTAAAAAATATTTAGTATACAACAAGTCATTGAAACGATGACATCATATTTTTTCATCGCGTTAAAAATGTCGAATTTTGTACCAGAAGGTAATGATTTGCGGAGAGCATTAATTTTTTTGTTTTCATTTGAAGAAAAGTGCTGCAGAGCTACATCGAATGCTTTTCGAGGCTTATGGTGATCATGCTCTATCAGAAGCAACATGCAAAAGATGGTTTCAACGGTTCAGACATAATGATTTTAATGTGAGAAATGAAAAACGTGGAAGTAATTGGTGTAAACATAGTACAGTGTTCCCAACTCATGCTCATCTGTGGTACTAACGGAAACTCTTACCAAACGTGCTTGGCGTCGCGCGTCCCGACTCATCAATTGAAGACGGTTTGCAATTAATATGGAAGTTCTTCAGCCAGCAGACAAGTTTAAAAAAGTATTAGAATTAATAAGTAAGCTTCAGGAATTTAATGGTGATGAAAGTTGTGCAGTGGAGTTTTTGGACAGAGTTAACTCATTATCAGCTACATTTGTGCACTTTGACGAAATCCACTACACTTTTGGTAGGCTACATAAAGGATAAAATCGTAGGAAGAGCAAGATGCGAATTGCAGAAACACGGACGAGTTAATAAGAAGAAGAAGAGAGAGAGAGAGAAATGGAAGCATTATAAAAGAAAATTTTGGTGAAAAGCTTTCGACAAATACGCTCCTCGATAAAATTAGAACTATAGAAGTGAAAACAACTATTGAAGATTATTATCATAAATATAATAAATAATGCGTGTCTATTAGACAACAACCAGATAGGCAGGTATCTAATTTCTTCAAATAATAGGGTAGCATTAGAGGCTTTTAAAAACAACCTCCCGGAACCTGCAAAGACGATTATTTTTAGCCGAAATCCTCAGACACTAAATGAGGCATATCAAATTTTTGTAGAAATTGGCCATAAGTTATCAGGGCCTAACGAAGATAGGTATCAAAATAATAATCATCGCCAACACTTTCTGAATCAAGGTCAATCTTACGTCAGACCACAAAGGCAAGAACATAATTATGTACGAAGTGAACAACAGCGCCAAAGTGCCAATAACACTAACATGAACCCTCGACAAAACACTGGGTACCGCCAAGATGAACCGACTGGTTCGCAAAGGCCAAATTTTCACAACTCTTTCAATGAACATCGAAATAACTACAATCCTAGTGCCCAGTCCCGACAATCAAATAGTAGGTATAGACAAAGCGAGCCTATGGATATAGCCTTGAATGAAGGAACTTTAAACAATATTACAAATTTTCACAACAATAGGGAAAACGATTATTCTATATAATCGTAAATATTCACCTAAGGCCGCTCAGATTCATAATTGACTGTGGGGCCGAATGTAGTATTATAAACTCTAAGCTGTGTAACCCAAAGTGGAGAGTAGAATGTAATATTCACATTCTTAGAGCTTTTGGTGGATGTGTAAGATCCGATATAATGTACAGAATACCCCTTTTCAAAGAATTCAAACAAGAAAATTATTTTGCCAATTTTTTAGAATGCGATTTTCATCACTCATTTGACGGCATAATAGGAAATAATATTCTTTATAACCTAAATACTATTATTGATTATAAAAACCGATCTTTAAGTGTTGGTGATGTAGTTATAAAGTTTTTTGTTTTAGTAAAAGCGAAGAAGATTTTGTCAGAATTCTAAGCTCTCAGTTATATATAACAATGAAATTTTTAATGACAGAATCAATGGCATGATTACTGTAAGCCAATTAAATAGTTCGGATATTTACAATTTGAAAAATTTACTTTCATCATACAAATTTATTTTCCATAAAGAAGGCGACATGTTAACCTTTACTAGCAATGTTAGACACAAAATTAACACCAAAAACTAAATCCCGATCTACAGCAAGCTCTATCGGTACCCAGCAATACACACAGACGAAGTCAATACACAGATAAACGACATGCTAAAGCAAAAAATTATCCAACCCAGTAGCAGTGATAAAAACGGTCAAAGTCAGTGGAGAATAGTGATAGATTATAGGAAGCTAAACGAGCAAGCAATAGATGACCGCTATCCGCTACCCAACATGGAAGAGCATTTCGTTAGCTAGGCAGATGTAATTTTTTTTCTACTATTGATTTGGTAAAAGATTTCCACCAAATCGAGGTCGAACCGTATGATGTTGCAAAAACAGCTTTTTCAACTAAGCATGGTCATTTCTAAGAATGCCGTTTGAACTAAAAAATGCTCCGGCGACATTCCAGAGAATCATGAATGACGTGCTGAGGGATTTAATAAATAAAATATGTGTCATATATCTGGATAACATATTCATTTTTTTTATTAGGTACATCGTAGCTGGCACCAAACTAGACCAACTTAAGGACAAACATCTCTAAAAGATCGGATTCTTCTCATGTAAATTCACAGAACACAAGCCAATACTGCACGTATGATAGAGAGCTGCTTGCAATATATCTAGTCATAAAATGTTTTAAGCATCTGTTTGATGGTCGATAAAAAACTTTCCAGACTGACCCCAAGCCATTTATGAACTCTTTCCAGCACAAGTCCGATAAGGCAATCCTGCGTTAGCGCCATAGTCGCAAAAACCAAGATACACCATCAACTTCTACAAGCAGCACAAAAAGACGACACAGAACTTAAAGAAAACTGAAAACCTAAAGAATTGGACAAATTCACACATTAAAATACAAAAACTTACAATAGAACCAGATTGTCTTATTTACTACCATATTGTTTTATATTATATTATAATAACTTTGCAACGTGGTGGAAGTGATTTTTTGCCCGAAGGATTTTTTTTAATTAAATAATAATACTATGGGGAGGAATATTTGTTTTCTCATCGCTCATTATCCATAACTTCGTCTACTGGGTCTGGCTCTGGATTTCCAGTTTGTTCATTAAGTATTTTATAATATTTTACATTCATAGTGTTGGAATCAGATTGCGCACTATCACTGTTTGAGTGTAATCCGGGAGGGAAGACGAAACCACCCTCAGATTCAAATCGTACCCGTTTTCGAATTATTTTTACCAATTTGAATTCTCGAAAAAAGAAAACACATGTGAACATTGTGACAACTCAATTTAGAATGAATGCAATAATTTATTATATAGTACTTATGAACTCCCAAATATTACAAAAATCTACTACTGATGTTAAATTCTGAACCTCGTGTTCCATAAATTTATATGGTTTTTATAACTGTTGTTACTTAATATTATGTCTGGTATTATATTTGTAAATATGTTCTCATTTTGAACCAACTTAATGGTTTTATGTATATTGTAACATTTGTATTGTTGGTTGAGGCCCAGGTCCACCCCGGACTGTAGCGCCACAAGAAGAAGAAGTATATTGTAACAAAATGTTTTACTCCATTGACAACACATGTTGTTCGATCAAAAAACAACGTGTGTGCAAGTAATCTCGGTCTCGAGTGCATTTTAATCTCCAGCTTCATCTCCTAGAAGAGATAAAGCTGGATTGTTGGCTGAATATCAAAAGTGGAGTCAGTCGCAGAATAATTACAGACTAGAGCAGTCGAATTATTAAAAATCAATTTGTACGCAAAAGTTTGTGAAAATCTATGTATATAAAAATCAATGTTTGTTTGTTTATTTGTCCTTTATAGACTCTTAACTGGTAAGAGGTAGAGCATTGATGTCTTCTTCTTCAACTTTGTTCAGAATTCTGTCAAAAGGGTTTTGGTACCAACTTTTGGTTGGGGGCATAGCTCCCCATAGAGATGAAGTTGGGGCCTATGTTCAACTTTCGACTGATCCTTTCGAGTGATATATCAACATCATAAGATTGAGCCCTGTTTCGCAGTTTTAAGGTGGAGAGTACCGTTAGAAATATATGAAGCTTTAAAAAGTTTGACCGCCTCTAATTTCCACACAATTGTGCCTACAAATCTGGCAAAATTATGGAAAATCCGTCTCAATGAATACTTTCAACTAAAATTAGTTCAAGCAGTCAGGCTTAGACACTTTGGGAGTTATTGGTCAAAGTCTTTAAAACATTAATATGCAAATTTTGAAAAAGTAAAAACGCAGTATTGATGATCTGGGTCAACGCGCTAAGTTAATATAATTAACCAACCATCATTTTGAATAATAAATTGGAGATATCGCAGGTTAAATGCTTTTTGTTTCCCATATATTTTCCTCGCTGTAACCAGTGAATCGACATGAGCCTCAGTGGAGTCACGCACATTGTACAATTCATCCCCTAAACACATACACAACGCACACTAGAAGAAGTGATCGTGTGTTGTTTTGGGAAGTATATATGGTTACGCGTGCATAAATGCGTGCATAGATGCGTTTATACCCGTGCATAGATTTACCGCTGGTCCAAATCTGAATTTGGATTTGTACATTCAAATACATATGTATACGGTATTTGAATGTACATTACAGTGTAAATATTTCGTATCACGTTTGAATGTTAATACCGAATGTTAAACTACTCCGACAATAGCAAATCAATGTCAATATACAAAGGCGTAAAACAAATCATTTGAAGCGCTCATTGCACACTAAAGGACTTAAGAGGAAACGAATGTGTTTTCGGAGGTGCGCTAATTTTATAGTTTCGGGTATTTGAACAAACATTTCCCGTTATTCCGCGTTCAACGCTGGCTGACGAACTGAATGCATATTTAAAATTATCCGTTTTATGACGACATGTGCAAAAACTATACTTATAAACCAAAATTGCATCTTGATGGATCCGCTAAACTTTTGCAAAACAATAATTGGATGATGGAAATGGTAAATTGACTGTCGATAGGGTCACACAATTTATCTTATTGCCACCAGACTTCTGCATATTCGCATCAAATGCAGACGAGCCAATACATAAAACATGGGTCAGTGAACGTGCTATATTAGCAGCCAAAAACAACGATGTCAACTCAATTAATTTCACCATTCAAGGTGAAATACCTGGAGAAACGAAAACATATAAATCCATTGATACTGTGATGAACCAAGACGAAGTTGTTAACTATTTAACTGAGTTCTTGAATTCACTTGACTTACCTGGCATACCTCCGCACGTTTTAACATTGAAAATTGGCGTGCCTATCATTCATCCACCACGACTTTGCAACGGCACTAGGCCTTCAGTAAAAAAAAAAATGATGGCGAATATCATCGAAGCTACTATATTAAATGGAAAATTAAAAGGAGAAGATGTCCTACTGCCTCCCATTCCAATGATCCAATTTAAACGTTTGCAGTTTCCAGTGCGACTCGCCTATGCCATTACCATCAACAAGGCACAAGGACAATCCTTACAATTGTGTGGCCTGAATTTAGAAAATCCGTGCTTCTCTCATGGACAACAGTACGTGGCCTGTTCAGGTGTCAGAAAGCCTTCTAATTTATTCGTTTATGCCTCAGATAGAAAAACAAAAAATATTGTATATCAAACAACACTTCAATAAACAACAAAAGAAAGTAAAAATCTTCTTTTTAGTATATGTATAAACATTAACTTTTTTTAAATTTGATTTGTTTTATGTGCAGCAAAACGCGCCGGGTATAGCTAGTTGTAAATAAAAAAAAACAACTTGAAACTTAATAAATAAATATATTAATAATTTTCTAAATATAAAGGACAATGATAGTTTCTTACGTATCTATATTGTAATGTATTACAATTGTCACGCATTTTCGTACTAAGCTATATTAAACAGAAATGTTTCGCGAAAGATATTCTCTTCATTTTTATTGCTAAGTTATGATTGCACGAAACAAGTGCAATGACAAGGGTCAGGTTTCCTTATTTATATCAATTATAATATCTTCATAATATTAATTATAATACAAGTAACTCGGAATATTAATTGAAAATAAATCTTTTCCAAATGTGTGACTTTTGAGCATGCGTTACTCCCTTGTTCATCTACATATTTCATAAGTTATTATAAATATATATGCTATCTACCAGGTATACCCGTATGAAGTGAGCGCCAAGATACAAATGTCTCGATAGGGAACATTTTTGTGAACGAGCCCCTATTTTTTTGTTTACTTGCTATGACATCTTTAAAAAATATTTAGTATACAACAAGTCATTGAACAGATAACATCATATTTTTTCATCGCGTTAAAAATGTCGAATTTTGTACCAGAAGGTGATGATTTGATGGTGATGATTTTTTGTTTTCATTTGAAGAAAAGTGCTGCAGAGCTACATCGAATGCTTTTCGAGGCTTATGGTGATCATGCTCTATCAGAAGCAACATGCAAAAGATGGTTTCAACGGTTCAGACATAATGATTTTAATGTGAGAAATGAAAAACGTGGAAGTAATTGGCGTAAACATAGTACAGTGTTCCCAACTCATGCTCATCTGTGGTACTAACGGAAACTCTTACCAAACGTGATTGGCGTCGCGCGTCCTGACTCATCAATTGAAGACGGTTTGCAATTAATATGGAAGTTCTTCAGCCAGCAGACAAGTTTAAAATAGTATTAGAATTAATAAGTAAGCTTCAGGAATTTAATGGTGATAAAAGTTGTACAGTGGAGTTTTTGGACAGAGTTGACTCATTATCAGCTACATTTGTGTACTTTGACGAAATTGCCACTACACTTTTGGTAGGCTACATAAAGGATAAAATCGTAGGAAGAGCAAGATGCGAATTGCAGAAACACGGACGAGTTAATAAGAAGAAGAAGAGAGAGAGAAATGGAAGCATTATAAAAGAAAATTTTGGTGAAAAGCTTTCGACAAATACGCTTCTCGATAAAATTAGAACTATAGAAGTGAAAACAACTATCGAAGATTATTATCATAGCATTAGCGAACTTTAAAGTAGGATAAATAATGCGTTTCTATTAGACAACAACCAGATAGGCAGGTATATAATTTCTTCAAATAATAGGGTAGCATTAGGGGCTTTTAAAAGCAACCTCCCGGAACCTGCAAAGACGATTATTTTTAGCCGAAATCCTCAGACACTAAATGAGGCATATCAAATTTTTGTAGAAATTGGCCATAAGTTATCAGGGCCTAACAAAGATAGGTTACAAAATAATAATCATCGCCAACACTTTCTGAATCAAGGTCAATCTTACGTCAGACCACAAAGGCAACAACATCATTATGTACGAAGTACAAAGTAGCCAATAACACTAACGTGAACCCTCGACAAAACACTAGGTGCCGCCAAGGCGAACCGACTGGTTCGCAAAGGCCAAATTTTCACAACTCTTTCAATGAACATCGAAATAACTACAATCCTAGTGCCCAGTCCCGACAATCAAATAGTAGGTATAGACAAAGCGAGCCTATGGATATAGCCTTGAATGAAGAAACTTTAAACAATATTCCAAATTTTCACAACAATAGGGAAAACGATTACCCTATATAATCGTAAATATTCACCTAAGGCCGCTCAGATTCATAATTGACTGTGGGGCGGAATGTAGTATTATAAACTCTAAGCTGTGTAACCCAAAGTGGAGAGTAGAATGTAATATTCACATTCTTAGAGCTTTTGGTGGATGTGTAAAATCCGATATAATGTACAGAATACCCCTTTTCAAAGAATTCAAACAAGAAAATTATTTTGCCAATTTTTTAGAATACGATTTCCATCACTCATTTGACGGCATAATAGGAAATAATATTCTTTATAACCTAAATACTATTATTGATTATAAAACCCGGTCTTTAAGTGTTGGTGATGTAGTTATAATTTTTTTTTTTTTAGTAAAAGCGAAGAAGATTTTGTAGGAAACTGTCAGAATTCTAAGCTCTCAGTTATAGATAACAATGAAATTTTTAATGACAGAATCAATGGCATGATTTTTGCAAGCCAATTAAATAGTTCGGATATTTATAAATTGAAAAATTTACTTTCGTCATACAAATTTATTTTTCATAAAGAAGGCGACATGTTAACCTTTACTAGCAATGTTAGACACAAAATTAACACCACAAATTAAATCCCGATCAACAGCAAGCTCTATCGGTACCCAGAAATACACACAGACGAAGTCAATACACAGATAAACGACATGCTAAAGCAAAAAATTATCCAACCCAGTAGCAGTGATAAAAACGGTCAAAGTCAGTGGAGAATAGTGATAGATTATAGGAAGCTAAACGAGCAAGCAATAGATGACCGCTACCCCTACCCAACATGGAAGAGCTTTTCGTTAGCTAGGCAGATATAATTTTTTCTCTACTATTGATTTGGTAAAAGGTTTCCACCAAATCGAGGTCGAACCGTGTGGTGTTGCAAAAACAGCTTTTTCAACTAAGCATGGTCATTTCTAAGAATGCCGTTTGAACTAAAAAATGCTCCGGCGACATTCCAGAGAATCATGAATGACGTGCTGAGGGATTTAATAAATAAAATATGTGTCATATATCTGGATGACGTATTAATTTTTTTTATTAGGTACATCGTAGCTGGCACCAAACTAGACCAACTTAAGGACAAACATCTCTAAAAGATCGGATTCTTCTCATGTAAATTCACAGAATACAAGCCAATACTGCACGTATGATAGAGAGCTGCTTGCAATATATCTAGTCATAAAATGTTTTAAGCATCTGTTTGATGGTCGATAAAAAACTTTCCAGACTGACCCCAAGCCATTTATGAACTCTTTCCAGCACAAGTCCGATAAGGCAATCCGGCGTTAGCGCCATAGTCGCAAAAACCAAGATACACCATCAACTTCTACAAGCAGCACAAAAAGACGACACAGAACTTAAAGAAAACTGAAAACCTAAAGAATTGGACAAATTCACACATTAAAATACAAAAACTTACAATAGAACCAGATTGTCTTATTTACTACCATATGTTTTATATTATTTTATAATAACTTTGCAACGTGGTGGAAGTGATTTGTTGCCCGAAGGATTTTTTTTAATTAAATAATAATACTATGGGGAGGAACATTTGTTTTCTCGTCGCTCATTATCCATAACTTCGTCTACTGGGTCTGGCTCTGGATTTCCAGTTTGTTCATTAAGTATTTGATAATAGTTTACATTCATAGTGTTGGATTGCGCACTATCACTGTTTGTAATCCGGGAGGGAAGACGGAACCACCCTCAGATTCAAATCGTACCCGTTTTCGAATTATTTTTACCAATTTGAATTCGCGAAAAAAGAAAACACATGTTAACACTGTGACAACTCAATTTAGAATGAATGCAATAATATATTATATAGTACTTATGAACTCCCAAATATTACAAAAATCTAGATAACTACTACTGATTTTAAATTCTGAACCTCGTGTTCCATAAATTTATATCGTTTTTATAACTTTTGTTACTTAATATTATGTCTGGTATTATATTTGTAAATATGTTCTCATTTTGAACCAACTTAATGGTTTTATGTATATTGTAACATTTGTATTGTTGGTTGAGGCCCAGGTCCACCCCGGACTGTAGCGCCACAAGAAGAAGAAGTATATTGAAACAAAATGTTTTACTCCATCGACAACACATGTTGTTCGATCAAAAAACAACGTGTGTGCAAGTAATCTCGGTCTCGAGTGCATTTTAATCTCCAGCTTAATCTCCTAGAAGAGATAAGGCTGGAGAGGTAAAGCTGAAGTGTTGGCTGAATATCAAAAGTGGAGTCAGTCGCAGAATAATTACAGACTAGAGCAGTCGAATTATTAAAAATCAATTTGTACGCAAAAGTTTGTGAAAATCTATGTATATAAAAATCAATGTTTGTTTGTTTGTTTGTCCTTTATAGACTCTTCACTGGTAAGAGGTAGATGATTGATGTCTTCTTCTTCAACTTTGTTCAGAATTCTTTCAAAAGGGTTTTGGTACCAACTTTTGGTTGGGGGCATAGCTCAACATAGAGATGAAGTTGGGGCCTATGTTCAAATTTCGACTGATCCTTGCGAGTGATATATCAATCGAAAGGTCTTTGAAAATAAGGTTGAGCTTTCCTTCGCAGTTTTTCGGTGGAGAGTACCGTTAGAAATATATGAAGCTTTTAAAAGTTTGCCCCCTCTAATTTCCACACAATTGTGCCTACAAATCTGGCAAAATCATGGAAAATCCGTCTCAATGAATTCTTTCAACTAAAATTAGTTCAAGCAGTCAGGCTTAGACACTTTGGCAGTAATTGGTCAAAATCTTTAAAACATCATCAATATGCAAATTTTGAAAAAGTAAAAACGCAGTATTGAAGATCTGGGTGAACGCGCTAAGGGAATATAATTAACCAACCATCGTTTCGAATAATAAATTGGAGATATCGCAGGTCAAATGCTTTTTGTTTCCCATATATTTTTCTCGCTGTAACCAGTGAATCGACACGAGCTTCAGTGGAGTCACGCACATTGTACAATTCAACCCCTAAATACACACACAACGCACACTAGAAGAAGTGATCGTGTGTTGTTTTGGGAAGTGTATATGCTTATGCGTGCATAGATGCGTTTATACCCGTGCATAGATTTACCGCTGGTCCAAATCTGAATTTGGATTTGTACATTCAAATACATATGTATACGGTATTTGAATGTACATTACAGTGTAATTATTTCGTATCACGTTTGAATGTTAATACCGAATGTTAAACTACTCCGACAATAGCAAATCAATGTCAATATACAAAGGCGTAAAAAAAATCATTTGAAGCGCTCATTGCACACTAAAGGACTTAAGAGGAAACGAATGTGTTTTCGGAGGTGCGCTAATTTTATAGTTTCGGGTATTTGAACAAACATTTCCCGTTATTCCGCGTTCAACGCTGGCTGACGAACTGAATGCATATTTAAAATTATCCGTTTTATGACGACATGTGCAAAAACTATACTTATAAACCAAAATTGCATCTTGATGGATCCGCTAAACTTTTGCAAAACAATAATTGGATGATGGAAATGGTAAATTGACTGTCGATAGGGTCACACAATTTATCTTATTGCCACCAGACTTCTGCATATTCGCATCAAATGCAGACGAGCCAATACATAAAACACGGGTCAGTGAACGTGCTATATTAGCAGCCAAAAACAACGATGTCAACTCAATTAATTTCACCATTCAAGGTGAAATACCTGGAGAAACGAAAACATATAAATCCATTGATACTGTGATGAACCAAGACGAAGTTGTTAACTATTTAACTGAGTTCTTGAATTCACTTGACTTACCTGGCATACCTCCGCATGTTTTAACATTGAAAATTGGCGTGCCTATCATTCATCCACCACGACTTTGCAACGGCACTAGGCCTTCAGTAAAAAAAATGATGGCGAATATCATCGAAGCTACTATATTAAATGGAAAATTAAAAGCAGAAGATGTCCTATTGCCTCCCATTCCAATGATCCAATTTAAACGTTTGCAGTTTCCAGTGCGACTCGCCTATGCCATTACCATCAACAAGGCACAAGGACAATCCTTACAATTGTGTGGCCTGAATTTAGAAAATCCGTGCTCCTCTCATGGACAACAGTACGTGGCCTGTTCAGGCGTCAGAAAGCCTTCTAATTTATTCGTTTATGCCTCAGATAGAAAAACAAAAAATATTGTATATCAAACAACACTTCAATAAACAAAAAAAGAAAGTAAAAATCTTCTTTTTAGTATATGTATAAACATTAACTTTTTTTAAATTTGATTTATTTTATGCGCAGCAAAACACGTCGGGTATAGCTAGTTATAAATAAAAAAACAACTTGAAACTTAATAAATAAATAAATTAATAATTTTCTAAATATAAAGGACAATGATAGTTTCTTACGTATTTATATTGTAATGTATTACAATTGTCACGCATTTTCGTACTAAGCTATATTAAACAGAAATGTTTCGCGAAAGCTATTCGCTTCATTTTTATTGCTAAGTTATGATTGCACGAAACAAGGCAATGACAAGGGTCAGGTTTCCTTATTTATATCAATTATAATATCTTCATAATATTAATTATAATACACGTAACTCGGAATATTAATTGAAAATAAATCTTTTCCAAATGTGTGACTTTTGAGCATGCGTTACTCCCTTGTTCATCTACATATTTCATAAGTTATTATAAATATATATGCTATCTACCAGGTATACCCGTATGAAGTGAGCGCCAAGATACAAATGTCTCGATAGGGAACATTTTTGTGAACGAGCCCTATTTTTTTGTTTACTTGCTATGACATCTTTAAAAAATATTTAGTATACAACAAGTCATTGAAACGATGACATCATATTTTTTCATCGCGTTAAAAATGTCGAATTTTGTACCAGAAGGTGATGATTTGCGGAGAGCATTAATTTTTTTGTTTTCATTTGAAGAAAAGTGCTGCAGAGCTACATCGAATGCTTTTCGAGGCTTATGGTGATCATGCTCTATCAGAAGCAACATGCAAAAGATGGTTTCAACGGTTCAGACATAATGATTTTAATGTGAGAAATGAAAAACGTGGAAGTAATTGGCGTAAACATAGTACAGTGTTCCCAACTCATGCTCATCTGTGGTACTAACGGAAACTCTTACCAAACGTGCTTGGCGTCGCGCGTCCCGACTCATCAATTGAAGACGGTTTGCAATTAATATGGAAGTTCTTCAGCCAGCAGACAAGTTTAAAATAGTATTAGAATTAATAAGTAAGCTTCAGGAATTTAATGGTGATGAAAGTTGTGCAGTGGAGTTTTTGGACAAAGTTAACTCATTATCAGCTACATTTGTGCACTTTGACGAAATCCACTACACTTTTGGTAGGCTACATAAAGGATAAAATCGTAGGAAGAGCAAGATGCGAATTGCAGAAACACGGACGAGTTAATAAGAAGAAGAAGAGAGAGAGAGAGAAATGGAAGCATTATAAAAGAAAATTTTGGTGAAAAGCTTTCGACAAATACGCTCCTCGATAAAATTAGAACTATAGAAGTGAAAACAACTATTGAAGATTATTATCATAAATATAATAAATAATGCGTGTCTATTAGACAACAACCAGATAGGCAGGTATCTAATTTCTTCAAATAATAGGGTAGCATTAGAGGCTTTTAAAAACAACCTCCCGGAACCTGCAAAGACGATTATTTTTAGCCGAAATCCTCAGACACTAAATGAGGCATATCAAATTTTTGTAGAAATTGGCCATAAGTTATCAGGGCCTAACGAAGATAGGTATCAAAATAATAATCATCGCCAACACTTTCTGAATCAAGGTCAATCTTACGTCAGACCACAAAGGCAAGAACATAATTATGTACGAAGTGAACAACAGCGCCAAAGTGCCAATAACACTAACATGAACCCTCGACAAAACACTGGGTACCGCCAAGATGAACCGACTGGTTCGCAAAGGCCAAATTTTCACAACTCTTTCAATGAACATCGAAATAACTACAATCCTAGTGCCCAGTCCCGACAATCAAATAGTAGGTATAGACAAAGCGAGCCTATGGATATAGCCTTGAATGAAGAAACTTTAAACAATATTCCAAATTTTCACAACAATAGGGAAAACGATTACCCTATATAATCGTAAATATTCACCTAAGGCCGCTCAGATTCATAATTGACTGTGGGGCCGAATGTAGTATTATAAACTCTAAGCTGTGTAACCCAAAGTGAAGAGTAGAATGTAATATTCACATTCTTATAGCTTTTGGTGGATGTGTAAAATCCGATATAATGTACAGAATACCCCTTTTCAAAGAATTCAAACAAGAAAATTATTTTGCCAATTTTTTAGAATACGATTTCCATCACTCATTTGACGGCATAATAGGAAATAATATTCTTTATAACCTAAATACTATTATTGATTATAAAAACCGGTCTTTAAGTGTTGGTGATGTAGTTATAATTTTTTTTTTTTAGTAAAAGCGAAGAAGATTTTGTAGGAAACTGTCAGAATTCTAAGCTCTCAGTTATAGATAACAATGAAATTTTTAATGACAGAATCAATGGCATGATTTTTGCAAGCCAATTAAATAGTTCGGATATTTATAAATTGAAAAATTTACTTTCGTCATACAAATTTATTTTTCATAAAGAAGGCGACATGTTAACCTTTACTAGCAATGTTAGACACAAAATTAACACCACAAATTAAATCCCGATCAACAGCAAGCTCTATCGGTACCCAGAAATACACACAGACGAAGTCAATACACAGATAAACGACATGCTAAAGCAAAAAATTATCCAACCCAGTAGCAGTGATAAAAACGGTCAAAGTCAGTGGAGAATAGTGATAGATTATAGGAAGCTAAACGAGCAAGCAATAGATGACCGCTATCCGCTAACCAACATGGAAGAGCTTTTCGATAAGCTAGGCAGATGTAATTTTTTCCCTACTATTGATTTGGTAAAAGGTTTCCACCAAATCGAGGTCGAACCGTGTGATGTTGCAAAAACAGCTTTTTCAACTTAGCATGGTCATTTCTAAGGATGCCGTTTGAACTAAAAAATGCTCCGGCAACATTCCAGAAAATCATGAATGACGTGCTGAGGGATTTAATAAATAAAATATGTGTCGTATATCTGGATGACATATTAATTTGTTTTTATTAGGTACATCGTAGCTGGCACCAAACTAGACCAACTTAAGGACAAACATCTCTAAAAGATCGGATTCTTCTCATGTAAATTCACAGAACACAAGCCAATACTGCACGTATGATAGAGAGCTGCTTGCAATATATCTAGTCATAAAATTTTTTAAGCATCTGTTTGATGGTCGATAGATAACTTTCCAGACTGACCCCAAGGCATTTATGAACTCTTTCCAGCACAAGTCCGATAAGGCATCCCATAATCCGGTGTTAGCGCCATAGTCACAAAGACCAAGATACACCATCAACTTCTACAAGCAGCACAAAAAGACGACACAGAACTTAAAGAAAACTAAAAACCTAAAGAATTGGACAAATTCACACATTAAAATACGAAAACTTACAATAGAATCAGATTGTCTTATTTACTACCATATTGTTTTATATTATTTAATAATAACTTTGCAACGTAGTGGACGTGATTTTTTGCCCGAAGGATTTTTTTTAATTAAATAATAATACTATGGGGAGGAATATTTGTTTTCTCATCGCTCATTATCCATAACTTCGTCTACTGGGTCTGGCTCTGGATTTCCAGTTTTTTCATTAAGTATTTGATAATAGTTTACATTCAAAGTGTTGGAATCAGATTGCGCACTATCACTGTTTGAGTGTAATCCGGGAAGGAAGACGGAACCACCCTCAGATTCAAATCGTACCCGTTTTCGAATTATTTTTACCAATTTTAATTCGCGAAAAAAGAAAACACATGTGAACACTGTGACAACTCAACTTAGAATGAATGCAGTAATTTATTATATAGTACTTATGAACTCCCAAATATTACAAAAATCTAAATAACTACTACTGATTTTAAATTCTGAACCTCGTGTTCCATAAATTTATATCGTTTTTATAACTGTTGTTACTTAATATTATGTCTGGTATTATATTTGTAAATATGTTCTCATTTTGAACCAACTTAGTGGTTTTATGTATATTGTAACATTTGTATTGTTGGTTGAGGCCCAGGTCCACCCCGGACTGTAGCGCCACAAGAAGAAGAAGTATATTGTAACAAAATGTTTTACTCCATTGACAACACATGTTGTTCGATCAAAAAAACAACGTGTGTGCAAGTAATCTCGGTCTCGAGTGCATTTTAATCTCCAGCTTCATCTCCTAGAAGAGATAAGGCTGGAGAGGTAAAGCTGGAGTGTTGGCTGAATATCAAAAGTGGAGTCAGTCGCAGAATAATTACAGACTAGAGCAGTCGAATTATTAGAAATCAATTTGTACGCAAAAGTTTGTGAAAATCTATGTATATAATAATCAATGTTTGTTTGTTTGTTTGTCCTTTATAGACTCTTAACTGGTAAGAGGTAGAGCATTAATGTCTTCTTCTTCAACTTTGTTCAGAATTCTGTCAAAAGGGTTTTGGTACCAACTTTTGGTTGGGGGCATAGCTCCCCATAGAGATGAAGTTGGGGCCTATGTTCAAATTTCGACTGATCCTTTCGAGTGATATATCAATCAAAAGGTCTTTGAAAATAAGATTGAGCCCTGTTTCGCAGTTTTTCGGTGGAGAGTACCGTTAGAAATATATATGAAGCTTTAAAAAGTTTGACCGCCTCTAATTTCCACACACTTGTGCCTACAAATCTGGCAAAATCATGGAAAATCCGTCTCAATGAATACTTTCAACTAAAATTAGTTCAAGCAGTCAGGCTTAGACACTTTGGCATTAATTGGTCAAAATCTTTAAAACATCATCAATATGCAAATTTTGAAAAAGTAAAAACAACGTGTGTTGTTGGGAAGTATATATGCTTACGCGTGCATAGATGCGTGAATACCCGTGCATAGATTTACCGCTGGTCCAAATCTGAATTTGGATTTGTACATTCAAATACATATGTATACGGTATTTTAATGTACATTACAGTGTAATTATTTCGTATCACGTTTGAATGTTTATACCAAATGTTAAACTACTCCAACAATAGCAAATCAATGTCAATATACAAAGGCGTACAAAAAATCATTTGAAGCGCTCATTGCACACTAAAGGACTTAAGAGGAAACGAATGTGTTTTCGAACTGAATGCATGTTAACGAACTGAATGCCTATTTAAAATTATCCGTTTCATGACGACATATGCAAAAAATATACTTACAAACTCAAATTGCATCTTGATGGATCCGCTAAACTTTTTGCAAAACAATAATTGGATGATGGAAATGGTAAATGTCGATAGGGTCACACAATTTATCTTATTACCACCAGACTTCTGCATATTCGCATTAAATGCAGACGAGCCAATACATAAAACATGGGTCAGTGAACGTGCCAAAAACAACGATGTCAACTCAATTAATTTCACCAATCAAGGTGAAATACCTGGAGAAACGAAAACATATAAATCCATTGATACTGTGATGAACCAAGACGAAGTTATTAACTATTTAACTGAGTTCTTGAATTCAATTGACTTACCTGGCATACCTCCGCACGTTTTAACATTGAAAATTGGCGTGCCTATCATTAATCCACCACGATTTTGCAACGGCACTAGGCCATCAGTAAAAAAAAAATGATGGCGAACATCATCGAAGCTACTATATTGAATGGAAAATTCAAAGGAGAAAATGTCCTATTGCCTCGCATTCCAATGATCTCAAATGATTTACCATTCCAATTTAAACGTTTGCAGTTTCCAGTGCAATTCGCCTATGCCATTACCATTAACAAGGCACAAGGACAATCCTTACAAATGTGTGGCCTGAATTTAGAAAACTTGTGCTTCTCTCATGGACAACTGTATATGGCCTGTTCAGGCGTCAGAAAGCCTTCTAATTTATTTGTTTATGCCTCAGAGAGAAAAACAAAAAATATTGTATATCGAACAGAACTTCAATAAACAAAAAAAGAAAGTAAAAATCTTTTTTTTAGTATATGTATAAACATTAACTTTTTTAAATTTGATTTATTTTATGAGCAGCAAAACGCGCCGGGTATAGCTAGTTATAAATAAAAAAAAACAACTTGAAACTTAATAAATAAATAAATTAATAATTTTCTAAATATAAAGACAATGATAGTTTCTTACGTATCTATATTGTAATGTATTACAATTGTCACGCATTTTCGTACTAAGCTATATTAAACAGAAATGTTTCACGAAAGATATTCTCTTCATTTTTATTGCTAAATTTTGATTGCACGAAACAAGTGCAATGACAAGGATCAGGTTTCCTTATATATATCAATTATAATATCTTCATAATTTTAATTATAATACACGTAACTCGGAATATTAATTGAAAATAAATCTTTTCCAAATGTGTGACTTTTGAGCATGCGTTAATCCCTTGTTCTTTTACATATTTCATAAGTTATTATAAATATATATGCTATCTACCAGGTATACCCATATGAAGTGAGCGCTAAGATACAAATGTCTCGATAGGGAACATTTTTGTGAACGAGCCCCTATTTTTTTGTTTACTTGCTATGACATCTTTAAAAAATATTTAGTATACAACAAGTCATTGAACAGATAACATCATATTTTTTCATCGCGTTAAAAATGTCGAATTTTGTACCAGAAGGTGATGATTTGCGGAGAGCATTAATTTTTTTGTTTTCATTTGAAGAAAAGTGTTGCAGTGCTACATCGAATGCTTTTCGAGGCTTATGGTGATCATGCTCTATCAGAAGCAACATGCAAAAGATGGTTTCAACGGTTCAGACATAATGATTTTAATGTGAGAAATGAAAAACGTGGAAGTAATTGGCGTTAACATAGTAGAGTGTTCCCAACTCATGCTCATCTGTGGTACTAACGGAAACTCTTACCAAACGTGCTTAGCGTCGCGCGTTGAAGACGGTTCGCAATTAATATGGAAGTTCTTCAGCCAGCAGACAAGTTTAAAATAGTATTAGAATTAATAAGTAAGCTTCAGGAAATTAATGGTGATGAAAGTTGTGCAGTGGAGTTTTTGGACAGAGTTGACTCATTATCAGCTACATTTGTGTACTTTGACGAAATTGCCACTACACTTTTGGTAGGCTACATAAAGGATAAAATCGTAGGAAGAGCAAGATGCGAATTGCAGAAAGACAGACGAGTTAATTCATGGAGAGAAATAAGAAGCATTATAAAAGAAAATTTTGTTGAAAAGCTTTCGACAAATACGCTCCTCGATAAAATTAGAACTATAGAAGTGAAAACAACTATCGAAGATTATTATCATAGCATTAGCGAACTTTAAAGTAGGATAAATAATGCGTTTCTATTAGACAACAACCAGATAGGCAGGTATCTAATTTCTTCAAATAATAGGGTAGCATTAGAGGCTTTTAAAAGCAACCTCCCGGAACCTGCAAAGACGATTATTTTTAGCCAAGGCATTAATGAGGCATTTCAAATTTTTGTAGAAATTGGCCATAAGTTATCAGGGCCTAACGAAGATAGGTATCGAAATAATAACCATCGCCAACGCATCGAATCAAGGTCAATCTTACGTCAGACCACAAAGGCAAGAACATAATTATGTACGAAGTGAACAACAGCGCCAAAGTGCCAATAACACTAACTAAATGAACGCTAGACAAAACACTAGGTACCGCCAAGGTGAACCGACTGGTTCGCAAAGGCCAAATTTTCACAACTCTTTCAATGAACATCGAAATAACTACAATCCTAGTGCCCAGTCCCGACAATCAAATAGTAGGTATAGACAAAGCGAGCCTATGGATATAGCCTTGAATGAAGAAACTTTAAACAATATTCCAAATTTTCACAACAATAGGGAAAACGATTACCCTATATAATCGTAAATATTCACCTAAGGCCGCTCAGATTCATAATTGACTGTGGGGCCGAATGTAGTATTATAAACTCTAAGCTGTGTAACCCAAAGTGAAGAGTAGAATGTAATATTCACATTCTTATAGCTTTTGGTGGATGTGTAAAATTCGATATAATGTACAGAATACCCCTTTTCAAAGAATTCAAATAAGAAAATTATTTTGCCAATTTTTTAGAATACGATTTTCATCACTCATTTGACGGCATAATAGGAAATAATATTCTTTATAACCTAAATACTATTATTGATTATAAAAACCGGTCTTTAAGTGTTGGTGATGTAGTTATAAATTTTTTTGTTTAGTAAAAGCGAAGAAGATTTTTTCAGAATTCTAAGCTCTCAGTTATATATAACAATGAAATTTTTAATGACAGAATCAATGGCATGATTTCTGCAAGCCAATTAAATAGTTCGGATATTTACAATTTGAAAAATTTACTTTCATCATACAAATTTATTTTCCATAAAGAAGGCGACATGTTAACCTTTACTAGCAATGTTAGACACAAAATTAACACCAAAAATTAAATCCCGATCTACAGCAAGCTCTATCGGTACTCAGAAATACACACAGACGAAGTCAATACACAGATAAACGACGTGCTAAAGCAAAAAATTATCCAACCCAGTAGCATTCCTTATAACACACCTATATGGGTTGTGTCAAAAACAAGTGATAAAAACGGTCAAAGTCAGTGGAGAATAGTGATAGATTATAGGAAGCTAAACGAGCAAGCAATAGATGACCGCTATCCGCTAGCCAACATGGAAGAGCTTTTCGATAACCTAGGCAGATGTAATTTTTTCTCTACTATTGATTTGGTAAACGGTTTCCACCAAATCGAGGTCGAACCGTGTGATGTTGCAAAAACAGCTTTTTCAACTAAGCATGGTCATTTCTAAGAATGTCGTTTGAACTAAAAAATGCTCCGGCGACATTCCAGAGAATCATGAATGACGTGCTGAGGGATTTAATAAATAAAATATGTGTCATATATCTGGATGACGTATTAATTTTTTTATTAGGTACATCGTAGCTGGCACCACACTAGACCAACTTAAGGACAAACATCTCTAAATAATCGGATTCTTCTCATGTAAATTCACAGAACACAAGCCAATACTGCACGTATGATAGAGAGCTGCTTGCAATATATCTAGTCATAAAATGTTTTAAGCATCTGTTTGATGGTCGATAAAAAACTTTCCAGACTGACCCCAAGCCATTTATGAACTCTTTCCAGCACAAGTCCGATAAGGCAATCCGGCGTTAGCGCCATAGTCACAAAAACCAAGATACACCATCAACTTCTACAAGCAGCACAAAAAGACGACACAGAACTTAAAGAAAACTGAAAACCTAAAGAATTGGACAAATTCACACATTAAAATACAAAAACTTACAATAGAACCAGATTGTCTTATTTACTACCATATTGTTTTATATTATTTTATAATAACTTTGCAACGTAGTGGACGTGATTTTTTGCCCGAAGGATTTTTTTTAATTAAATAATAATACTATGGGGAGGAATATTTGTTTTCTCATCGCTCATTATCCATAACTTCGTCTACTGGGTCTGGCTCTGGATTTCCAGTTTTTTCATTAAGTATTTGATAATAGTTTACATTCAAAGTGTTGGAATCAGATTGCGCACTATCACTGTTTGAGTGTAATCCGGGAAGGAAGACGGAACCACCCTCAGATTCAAATCGTACCCGTTTTCGAATTATTTTTACCAACTTTAATTCGCGAAAAAAGAAAACACATGTGAACACTGTGACAACTCAATTTAGAATGAATGCAGTAATTTATTATATAGTACTTATGAACTCCCAAATATTACAAAAATCTAAATAACTACTACTGATTTTAAATTCTGAACCTCGTGTTCCATAAATTTATATCGTTTTTATAACTGTTGTTACTTAATATTATGTCTGGTATTATATTTGTAAATATGTTCTCATTTTGAACCAACTTAGTGGTTTTATGTATATTGTAACATTTGTATTGTTGGTTGAGGCCCAGGTCCACCCCGGACTGTAGCGCCACAAGAAGAAGAAGTATATTGTAACAAAATGTTTTACTCCATTGACAACACATGTTGTTCGATCAAAAAACAACGTGTGTGCAAGTAATCTCGGTCTCGAGTGCATTTTAATCTCCAGCTTCATCTCCTAGAAGAGATAAGGCTGGAGAGGTAAAGCTGGAGTGTTGGCTGAATATCAAAAGTGGAGTCAGTCGCAGAATAATTACAGACTAGAGCAGTCGAATTATTAGAAATCAATTTGTACGCAAAAGTTTGTGAAAATCTATGTATATAATAATCAATGTTTGTTTGTTTGTTTGTCCTTTATAGACTCTTAACTGGTAAGAGGTAGAGCATTAATGTCTTCTTCTTCAACTTTGTTCAGAATTCTGTCAAAAGGGTTTTGGTACCAACTTTTGGTTGGGGGCATAGCTCCCCATAGAGATGAAGTTGGGGCCTATGTTCAAATTTCGACTGATCCTTTCGAGTGATATATCAATCAAAAGGTCTTTGAAAATAAGATTGAGCCCTGTTTCGCAGTTTTTCGGTGGAGAGTACCGTTAGAAATATATATGAAGCTTTAAAAAGTTTGACCGCCTCTAATTTCCACACACTTGTGCCTACAAATCTGGCAAAATCATGGAAAATCCGTCTCAATGAATACTTTCAACTAAAATTAGTTCAAGCAGTCAGGCTTAGACACTTTGGCATTAATTGGTCAAAATCTTTAAAACATCATCAATATGCAAATTTTGAAAAAGTAAAAACAACGTGTGTTGTTTTGGGAAGTATATATGCTTACGCGTGCATAGATGCGTGAATACCCGTGCATAGATTTACCGCTGGTCCAAATCTGAATTTGGATTTGTACATTCAAATACATATGTATACGGTATTTTAATGTACATTACAGTGTAATTATTTCGTATCACGTTTGAATGTTAATACCAAATGTTAAACTACTCCAACAATAGCAAATCAATGTCAATATACAAAGGCGTACAAAAAATCATTTGAAGCGCTCATTGCACACTAAAGGACTTAAGAGGAAACGAATGTGTTTTCGAACTGAATGCATGTTAACGAACTGAATGCATATTTAAAATTATCCGTTTCGTGACGACATATGCAAAAAATATACTTACAAACTCAAATTGCATCTTGATGGATCCGCTAAACTTTTTGCAAAACAATAATTGGATGATGGAAATGGTAAATGTCGATAGGGTCACACAATTTATCTTATTACCACCAGACTTCTGCATATTCGCATTAAATGCAGACGAGCCAATACATAAAACATGGGTCAGTGAACGTGCCAAAAACAACGATGTCAACTCAATTAATTTCACCAATCAAAGTGAAATACCTGGAGAAACGAAAACATATAAATCCATTGATACTGTGATGAACCAAGACGAAGTTATTAACTATTTAACTGAGTTCTTGAATTCAATTGACTTACCTGGCATACCTCCGCACGTTTTAACATTGAAAATTGGCGTGCCTATCATTAATCCACCACGATTTTGCAACGGCACTAGGCCATCAGTAAAAAAAAATGATGGCGAACATCATCGAAGCTACTATATTGAATGGAAAATTCAAAGGAGAAAATGTCCTATTGCCTCGCATTCCAATGATCTCAAATGATTTACCATTCCAATTTAAACGTTTGCAGTTTCCAGTGCAACTCGCCTATGCCATTACCATTAACAAGGCACAAGGACAATCCTTACAAATGTGTGGCCTGAATTTAGAAAACTTGTGCTTCTCTCATGGACAACTGTATATGGCCTGTTCAGGCGTCAGAAAGCCTTCTAATTTATTTGTTTATGCCTCAGAGAGAAAAACAAAAAATATTGTATATCGAACAGAACTTCAATAAACAAAAAAAGAAAGTAAAAATCTTTTTTTTAGTATATGTATAAACATTAACTTTTTTAAATTTGATTTATTTTATGAGCAGCAAAACGCGCCGGGTATAGCTAGTTATAAATAAAAAAAAACAACTTGAAACTTAATAAATAAATAAATTAATAATTTTCTAAATATAAAGACAATGATAGTTTCTTACGTATCTATATTGTAATGTATTACAATTGTCACGCATTTTCGTACTAAGCTATATTAAACAGAAATGTTTCACGAAAGATATTCTCTTCATTTTTATTGCTAAATTTTGATTGCACGAAACAAGTGCAATGACAAGGATCAGGTTTCCTTATATATATCAATTATAATATCTTCATAATTTTAATTATAATACACGTAACTCGGAATATTAATTGAAAATAAATCTTTTCCAAATGTGTGACTTTTGAGCATGCGTTAATCCCTTGTTCTTTTACATATTTCATAAGTTATTATAAATATATATGCTATCTACCAGGTATACCCATATGAAGTGAGCGCTAAGATACAAATGTCTCGATAGGGAACATTTTTGTGAACGAGCCGTTATTTTTTTGTTTACTTGCTATGACATCTTTAAAAAATATTTAGTATACAACAAGTCATTGAACAGATAACATCATATTTTTTCATCGCGTTAAAAATGTCGAATTTTGTACCAGAAGGTGATGATTTGCGGAGAGCATTAATTTTTTTGTTTTCATTTGAAGAAAAGTGTTGCAGTGCTACATCGAATGCTTTTCGAGGCTTATGGTGATCATGCTCTATCAGAAGCAACATGCAAAAGATGGTTTCAACGGTTCAGACATAATGATTTTAATGTGAGAAATGAAAAACGTGGAAGTAATTGGCGTTAACATAGTAGAGTGTTCCCAACTCATGCTCATCTGTGGTACTAACGGAAACTCTTACCAAACGTGCTTAGCGTCGCGCGTTGAAGACGGTTCGCAATTAATATGGAAGTTCTTCAGCCAGCAGACAAGTTTAAAATAGTATTAGAATTAATAAGTAAGCTTCAGGAAATTAATGGTGATGAAAGTTGTGCAGTGGAGTTTTTGGACAGAGTTGACTCATTATCAGCTACATTTGTGTACTTTGACGAAATTGCCACTACACTTTTGGTAGGCTACATAAAGGATAAAATCGTAGGAAGAGCAAGATGCGAATTGCAGAAAGACAGACGAGTTAATTCATGGAGAGAAATAAGAAGCATTATAAAAGAAAATTTTGTTGAAAAGCTTTCGACAAATACGCTCCTCGATAAAATTAGAACTATAGAAGTGAAAACAACTATCGAAGATTATTATCATAGCATTAGCGAACTTTAAAGTAGGATAAATAATGCGTTTCTATTAGACAACAACCAGATAGGCAGGTATCTAATTTCTTCAAATAATAGGGTAGCATTAGAGGCTTTTAAAAGCAACCTCCCGGAACCTGCAAAGACGATTATTTTTAGCCAAGGCATTAATGAGGCATTTCAAATTTTTGTAGAAATTGGCCATAAGTTATCAGGGCCTAACGAAGATAGGTATCGAAATAATAACCATCGCCAACACATCGAATCAAGGTCAATCTTACGTCAGACCACAAAGGCAAGAACATAATTATGTACGAAGTGAACAACAGCGCCAAAGTGCCAATAACACTAACTAAATGAACGCTAGACAAAACACTAGGTACCGCCAAGGTGAACCGACTGGTTCGCAAAGGCCAAATTTTCACAACTCTTTCAATGAACATCGAAATAACTACAATCCTAGTGCCCAGTCCCGACAATCAAATAGTAGGTATAGACAAAGCGAGCCTATGGATATAGCCTTGAATGAAGAAACTTTAAACAATATTCCAAATTTTCACAACAATAGGGAAAACGATTACCCTATATAATCGTAAATATTCACCTAAGGCCGCTCAGATTCATAATTGACTGTGGGGCCGAATGTAGTATTATAAACTCTAAGCTGTGTAACCCAAAGTGAAGAGTAGAATGTAATATTCACATTCTTATAGCTTTTGGTGGATGTGTAAAATTCGATATAATGTACAGAATACCCCTTTTCAAAGAATTCAAATAAGAAAATTATTTTGCCAATTTTTTAGAATACGATTTTCATCACTCATTTGACGGCATAATAGGAAATAATATTCTTTATAACCTAAATACTATTATTGATTATAAAAACCGGTCTTTAAGTGTTGGTGATGTAGTTATAAATTTTTTTGTTTAGTAAAAGCGAAGAAGATTTTTTCAGAATTCTAAGCTCTCAGTTATATATAACAATGAAATTTTTAATGACAGAATCAATGGCATGATTTCTGCAAGCCAATTAAATAGTTCGGATATTTACAATTTGAAAAATTTACTTTCATCATACAAATTTATTTTCCATAAAGAAGGCGACATGTTAACCTTTACTAGCAATGTTAGACACAAAATTAACACCAAAAATTAAATCCCGATCTACAGCAAGCTCTATCGGTACTCAGAAATACACACAGACGAAGTCAATACACAGATAACCTAAATACTATTATTGATTATAAAAACCGGTCTTTAAGTGTTGGTGATGTAGTTATAAATTTTTTTGTTAAGTAAAAGCGAAGAAGATTTTTTCAGAATTCTAAGCTCTCAGTTATATAAGTTAACGCCAAAAATGTTAACACACGCGAATAGGGCGTGATATCATTCCCACGGGCAACAACATCATCCTCAAGCGCGATCACGTACGAATCCCATTACCACCGGACACACGAGACATTGACGGCAACGTTCCCAAGACACCTGAGCTGCATCACCGAACATCCGCTGCTGACCAGGCGTTTGGCTGCATGGGAATGCGTTTAGATTTTAAGTTATAGAAATTTGTTCACAGTAGTCGTAAGTAAGCCGCGAAGGCAACAAGTCGAAATAAAGTTTTTTTTAAATAAATAAATTTAAAATAGTTTAATTGGCGCCCAACGTGGGGCCCAGGAAAAAAAGTCGCCGCGACGGTATTGAAGTAGTAAATCGCGTTAAATCTTATTAAAAGAAAAAAACAACGCAAGTCATAAGTCGACCTTTACGAAGGCTCGCCGCGAGTGCAGTTTTAGTGCGCGTATACTCTTCCGTGACGATCTTGTACTCTCGCAAAAAAACACGCATAAGTCGACCTTCACGGAAGCTCGCCGCGAGTGCAGAGAAATTCAAAGATTAAAAAGTGCGGTGATTTACCTGGGTCCCCAGAAAAAGCAGCATCTATAGATCCTGCTGCCAACGAGGGAGTGTGAAGTAAGGCCCCCCAGTAACCAGTGATCAACAGGCAAAAAGGAATGGAGCCCCTTCACCAGCGTTGGATCCTTTTAATGTAAGATAGTTATAAGAATAATAGAAAACTAACAACAATATATGTAGGAAGTGGCAGAAATAATCAATTTATTATATTAATAATAGTTAGTTTTAGAATAACAACTGTATTTTTTTTGTTTTCGGAAAGCGAGAATATTTAAATTAGAATAAATAACACTTAATTGCGAAGTGAACTAAAATTGTTAAGAAGTGATAGCTGTAAGTAAGAACTAGAGTCAAATAATTATAGAGGTCCGATAACAAAGGCGAAAACAATAAAATTAAAACCAATTTTTCCCCGTTTACCCTTATTAGTCCTTAACCTAATTATTTTGTGTCCTAATGTCGAAACGTGCTGCCACCATGACAGATCCAACTATACGACCGTCGGTATCGAACACTGAGAATCCGTCCCCTCCAGTCTCAAATCCGAACATAACCGTTAACGCAACACCAGAACTAGAAGCCTTAATCGCGGGCATTGCCAGCCGCGTCTGCATTCAAGAATGCAAGAGTCTGGTTCAATCAATTGTTTATCCTAATAACCAGTTTCAAAGAGGAACCGATGAAACGATTCATGAACATCTCCGTACGAATCTTACTGATCTGGATAAAATACCAGATGTCGTAAGGTGTTTAAGAGAGTTCTCGGGAACTCCCGGTGAGTTCAGTTCCTGGAGAAAAAGTGTCGACAGGATCTTGAACATCTACGACCAATTTAAGGGAACACCAAAATATTTTGGTATTCTCAACATAATACGAAATAAGATTATAGGTAATGCGGATGCAATTTTGGAGTCATACAATACTCCATTGAATTGGGAGTGCATATCAAAGTGTCTAACACTCCACTACGCGGACCGTCGTGATCTGGGAACTTTGGAGTACCAGATGACGACCCTCGTTCAGGGAAACAACAGCGTGGAGAATTACTACCAGTCGGTGTATAATCACTTATCGTTAATCCTAAATAAGATCTCGAGCATGGATTTGCCACCTGATGCGTTGCATCACCTCACTTCCTCATACAGAGACAAGGCGTTGGATACATTTATTAGAGGTCTTAGAGGAGATCTGCCTAGACTCCTGGGTATAAGGGAACCTGCAGATCTTCCTACCGCTCTCAATCTCTGTTTGAAGCTTGAGAATCAACAATTCAGAGCCAACTACGCTCATCATAACATAGGCCAAGTTAGGAGACCGCCACCGCCTCCACCAATTCCTTCACGGAAAGGCCAAGACCATCAACAATTCCATCCTCCATTGACATACATACCCCAATCACCGTATTTATCACTTCGTCCTTCACCGCGCCCGCATTTTGATCAATTTCAACCCAACCAACGACCATTGTATCCTCCAAACCATCAGCACACCCAACGACCGAATATCCAAGTAAATCCCCATCAATTCCAAAGGAATCCCCAACCACCCAACAACTTTTCGCCAAATCAATCTGTTCGAAGGCCAGAGCCTATGGATGCTAGCACCATCCAAACGCGCAATGTAAATTATATGAATCGACCAGCAATGAAAAATTGGCCACCAGCTCCTAAACGGCCAATGTCCCCTCCACAACAATACCCAAATCCAAGCAAGCTCCAAAGAAACTTCCATTTGGGAACTTCCAGAGTGGATCCCCAGAACGACTATACATCCATAGAATCTCAGGAAATCAGCGGCTATAATGATATGGTTTCTACCATGACTAATCTGACTGAAGTCAACCAAAAGTTTAATGAATATTTAGAGCACCAAGACGACCTAGATCCGACCGAAACATCTACCGACTTTGTTGACGTACATTTTTTAGACTAACGAACTCGTCACTACCTTATTTTGAGTGTAGGACGAGAGACAACAAAATCCTTAAATTCTTGGTGGACACTGGTTCCAACAAGAATTACATCCAACCAGATTTAGTGCGGAAACCTATCCCAAACCAGAAAAAATTCTATGCAAATTCGGTTTGTGGAAATATAGAAATCACCCACCATACCGTTATAAATCTTTTTGATCCAAATACCAATATTAAATTTTTCCTCCTACCTTCTCTCCGATCATTTCATGCGATTCTTGGCAACGATAGCCTAAAAGAACTATCAGCTGTCATTTACACCAAACGAAACTATATGATTGTAAATAATAATATCAAAATTAGGTTGAAACAACAAATATCAGAATCAGTCCACAATGTTAGTGTCAGAACCCAGCACATGGCACAAGAAGAACGAGACATGCTAAATCGCTTAACCATAAAGTACGCTAAGCTCTTCGGCGAACCAAACGAGAGGCTTACCTTTACCACCCGAGTTAAAGGTAGAATCCGAACGACAACCGAAGATCCTGTTTATTCCAAGCATTATCCATACCCCATGGCGCTAAAGGAAGAAATAGACAAGCAAATCAATCAGTTGCTAAATGATGGAATCATTCGACCTTCACGGTCACCGTACAATTCTCCGGTATGGATTGTACCAAAAAAATCAGACGCTTCCGGTGAAAAGAAGTACCGTATGGTAATCGACTACAGGAAGCTCAATTCGATAACAATACCAGATCGTTATCCAATCCCCGAAACCAATGAGGTACTGGCGCACTTAGGAAAGAATAAATATTTTTCGGTGATCGACCTAAAAAGCGGTTTTCACCAAATACCTCTGCACGAGGACGATATCGAAAAAACCTCATTCTCTGTCAATAATGGGAAGTATGAGTTCATGAGACTTCCCTTCGGGCTGAAGAATGCACCATCTATTTTTCAAAGAGCTCTAGACGATATCTTGCGAGAACACATCGGTAAGATCTGTTATGTCTATATCGATGACATAATTGTGTTCAGTGAGGATGTTGAGCGACACTTTCAAAACTTGGAAACTATATTCGAAACTCTCCAACAATCCAACCTTCGAGTGCAGTTGGATAAATGTGAGTTCTTAAAGCCAGAGGTTGAATTCCTGGGCTTTATTGTATCCTCAGACGGTATAAAGGCCAATCCAGCTAAAGTGGAAGCCATCACCAAGTATCCATATCCACGAACTTTAAGGGATCTGCGATCATTTCTAGGTCTGTCGGGATTTTACCGCAGATTTATTAAGGACTATGCAAAGCTGGCAAAACCCCTTACAGCCCTCTTAAGAGGGGAGGATGGACATACGTCCAAAACGGCCTCAAGTAAGAAAGTTGTCCATCTGACAGATGCAGCAATGGAAGCATTTAGCAAAATCAAAAATTCGCTGGTCTCTGACGATGTTATTCTCTCCTTTCCCGACTTTAATAAGGACTTTCACCTGACTACCGATGCATCAGACTATGCAATCGGAGCCGTACTATCCCAAGACAACAAGCCAATTACATTTATCTCTCGTACTCTTAACAAAGCGGAAGAACATTACGCTGCTAATGAGAAAGAGATGTTGGCTATAGTATGGGCTCTCAATTCATTGAGAAACTACCTTTACGGTCCTACCAAGATAAAGATATTCACCGATCATCAACCCTTGACGTATGCTCTAAGCAGCAAAAACACGAACAACAAAATGAAACGTTGGAAGGCTATACTTGAGGAGTATAACTACGAATTAAAGTATAAGCCTGGAACAACCAATCTTGTCGCTGATGCATTGTCAAGACCTCCGAAGCACAGTCAAATTAATTCTCTCACACCAACTCTACATAGCGATGAAAGCTCTGGTCATGATCTCATCCAAATTGTAGACGTACCATTAAATGTTTTCAAGAACCAGATTGTTCTTCTCACCGGAGATACCCCCTCACATGAATTTCAGATTACCTTTCCCACCTATCACAGACACACTATTATAGAACCAGCATACACCCCAGAGAAATTAATAGAAATCTTCAAACAGTATTTAAATCCTTCAGTCGTTAATGGATTGAAAACAGAAGAGAGGGTTTTAGGCACGGTACAGGAGGTGTATCGAACATATTTTAGGCAATATAAGATTCGATTTGCGAGAAAAATAGTCACGGACCTAGCAGACCAAACCCTACAAGACGAAGAAATAATAAAAGAGCATAACCGAGCTCATCGAAATTCCCGTGAGAACAAAATCCAAATCCTTCAGAATTTTTATTTTCCCCACATGAAATCTAAAATAGAAAAAATTACGAAACAATGTAAAATCTGCAAAGAGCATAAGTATGACAGACAACCCAACAAACCCGAACTTCAGCCGACCCCTATTCCCGAATACCCCGGCCAAATAGTGCATATTGATATCTATTTCACTGACAAGAAAATAATCCTCACTGCCATTGACAAGTTCTCTAAATATGCCTTAGCCAAATTACTGAAATCAAGGGCATCAGAGGACATTAAGCAACCCCTCAGAGAACTAATACTAGCTTTCGGCGTACCCCAAACAATAGTCATGGACAACGAAAAATCGTTGACCTCTAATTCCATTACATTCATGCTAGAAAACATGTTTAACATAAAAGTTTTCAAAGCACCCCCCTACACAAGTTCTGTTAATGGTCAAGTGGAGAGATTCCACTCAACACTTTCAGAATTAATTCGCTGCCTTAAGACAGATAATATTCATAGTACATTCTCAGAACTATTAGACCGATCCATATATGAATACAACCGATCCATCCACTCAACCACGAATAAACGACCAATAGACACATTTTTCGGTAAAAGGCTACTAAATAACCCAAAAGAACTCGAACGGGTAAGACAGGAAAACATTAATAAACTACGCGAAAAACAGCAAGCAGACTTAAGATACCACAATGCAAAGAAACACTCTCCAAAAAAATACTCTAACGGCGAAATCATATATGTGAAAACGAATAGACGAATAGGGAATAAACTAGATCCCCGGTATAAAAAGGAAATAGTAGTTCAGGATAATAACACAACAGTTCTTACTGAGTCAGGTAGAATCATCCATAAAAACCTTATAAAAAGCTAAAATCTTTTAACAGGACGCTACTAACCTTCTGTAATGGCGAAGTACAAATTTTGGACTACTCAAATTCTCAGCTAATAAAAATAAATACGGGTCGTGCGCATTTACAAAGCGGATCATTTAAAATCATACACCTGATCGACATCGAGACTTACGAAACAACACTGAATAACTTAGAAGCTACGTTAAAGGCATCTATTACCAGTAACCATATCCTTAATCCCGTCCTTTGCTATGAAATATCCCGCACCAGAACACTAATAACCAGATTAAGAATTAATAATAAAAACAAAAGATCCCTGGACTTCTTAGGATCTGCGTGGAAGTGGATCGCGGGTAGTCCGGATCATCACGACTACGAGATCATTAGCAATAAAATGAATGACGTTTTAAGTAATAATAATAATCAGCTTATAATCAATAAAATGTCTATTGAGAAAATAAACGAATTAACAAATATTACAAATAGGATCATAAGAACATTTGAGGAAAATGAAAATAACAATAATGAGATAATTATGAAAATTAAGTATGAATTAGATATAATTAAGGAAGAAATTAGCAATGTAATTTATGCCGTTCATTGGGCAAAGGTAAACGTAATTAATTCATTCATCTTATCAAATAGTGAAATAAATATAACCGAAGCAATTTTAAAACTAGATGATATTCCATACATTAATATTGATGAGGCATTAGAATTCGCTGAAATAAAAATAGCCTCAAACGATAAGAGTTTAATATATATTGTAAGTATTCCGAGAACAACTAAAGTAAAATGTAATTCTTCAATATTAAGACCTGTGAAAATAAATAAAGTAATAAACAAAATTGAATATAATTCCATATTAGAATGTAATAATGAAGTTTTTGGAATCACTAAACCATGTAAAACCTATAATAGCCTTTCCATTTGTAATGAAAATAATATTGTTAGCTTAAGAAATTCGTCATGCATCCCAATGCTCATAAAAAGCCGAAAAGCATCGTGTTCCATCATCAATAACGAACATGTCCCGGACATAGAGGAAGTATCACCCGGAATCCTACTGCTTAACCAGTTCAACGGCACAGTTCTAATCAACAACGACACGGTCATGCTCAAAGGTACGTTCATCATCAAACACGTCAATGTCACCATTGAAGTTAGAGGAAAAACAATTATGTCCAAAGAAGTCACAAGTCATCAACCTCTACCAGCAATTTTGCAACCATCTTATAAGCCGGATAAAATAGAGGAAGTACTGTCGCTTGAAAGGATCAATGAACTATATGTGAATCGTACAAAACAAATCAGCCTACTCGAAGTGAAAAACAAGGTTAATTTATCAGTAAATATTATCCTAATGATTACAATCTTGGTTGCCGCCACCTTCGCATGCAAGATGACGAAGAAAAAGTTCATGACTGAAGATAGACACCCTAATACCAACAGGCCGTCGCCAACAACTATAGGCCTACAAGACATTCCTCATCTCGTGACATCAACAATATCTTACGAGGACGTTCGATCTTAAGGGCGGAGGAGTTAACGCCAAAAATGTTAACACACGCGAATAGGGCGTGATATCATTCCCACGGGCAACAACATCATCCTCAAGCGTGATCACGTACGAATCCCATTACCACCGGACACACGAGACATTGACGGCAACGTTCCCAAGACACCTGAGCTGCATCACCGAACATCCGCTGCTGACCAGGCGTTTGGCTGCATGGGAATGCGTTTAGATTTTAAGTTATAGAAATTTGTTCACAGTAGTCGTAAGTAAGCCGCGAAGGCAACAAGTCGAAATAAAGTTTTTTTTAAATAAATAAATTTAAAATAGTTTAATTTATATAACAATGAAATTTTTAATGACAGAATCAATGGCATGATTTCTGCAAGCCAATTAAATAGTTCGGATATTTACAATTTGAAAAATTTACTTTCATCATACAAATTTATTTTCCATAAAGAAGGCGACATGTTAACCTTTACTAGCAATGTTAGACACAAAATTAACACCAAAAATTAAATCCCGATCTACAGCAAGCTCTATCGGTACTCAGAAATACACACAGACGAAGTCAATACACAGATAAACGACGTGCTAAAGCAAAAAATTATCCAACCCAGTAGCAGTGATAAAAACGGTCAAAGTCAGTGGAGAATAGTGATAGATTATAGGAAGCTAAACGAGCAAGCAATAGATGACCGCTATCCGCTACCCAACATGGAAGAGCTTTTCGATAAGCTAGGCAGATGTAATTTTTTCTCTACTATTGATTTGGTAAAAGGTTTCCACCAAATCGAGGTCGAATCGTGTGATGTTGCAAAAACAGCTTTTTCAACTAAGCATGGTCATTATGAGTTTCTAAGAATGCCGTTTGAACTAAAAAATGCTCCGGCGACATTCCAGAGAATCGTGAATGACGTGCTGAGGGATTTAATAAATAAAATATGTGTCATATATCTGGATAACATATTAATTTTTTTTATTAGGTACATGGTAGCTGGCACCAAACTAGACCAACTTAAGGACAAACATCTCTAAAAGATCGGATTCTTCTCATGTAAATTCACAGAACACTGCAATATATCTAGTCATAAAATGTTTTAAGCATTTGTTTGATGATCGATAAATAACTTTCCAGACCGACCCCAAGCCATTTATGAACTCTTTCCAGCACAAGTCCGATAAGGCAATCCGGCGTTAGCGCCATAGTCACAAAACCCAAGATACACCATCAACTTCTACAAGCAGCACAAAAAGACGACACAGAACTTAAAGAAATCTTAAAACCTAAGGAATTGGACAAATTCACACATTAAAATACAAAAACTTACAATAGAACCAGATTGTCTTATTTACTACCATATTGTTTTATATTATTTTATAATAACTTTGCAACGTGGTGGAAGTGATTTTTTGCCCGAAGGATTTTTTTTAATTAAATAATAATACTATGGGGAAAAATATTTGTTTTCTCATCGCTCATTATCCATAACTTCGTCTACTGGGTCTGACTCCAGTTTCCAGTTTGTTCATTAAGTATTTGATAATAGTTTACATTTATAGTGTTGGAATCAGATTGCGCACTATCACTGTTTGAGTGTAATCCGGGAGGGAAAACGGAACCACCCTCAGATTCAAATCGTACCCGTTTTCGAATTATTTTTACCAATTTGAATTCGCGAAAAAAGAAAACACATGTGAACACTGTGACAACTCAATTTAGAATGAATGCAATAATTTATTATATAGTACTTATGAACCCCCTAAATATTACAAAAATCTAGATAACTAGTACTGATTTTAAATTCTGAACTTCGTGTTCCATAAATTTATATCGTTTTTATAACTGTTGTTACTTAATATTATGTCTGGTATTATATTTGTAAATATGTTCTCATTTTGAACCAACTTAATGGTTTTATGTATATTGTAACATTTGTATTGTTGGTTGAGGCCCAGGTCCACCCCGGACTGTAACGCCACAAGAAGAAGAAGAAGAAGTATATTGTAACAAAATGTTTTACTCCATTGACAACACATGTTGTTCGATCAAAAAACAACGTGTGTGCCAGTAATCTCGGTCTCGAGTGCATCTTATTCTCCAGATTCATCTCCTAGAAGAGATAAGGCTGGAGAGGTAAAGCTGGAGTGTTGGCTGAATATCAAAAGTGGAGTCAGTCGCAGAATAATTACAGACTAGAGCAGTCGAATTATTAAAAATCATTTTGTACGCAAAAGTTTGTGAAAATCTATATATATAAAAATCAATGTTTGTTTATTTGTTTGTCCTTTATAGACTCTTAACTGGTAAGAGATAGAGCATTGATGTCTTCGGCAACTTTGTTCAGAATTCTGTCAAAAGGGTTTTGGTACCAACTTTTGCTTGGGGGCATAGCTCCCCATAGAGATGAAGTTGGGGCCTATGTTCAAATTTCTTCTGATCCTTTTGAGTGATATATCAATCAAAAGGTCTTTGAAAATAAGATTGAGCTTTCTTTCGCAGTTTTTCGGTGGAGGGTACCGTTAGAAAGATATGGAGCTTTAAAAAGTTTGACCGCCTCTAATTTCCACACACTTGTGTCTACAAGTCTGGCAAAATCATGGAATATCCGTCTCAATGAATACTTTCAACTAAAATTAGTTCAAGCAGTCAGGCTTAGACACTTTGGCAGTAATTGGTCAAAATCTTTAAAACATCATTAATATGCAAATTTTGAAAAACTAAACACGCAGTATTGAAGATCTGGGTCAACGCGCTACATACATACGGAACGGAACGTACAACGAAACATAATTATCCAACCATCGTTTCGAATAATAAATTGGAGATATCGCAGGCTTTTTGTTTTGTATCGACACGAGCCTCAGTGGAGTCACGCACATTGTACAATTCAACCCCTAAATACACACACAACGCACACTAGAAGAAGTGATCGTGTGTTGTTTTGGGAAGTATATATGCTTACGCGTGCATAGATGCGTGCATAGATGCGTGCATAGATGAGTGTATACCCGTGCATAGATTTACCGCTGGTCCAAATCTGAATTTGGATTTGTACATTCAAATACATATGTATACGGTACTTGAATGTACATTACAATGTAATTTTTTCGTATCACGTTTGAATGCTAATACCGAATGTTAAACTACTCCATCAATAGCAAATCAATGTCAATATACAAAGGCGTAAAAAAATCATTTGAAGCGCTCATTGCACACTAAAGGACTTAAGAGGAAGAGGACTTTATAGTTTCGGGTATTTGAACAAACATTTCCCGTTATTCCGCCTTCAACGCTGGCTGACGAACTGAATGCATATTTAAAATTATCCGTTTTATGACGACATGTGCAAAAACTATACTTATAAACCCAAATTGCATCTTGATGGATCCGCTAAACTTTTTGCAAAACAATAATTGGATGATGGAAATGGTAAATTGACTGTCGATAGGGTCACACAATTTATCTTATTACCACCAGACTTCTGCATATTCGCATTAAATGCAGACGAGCCAATACATAAAACATGGCTTAGTGAACGTGGTATATTAGCAGTCAAAAACAACGATGTCAACTCAATTAATTTCACCATTTAAGGTGAAATACCTGGAGAAGCGAAAACATATAAATCCATTGATACTGTGATGAACCAACACGAGGTTGTCAACTATCCAACCGAGTTCTTGAATTCACTTGACTTGCCTGGCATACCTCTGCACGTTTTAACATTGAAAATTGGCGTGCCTATCATTAATCCACCACGACTTTGCAACGGCACTAGGCCTTCAGTAAACAAAAAATGATGGCGAATATCATCGAAGCTACTATATTAAATGGAAAATTAAAAGCAGAAGATGTCCTATTGCCTCCCATTCCAATGATCCAATTTAAACGTTTGCAGTTTCCAGTGCGACTCGCCTATGCCATTACCATCAACAAGGCACAAGGACAATCCTTACAATTGTGTGGCCTGAATTTAGAAAATCCGTGCTCCTCTCATGGACAACAGTACGTGGCCTGCTCAGGCGTCAGAAAGCCTTCTAATTTATTCGTTTATGCCTCAGATAGAAAAACAAAAAATATTGTATATCAAACAACACTTCAATAAACACAAAAAGAAAGTAAAAATCGTTTTTTTAGTATATATATAAACATTAACTTTTTTTAAATTTGATTTATTTTATGAGCAGCAAAACGCGCCGGGTATAGCCAGTTATAAGAAAAAAACAACTTGAAACTTAATAACTAAATAAATTAATAATTTTCTAAATATAAAGGACAGTGATAGTTTCTTACGTATCTATATTGTAATGTATTACAATTGTCACGCATTTTCGTACTAAGCTATATTAAACAGAAATGTTTCGCGAAAGATATTCCATTCATTTTTATTGCTAAGTTATGATTGCACGAAACAAGTGCAATGACAAGGGTCAGGTTTCCTTATTTATATCAATTATAATATCTTTCAAAGTGTAACACCAAGTCATAATTTTAATTATAATACACGTAACTCGGAATATTAATTGAAAATAAATCTTTTCCAAATGTGTGACTTTTGAGCATGCGTTACTCCCTTGTTCTTCTACATATTTCATAAGTTATCATACGTATGAAGTGAGCGCTAAGATACAAATGTCTCGATAGGGAACATTTTTGTGAACGAGCCCCTATTTTTTTGTTTACTTGCTATGACATCTTTAAAAAATATTTAGTATACAACAAGTCATTGAACAGATAACATCATATTTTTTCATCGCGTTAAAAATGTCGAATTTTGTACCAGAAGGTGATGATTTGCGGAGAGCATTAATTTTTTTGTTTTCATTTGAAGAAAAGTGTTGCAGTGCTACATCGAATGCTTTTCGAGGCTTATGGTGATCATGCTCTATCAGAAGCAACATGCAAAAGATGGTTTCAACGGTTCAGACATAATGATTTTAATGTGAGAAATGAAAAACGTGGAAGTAATTGGCGTAAACATAGTAGAGTGTTCCCAACTCATGCTCATCTGTGGTACTAACGGAAACTCTTACCAAACGTGCTTAGCGTCGCGCGTTGAAGACGGTTCGCAATTAATATGGAAGTTCTTCAGCCAGCAGACAAGTTTAAAATAGTATTAGAATTAATAAGTAAGCTTCAGGAAATTAATGGTGATGAAAGTTGTGCAGTGGAGTTTTTGGACAGAGTTGACTCATTATCAGCTACATTTGTGTACTTTGACGAAATTGCCACTACACTTTTGGTAGGCTACATAAAGGATAAAATCGTAGGAAGAGCAAGATGCGAATTGCAGAAAGACAGACGAGTTAATTCATGGAGAGAAATAAGAAGCATTATAAAAGAAAATTTTGTTGAAAAGCTTTCGACAAATACGCTCCTCGATAAAATTAGAACTATAGAAGTGAAAACAACTATCGAAGATTATTATCATAGCATTAGCGAACTTTAAAGTAGGATAAATAATGCGTTTCTATTAGACAACAACCAGATAGGCAGGTATCTAATTTCTTCAAATAATAGGGTAGCATTAGGGGCTTTTAAAAGCAACCTCCCGGAACCTGCAAAGACGATTATTTTTAGCCGAGGCATTAATGAGGCATTTCAAATTTTTGTAGAAATTGGCCATAAGTTATCAGGGCCTAACGAAGATAGGTATCGAAATAATAACCATCGCCAACACATCGAATCAAGGTCAATCTTACGTCAGACCACAAAGGCAAGAACATAATTATGTACGAAGTGAACAACAGCGCCAAAGTGCCAATAACACTAACTAAATGAACGCTAGACAAAACACTAGGTACCGCCAAGGTGAACCGACTGCTTCGCAAAGGCCAAATTTTCACAACTCTTTCAATGAACATCGAAATAACTACAATCCTAGTGCCCAGTCCCGACAATCAAATAGTAGGTATAGACAAAGCGAGCCTATGGATATAGCCTTGAATGAAGAAACTTTAAACAATATTCCAAATTTTCACAACAATAGGGAAACCGATTACCCTATATAATCGTAAATATTCACCTAAGGCCGCTCAGATTCATAATTGACTGTGGGGCCGAATGTAGTATTATAAACTCTAAGCCAAAGTGGAGAGTAAAATGTAATATTCACATTCTTATAGCTTTTGGTGGATGTGTAAAATCCGATATAATGTACAGAATACCCCTTTTCAAAGAATTCAAACAAGAAAATTATTTTGCCAATTTTTTAGAATACGATTTTCATCACTCATTTGACGGCATAATAGGAAATAATATTCTTTATAACCTAAATACTATTATTGATTATAAAAACCGGTCTTTAAGTGTTGGTGATGTAGTTATAAATTTTTTTGTTTAGTAAAAGCGAAGAAGATTTTGTCAGAATTCTAAGCTCTCAGTTATATATAACAATGAAATTTTTAATGACAGAATCAATGGCATGATTTCTGCAAGCCAATTAAATAGTTCGGATATTTACAATTTGAAAAATTTACTTTCATCATACAAATTTATTTTCCATAAAGAAGGCGACATGTTAACCTTTACTAGCAATGTTAGACACAAAATTAACACCAAAAACTAAATCCCGATCTACAGCAAGCTCTATCGGTACCCAGAAATACACACAGACGAAGTCAATACACAGATAAACGACATGCTAAAGCAAAAAATTATCCAACCCAGTAGCAGTGATAAAAACGGTCAAAGTCAGTGGAGAATAGTGATAGATTATAGGAAGCTAAACGAGCAAGCAATAGATGACCGCTATTCGCTACCCAACATGGAAGAGCTTTTCGATAAGCTAGGCAGATGTAATTTTTTCTCTACTATTGATTTGGTGAAAGGTTTTCACCAAATCGAGGTCGAACCGTGTGATGTGGCACAGATTTTTCAACTAAGCATGGTCATTATGAGTTTCTAAGAATGCCGTTTGAACTAAAAAATGCTCCGGCGACATTCCAGAGAATCATGAATGACGTGCTGAGGGATTTAATAAATAAAATATGTGTCATATATCTGGATAACATATTCATTTTTTTTATTAGGTACATCGTAGCTGGCACCAAACTAGACCAACTTAAGGACAAACATCTCTAAAAGATCGGATTCTTCTCATGTAAATTCACAGAACACTGCAATATATCTAGTCATAAAATGTTTTAAGCATTTGTTTGATGGTCGATAAATAACTTTCCAGACCGACCCCAAGCCATTTATGAACTCTTTCCAGCACAAGTCCGATAAGGCAATCCGGCGTTTCTCATCGCTCATTATCCATAACTTCGTCTACTGGGTCTGGCTCTGGATTTCCAGTTTGTTCATTAAGTATTTGATAATAGTTTACATTTATAGTGTTGGAATCAGATTGCGCACTATCACTGTTTGAGTGTAATCCGGGAGGGAAAACGGAACCACCCTCAGATTCAAATCGTACCCGTTTTCGAATTATTTTTACCAATTTGAATTCGCGAAAAAAGAAAACACATGTGAACACTGTGACAACTCAATTTAGAATGAATGCAATAATTTATTATATAGTACTTATGAACCCCCTAAATATTACAAAAATCTAGATAACTAGTACTGATTTTAAATTCTGAACTTCGTGTTCCATAAATTTATATCGTTTTTATAACTGTTGTTACTTAATATTATGTCTGGCATTATATTTGTAAATACGTTCTCATTTTGAACCAACTTAATGGTTTTATGTATATTGTAACATTTGTATTGTTGGTTGAGGCCCAGGTCCACCCCGGACTGTAACGCCACAAGAAGAAGAAGAAGAAGTATATTGTAACAAAATGTTTTACTCCATTTACAACACATGTTGTTCGATCAAAAAACAACGTGTGTGCAAGTAATCTCGGTCTCGAGTGCATTTTAATCTCCAGATTCATCTCCTAGAAGAGATAGGGCTGGAGAGGTAAAGCTGTAGTGTTGGCTGAATATCAAAAGTGGAGTCAGTCGCAGAATAATTACAGACTAGAGCAGTCGAATTATTAAAAATCATTTTGTACGCAAAAGTTTGTGAAAATCTATATATATAAAAATCAATGTTTGTTTATTTGTTTGTCCTTTATAGACTCTTAACTGGTAAGAGATAGGGCATTGATGTCTTCGGCAACTCTGTTCAAAGGGGTTTTGGTACCAACTTTTGTTTGGGGGCATAGCTCCCCATAGAGATGAAGTTGGGGCCTATGTTCAAATTTCTTCTGATCCTTTCGAGTGATATATCAATCAAAAAGTTTTTGGAAATAAGATTGAGCTTTCTTTCGCAGTTTTTCGGTGGAGGGTACCGTTAGAAAGATATGAAGCTTTAAAAAGTTTGACCGCCTCTAATTTCCACACACTTGTGCCTACAAGTCTGGCAAAATCATGGAAAATCCGTCTCAATGAATACTTTCAACTAAAATTAGTTCAAGCAGTCAGGCTTAGACACTTTGGCAGTAATTGGTCAAAATCTTTAAAACATCATCAATATGCAAATTTTGAAAAAGTAAACAAGCAGTATTGAAGATCTGGGTCAACGCGCTACATACATACGGAACGTAACGTACAACGAAACATAATTATCCAACCATCGTTTCGAATAATAAATTGGAAATATCGCAGGTTAAATGCTTTTTGTTTCCCATATATTTTTCTCGTTGTAACCAGTGAATCGACACGAGCCTCAGTGGAGTCACGCACATTGTACAATTCAACCCCTAAATACACACACAACGCACACTAGAAGAAGTGATCGTGTGTTGTTTTGGGAAGTATATATGCTTACGCGTGCATAGATGCGTGCATAGATGATTGTATACCCGTGCATAGATTTACCGCTGGTCCAAATCTGAATTTGGATTTGTACATTCAAATACATATGTATACGGTATTTGAATGTACATTACAGTGTAATTATTTCGTATCACGTTTGAATGTTAATACCGAATGTTAAACTACTCCAACAATAGCAAATCAATGTCAATATACAAAGGCGTAAAAAAAATCATTTGAAGCGCTCATTGCACACTAAAGGACTTAAGAGGAAACGAATGTGTTTTCGGAGGTGCACTAATTTTATAGTTTCGGGTATTTGAACAAACATTTCCCGTTATTCCGCCTTCAACGCTGGCTGACGAACTGAATGCATATTTAAAATTATCCGTTTTATGACGACATGTGCAAAAACTATACTTATAAACCCAAATTGCATCTTGATGGATCCGCTAAACTTTTTGCAAAACAATAATTGGATGATGGAAATGGTAAATTGACTGTCGATAGGGTCACATAATTTATCTTATTACCACCAGACTTCTGCATATTCGCATTAAATGCAGACGAGCCAATACATAAAACATGGGTCAGTGAACGTGCCAAAAACAACGATGTCAACTCAATTAATTTCACCATTCAAGGTGAAATACCTTGAGAAACGAAAACATATAAATCCATTGATACTGTGATGAACCAAGACGAAGTTATTAACTATTTAACTGAGTTCTTGAATTCACTTGACTTACCTGGCATACCTCCGCACGTTTTAACATTGAAAATTGGCGTGCTTATCATTAATCCACCACGACTTTGCAACGGCACTAGGCCTTCAGTAAAAAAAAAAAATAACAAGGCACAAGGACAATCCTTACAAATGTGTGGCCTGAATTTAGAAAACCTGTGCTTCTCTCATGGACAACTGTATATGGCCTGTTCAGGCGTCAGAAAGCCTTCTAATTTATTCGTTTATGCCTCAGATAGAAAAACAAAAAATATTGTATATCAAACAACACTTCAATTAACACAAAAAGAAAATAAAAATCTCTTTTTTAGTATATGTATAAACATTAACATTTTTAAATTTGATTTATTTTATGAGCAGCAAAACGCGCCGGGTATAGCTAGTTATAAATAAAAAACAAACAACTTGAAACTTAATAAATAAATAAATTACTAATTTTCTAACTATAAAGGACAGTGATAGTTTCTTACGTATCTATATTGTAATGTATTACAATTGTCACGCATTTTCGTACTAAGCTATATTAAACAGAAATGTTTCGCGAAAGATATTCTCTTCATTTTTATTGCTAAGTTATGATTGCACGAAACAAGTGCAATGACAAGGGTCAGGTTTCCTTATTTATATCAATTATAATATCTTTCAAAGTGTAACACCAAGTCATAATTTTAATTATAATACGTAACTCGGAATATTAATTGAAAATAAATCTTTTCCAAATGTGTGACTTTTGAGCATGCGTTACTCCCTTGTTCTTCTACATATTTCATAAGTTATCATACGTATGAAGTGAGCGCCAAGATACAAATGTCTCGATAGGGAACATTTGTTGTGAACGAGCCCCTATTTTTTTGTTTGTTTGCTATGACATCTTTAAAAAATATTTAGTATACATCAAGTCATTGAACAGACAACATCATATTTTTTCATGGCGTTAAAAATGTCGAATTTTGTACCAGAAGGTGATGATTTGCGGAGAGCATTAATTTTTTTTTTCATTTGAAGAAAAGTGCTGCAGAGCTACATCGAATGCTTTTCGAGGCTTATGGTGATCATGCTCTATCAGAAGCAACATGCAAAAGATGGTTTCAACGGTTCAGACATAATGATTTTAATGTGAGAAATGAAAAACGTGGAAGTAATTGGCGTAAACATAGTACAGTATTCCCAACTCATGCTCATCTGTGGTACTAACGGAAACTCTTACCAAACGTGCTTGGCGCCGCGCGTCCTGACTCATCAATTGAAGATGGTTCGCAGTTAAGATGGAAGTTCTTCAGCCAGCAGACAAGTTTAAGATAGTATTAGAATTAATAAGTAAGCTTCAGGAATTTAATGGTGATGAAAGTTGAACAGTGGAGTTTTTGGACAGAGTTGACTCATTATCAGCTACATTTGTGTACTTTGACGAAATTGCCACTACACTTTTGGTAGGCTACATAAAGGATAAAATCGTAGGAAGAGCAAGATGCGAATTGCAGAAACACGGATGAGTTAATTCATGGAGAGAAATATGAAGCATTGTAAAAGAAAATTTTGGTGAAAAGTTTTCGACAAATACGCTCCTCAATAAATTAGAACTACAGAAGTGAAAACAACTATCGAAGATTATTATCATAGCATTAGCGAACTTTAAAGTAGGATAAATAATGCGTTTCTATTAGACAACAACCAGATAGGCAGGGATCTAATTTCTTCAAATAATAGGGTAGCATTAGAGGCTTTTAAAAGCAATCTCCCGGAACCTGCAAAGACGATTATTTTTAGCCGAAATTTTCAGACACTAAATGAGGCATATCAAATTTTTGTAGAAATTGGCCATAAGTTATCAGGTCCTAACAAAGATAGGTATCAAAACAATAATCATCGCCAACACTTTCTGAATCAAGGTCAATCTTACGTCAGACCACAAAGGCAAGAACATAATTATGTACGAAGTGAACAGCAGCGCAGTGCCAATAACACTAACTAAATGAACGCTCGACAAAACACTAGGTACCGCCATGGTGAACCGACTGGTTCGCAAAGGACAAATTTTCACAACTCTTTCAATGAACATCGAAATAACTACAATCCTAGTGCCCAGTCCCGACAATCAAATAGTAGGTATAGACAAAGCGAGCCTATGGATATAGCCTTGAATGAAGGAACTTCAAACAATATTCCAAATTTTCACAACAATAGGGAAACCGATTACCCTATATAATCGTAAATATTCACCTAAGGCCGCTCAGATTCATAATTGACTGTGGGGCCGAATGTAGTATTATAAACTCTAAGCCAAAGTGGAGAGTAAAATGTAATATTCACATTCTTATAGCTTTTGGTGGATGTGTAAAATCCGATATAATGTACAGAATACCCCTTTTCAAAGAATTCAAACAAGAAAATTATTTTGCCAATTTTTTAGAATACGATTTTCATCACTCATTTGACGGCATAATAGGAAATAATATTCTTTATAACCTAAATACTATTATTGATTATAAAAACCGGTCTTTAAGTGTTGGTGATGTAGTTATAAATTTTTTTGTTTAGTAAAAGCGAAGAAGATTTTGTCAGAATTCTAAGCTCTCAGTTATATATAACAATGAAATTTTTAATGACAGAATCAATGGCATGATTTCTGCAAGCCAATTAAATAGTTCGGATATTTACAATTTGAAAAATTTACTTTCATCATACAAATTTATTTTCCATAAAGAAGGCGACATGTTAACCTTTACTAGCAATGTTAGACACAAAATTAACACCAAAAACTAAATCCCGATCTACAGCAAGCTCTATCGGTACCCAGAAATACACACAGACGAAGTCAATACACAGATAAACGACATGCTAAAGCAAAAAATTATCCAACCCAGTAGCAGTGATAAAAACGGTCAAAGTCAGTGGAGAATAGTGATAGATTATAGGAAGCTAAACGAGCAAGCAATAGATGACCGCTATTCGCTACCCAACATGGAAGAGCTTTTCGATAAGCTAGGCAGATGTAATTTTTTCTCTACTATTGATTTGGTGAAAGGTTTTCACCAAATCGAGGTCGAACCGTGTGATGTGGCAAAAACAGATTTTTCAACTAAGCATGGTCATTATGAGTTTCTAAGAATGCCGTTTGAACTAAAAAATGCTCCGGCGACATTCCAGAGAATCATGAATGACGTGCTGAGGGATTTAATAAATAAAATATGTGTCATATATCTGGATAACATATTCATTTTTTTTATTAGGTACATCGTAGCTGGCACCAAACTAGACCAACTTAAGGACAAACATCTCTAAAAGATCGGATTCTTCTAATGTAAATTCACAGAACACTGCAATATATCTAGTCATAAAATGTTTTAAGCATTTGTTTGATGGTCGATAAATAACTTTCCAGACCGACCCCAAGCCATTTATGAACTCTTTCCAGTACAAGTCCGATAAGGCAATCCGGCGATAGCGCCATAGTCACAAAAACCAAGATACACCATCAACTTCTACAAGCAGCACAAAAAGACGACACAGAACTTAAAGAAATCTGAAAACCTAAAGAATTGGACAAATTCACACATTAAAATACAAAAACTTACAATAGAACCAGATTGTCTTATTTACTACCATATTGTTTTATATTATTTTATAATAACTTTGCAACGTGGTGGAAGTGATTTTTTGCCCGAAGGATTTTTTTTAATTAAATAATAATACTATGGGGAGGAATATTTGTTTTCTCATCGCTCATTATCCATAACTTCGTCTACTGGGTCTGGCTCTGGATTTCCAGTTTGTTCATTAAGCATTTGATAATGGTTTACATTTATAGTGTTGGAATCAGATTGCGCACTATCACTGTTTGAGTGTAATCCGGGAGGGAAAACGAAACCACCCTCAGATTCAAATCGTACCCGTTTTCGAATTAATTTTACCAATTTGAATTCGCGAAAAAAGAAAACACATGTGAACACTGTGACAACTCAATTTAGAATGAATGCAATAATTTATTATATAGTACTTATGAACCCCCTAAATATTACAAAAATCTAGATAACTAGTACTGATTTTAAATTCTGAACTTCGTGTTCCATAAATTTATATCGTTTTTATAACTGTTGTTACTTAATATTATGTCTGGTATTATATTTGTAAATATGTTCTCATTGTGAACCAACTTAATGGTTTTATGTATATTGTAACATTTGTATTGTTGGTTGAGGACCAGGTCCACCCCGGACTGTAGCGCCACAAGAAGAAGAAGAAGAAGTATATTGTAACAAAATGTTTTACTCCATTGACAACACATGTTGTTCGATCAAAAAACAACGTGTGTGCCAGTAATCTCGGTCTCGAGTGCACTTTAATATCCAGATTCATCTCCTAGAAGAGATAAGGCTGGAGAGGTAAAGCTGGAGTTTTGGCTGAATATCAAAAGTGGAGTCAGTCGCAGAATAATTACAGACTAGAGCAGTCGAATTATTAAAAATCATTTTGTACGCAAAAGTTTGTGAAAATCTATATATATAAAAATCAATGTTTGTTTATTTGTTTGCCCTTTATAGACTCTTAACTGGTAAGAGATAGAGCATTGATATCTTCGGCAACTTTGTTCAGAATCCTGTCAAAAGGGTTTTGGTACCAACTTTTGTTTGGGGGCATAGCTCCCCATAGAGATGAAGTTGGGGCCTATGTTCAAATTTCTTCTGATCCTTTCGAGTGATATATCAATCAAAAGTTCTTTCGCAGTTTTTCGGTGGAGGGTACCGTTAGAAAGATATGAAGCTTTAAAAAGTTTGACCGCCTCTAATTTCCACACACTTGTGCCTACAAGTCTGGCAAAATCATGAAAAATCCGTCTCAATGAATACTTTCAACTAAAATTAGTTCAAGCAGTCAGGCTTAGACACTTTGGCAGTAATTGGTCAAAATCTTTAAAACATCATCAATATGCAAATTTTGAAAAAGTAAAAACGCAGTATTGAAGATCTGGGTCAACGCGCTACATACATACGGAACGGAACGTACAACGAAACATAATTATCCAACCATCGTTTCGAATAATAAATTGGAGATATCGCAGGTTAAATGCTTTTTGTTTCCCATATATTTTTCTCGCTGTAACCAGTGAATCGACACGAGCCTCAGTGGAGTCACGCACATTGTACAATTCAACCCCTAAATACACACACAACGCACACTAGAAGAAGTGATCGTGTGTTGTTTTGGGAAGTATATATGCTTACGCGTGCATAGATGCGTGCATAGATGAGTGTATTCCCGTGCATAGATTTACCGCTGGTCCAAATCTGAATTTGGATCTATACATTCAAATACATATGTATACGGTATTTGAATGTACATTACAGTGTAATTATTTCGTATCACGTTTGAATGTTAATACCGAATGTTAAACTACTCCAACAATAGCAAATCAACGTCAATATACAAAGGCGTACAAAAAATCATTTGAAGCGCTCATTGCACACTAAAGGACTTAAGAGGAAACGAATGTGTTTTCGGAGGTGCGCTTATTTTATAGTTTCGGGTATTTGAACAAACATTTCCCGTTATTCCGCTTTCAACGCTGGCTGACGAACTGAATGCATATTTAAAATTATCCGTTTTATGACGACATGTGCAAAAACTATACTTATAAACCCAAATTGCATCTTGATGGATCCGCTAAACTTTTTGCAAAACAATAATTGGATGATGGAAATGGTAAATTGACTGTCGATAGTCACACAATTTATCTTATTACCACCAGACTTCTGCATATTCGCATTAAATTCAGACGAGCCAATACATAAAGCATGGGTCAGTGAACGTGCCAAAAACAACGATGTCAACTCAATTAATTTCACCATTCAAGGTGAAATACCTGGAGAAACGAAAACATATAAATCCATTGATACTGTGATGAACCAAGACGAAGTTATTAACTATTTAACTAAGTTCTTGAATTCACTTGACTTACCTGGCATACCTCCGCACGTTTTAACATTGAAAATTGGCGTGCTTATCATTAATCCACCACGACTTTGCAACGGCACTAGGCCATCAGTAAAAAAAAATGATGGCGAATATCATCGAAGCTACTATATTGAATGGCAAATTCAAAGGAGAAGATGTCCTATTTCCTCGCATTCCAATGATCTCAAATGATTTACCATTCCAATTTAAACGTTTGCAGTTTCCAGTGCAACTCGCCTATGCCATTACCATTAACAAGGCACAAGGACAATCCTTACAAATGTGTGGCCTGAATTTAGAAAACCTGTGCTTCTCTCATGGACAACTGTATATGGCCTGTTCAGGCGTCAGAAAGCCTTCTAATTTATTCGTTTATGCTTCAGATAGAAAAACAAAAAATATTGTATATCAAACAACACTTCAATTAACACAAAAAGAAAATAAAAATCTCTTTTTTAGTATATGTATAAACATTAACTTTTTTAAATTTGATTTATTTTATGAGCAGCAAAACGCGCCGGGTATAGCTAGTTATAAATAAAAAACAAACAACTTGAAACTGAATAAATAAATAAATTAATAATTTTCTAACTATAAAGGACAGTGAAATTTTCTTACGTATCTATATTGTAATGTATTACAATTGTCACGCATTTTCGTACTAAGCTATATTAAACAGAAATGTTTCGCGAAAGATATTCTCTTCATTTTTATTGCTAAGTTATGATTGCACGAAACAAGTGCAATGACAAGGGTCAGGTTTCCTTATTTATATCAATTATAATATCTTTCAAAGTGTAACACCAAGTCATAATTTTAATTATAATACACGTAACTCGGAATATTAATTGAAAATAAATCTTTTCCAAATGTGTGACTTTTGAGCATGCGTTACTCCCTTGTTCTTCTACATATTTCATAAGTTATCATACGTATGAAGTGAGCGCCAAGATACAAATGTCTCGATAGGGAACATTTGTTGTGAACGAGCCCCTATTTTTTTTGTTTGTTTGCTATGACATCTTTAAAAAATGTTTAGTATACATCAAGTCATTGAACAGACAACATCATATTTTTTCATGGCGTTAAAAATGTCGAATTTTGTACCAGAAGGTGATGATTTGCGGAGAGCATTAATTTTTTGTTTTCATTTGAAGAAAAGTGCTGCAGAGCTACATCGAATGCTTTTCGAGGCTTATGGTGATCATGCTCTATCAGAAGCAACATGCAAAAGATGGTTTCAACGGTTCAGACATAATGATTTTAATGTGAGAAATGAAAAACGTGGAAGTAATTGGCGTAAACATAGTACAGTATTCCCAACTCATGCTCATCTGTGGTACTAACGGAAACTCTTACCAAACGTGCTTGGCGTCGCGCGTCCTGACTCATCCATTGAAGATGGTTCGCAGTTAAGATGGAAGTTCTTCAGCCAGCAGGCAAGTTTTAAGTAAGCTTCAGGAATTTAATGGTGATGAAAGTTGAACAGTGGAGTTTTTGGACAGAGTTGACTCATTATCAGCTACATTTGTGTACTTTGACGAAATTGCCACTACACTTTTGGTAGGCTACATACAGGATAAAATCGTAGGAAGAGCAAGATGCGAATTGCAGAAACACGGATGAGTTAATTCATGGAGAGAAATATGAAGCATTGTAAAAGAAAATTTTGGTGAAAAGTTTTCGACAAATACGCTCCTCAATAAATTAAAACTACAGAAGTGAAAACAACTATCGAAGATTATTATCATAGCATTAGCGAACTTTAAAGTAGGATAAATAATGCGTTTCTATTAGACAACAACCAGATAGGCAGGGATCTAATTTCTTCAAATAATAGGGTAGCATTAGAGGCTTTTAAAAGCAACCTCCCGGAACCTGCAAAGACGACAATTTTTAGCCGAAATCCTCAGACACTAAATGAGGCATATCAAATTTTTGTAGAAATTGGCCATAAGTTATCAGGTCCTAACAAAGATAGGTATCAAAATAATAATCATCGCCAACACTTTCTGAATCAAGGTCAATCTTACGTCAGACCACAAAGACAAGAACATAATTATGTACGAAGTAAACAGCAGCGCAGTGCCAATAACACTAACTAAATGAACGCTCGACAAAACACTAGGTACCGCCATGGTGAACCGACTGGTTCGCAAAGGACAAATTTTCACAACTCTTTCAATGAACATCGAAATAACTACAATCCTAGTGCCCAGTCCCGAATGAAGGAACTTTAAACAATATTCCAAATTTTCACAACAATAGGGAAAACGATTACCCTATATAATCGTAAATATTCACCTAAGGCCGCTCAGATTCATAATTGACTGTGGGGCCGAATGTAGTATTATAAACTCTAAGCCAAAGTGGAGAGTAAAATGTAATATTCACATTCTTATAGCTTTTGGTGGATGTGTAAAATCCGATATAATGTACAGAATACCCCTTTTCAAAGAATTCAAACAAGAAAATTATTTTGCCAATTTTTTAGAATACGATTTTCATCACTCATTTGACGGCATAATAGGAAATAATATTCTTCATAACCTAAATACTATTATTGATTATAAAAACCGGTCTTTAAGTGTTGGTGATGTAGTTATAAAGTTTTTTTTTTAGTAAAAGCGAAGAAGATTTTGTCAGAATTCTAAGCTCTCAGTTATATATAACAATGAAATTTTTAATGACAGAATCAATGGCAGGATTTCTGCAAGCCAATTAAATAGTTCGGATATTTACAATTTGAAAAATTTACTTTCATCATACAAATTTATTTTCCATAAAGAAGGCGACATGTTAACCTTTACTAGCAATGTTAGACACAAAATTAACACCAAAAACTAAATCCCGATCTACAGCAAAGCTCTATCGGTACCCAGAAATACACACAGACGAAGTCAATACACAGATAAACGACATGCTAAAGCAAAAAAATTATCCAACCCAGTAGCAGTGATAAAAACGGTCAAAGTCAGTGGAGAATAGTGATAGATTATAGGAAGCTAAACGAGCAAGCAATAGATGACCGCTATTCGCTACCCAACATGGAAGAGCTTTTCGATAAGCTAGGCAGATGTAATTTTTTCTCTACTATTGATTTGGTGAAAGGTTTTCACCAAATCGAGGTCGAACCGTGTGATGTGGCAAAAACAGATTTTTCAACTAAGCATGGTCATTATGAGTTTCTAAGAATGCCGTTTGAACTAAAAAATGCTCCGGCGACATTCCAGAGAATCATGAATGACGTGCTGAGGGATTTAATAAATAAAATATGTGTCATATATCTGGATAACATATTAATTTTTTTTATTAGGTACATGGTAGCTGGCACCAAACTAGACCAACTTAAGGACAAACATCTCTAAAAGATCGGATTCTTCTCATGTAAATTCACAGAACACTGCAATATATCTAGTCATAAAATGTTTTAAGCATTTGTTTGATAGTCGATAAATAACTTTCCAGACCGACCCCAAGCCATTTATGAACTCTTTCCAGCACAAGTCCGATAAGGCAATCCGGCGTTAGCGCCATAGTCACAAAAACCAAGATACACCATCAACTTCTACAAGCAGCACAAAAAGACGACACAGAACTTAAAGAAATCTGAACACCTAAAGAATTGGACAAATTCACACCTTAAAATACAAAAACTTACAATAGAACCAGATTGTCTTATTTACTACCATATTGTTTTCTATTATTTTATAATAACTTTGCAACGTGGTGGAAGTGATTTATTGCCCAGAGGATTTTTTTTTAAATTAAATAATAATACTATGGGGAGGAATATTTGTTTTCTCATCGCTCATTATCCATAACTTCGTCTACTGGGTCTGGCTCTGGATTTCCAGTTTGTTCATTAAGTATTTGATAATAGTTTACATTTATAGTGTTGGAATCAGATTGCGCACTATCACTGTTTGAGTGTAATCCGGGAGGGAAAACGGAACCACCCTCAGATTCAAATCGTACCCGTTTTCGAATTATTTTTACCAATTTGAATTCGCGAAAAAAGAAAACACATGTGAACACTGTGACAACTCAATTTAGAATGAATGCAATAATTTATTATATAGTACTTATGAACCCCCTAAATATTACAAAAATCTAGATAACTAGTACTGATTTTAAATTCTGAACTTCGTGTTCCATAAATTTATATCGTTTTTATAACTGTTGTTACTTAATATTATGTCTGGTATTATATTTGTAAATATGTTCTCATTTTGAACCAACTCAATGGTTTTATGTATATTGTAACATTTGTATTGTTGGTTGAGGCCCAGGTCCACCCCGGACTGTAGCGCCACAAGAAGAAGAAGAAGAAGTATATTGTAACAAAATGTTTTACTCCATTGACAACACATGTTGTTCGATCAAAAAACAACGTGTGTGCAAGTAATCTCGGTCTCGAGTGCATTTTAATCTCCAGATTCATCTCCTAGAAGAGATAAGGCTGGAGAGATAAAGCTGGAGTGTTGGCTGAATATCAAAAGTGGAGTCAGTCGCAGAATAATTACAGACTAGAGCAGTCGAATTATTAAAAATCATTTTGTACGCAAAAGTTTGTGAAAATCTATATATATAAAAATCAATGTTTGTTTATTTGTTTGTCCTTTATAGACTCTTAACTGGTAAGAGATAGAGCATTGATGTCTTCGGCAACTTTGTTCAGAATTCTGTCAGAAGGGTTTTGGTACCAACTTTTGTTTGGGGGCATAGCTCCCCATAGAGATGAAGTTGGGGCCTATGTTCAAATTTCGACTGATCCCTTCGAGTGATATATCAATCAAAAGGTCTTTGAAAATAAGATTGAGCTTTCTTTCGCAGTTTTTCGGTGGAGAGTACCGTTAGAAAGATATGAAGCTTTAAAAAGTTTGACCACCTCTAATTTCCACACACTTGTGTCTACAAATCTGGCAAAATCATGGAAAATCCGTCTCAATGAATACTTTCAACTAAAATTAGTTCAAGCAGTCAGGCTTAGACACTTTGGCAGTAATTGGTCAAAATCTTTAAAACATCATCAATATGCAAATTTTGAAAAAGTAAAAACGCAGTATTGAAGGTCTGGGTCAACGCGCTACATACATACGGAACGGAACGTACATCGAAACATAATTATCCAACCATCGTTTCGAATAATAAATTGGAGATATCGCAGGTTAAATGCTTTTTGTTTCCCATATATTTTTCTCGCTGTAACCAGTGAATCGACACGAGCCTCAGTGAAGTCACGCACATTGTACAATTCAACCCCTAAATACACACACAACGCACACTAGAAGAAGTGATCGTGTGTTGTTTTGGGAAGTATATATGCTTACGCGTGCATAGATGCGTGCATAGATGAGTGTATACCCGTGCATAGACTTACCGCTGGTCCAAATCTGAATTTGGATTTGTACATTCAAATACATATGTATACGGTATTTGAATGTACATTACAGTGTAATTACTTCGTATCACGTTTGAATGTTAATACCGAATGTTAAACTACTCCAACAATAGCAAATCAATGTCAATATACAAAGGCGTACAAAAAATCACTTGAAGCGCTCATTGCACACTAAGGGACTTAAGAGGAAACGAATGTGTTTTCGGAGGTGCGCTAATTTTATAGTTTCGGGTATTTGAACAAACATTTCCCGTTTTTCCGCCTTCTACGCTGGCTGACGAACTGAATGCATATTTAAAATTATTCGTTTTATGACGACATGTGCAAAAACTATACTTATAAACCCAAATTGCATCTTGATGGATCCGCTAAACTTTTTGCAAAACAATAATTGGATGATGGAAATCGTAAATTGACTGTCGATAGGGTCACACAATTTATCTTATTGCCACCAGACTTCTGCATATTCGCATTAAATGCAGACGAGCCAATACATAAAACATGGGTCAGTGAACGTGCTATATTAGCAGCCGAAAACAACGATGTCAACTCAATTAATTTCACCATTCAAGGTGAAATACCTGGAGAAACGAAAACATATAAATCCATTGCTACTGTGATGAACCAAGACGAAGTTGTTAGCTATTAAACTGAGTTCTTGCATTCACTTGACTTACCTGGCATACCTCCGCACGTTTCAACATTGAAAATTGACGTGCCTATCATTAATCCACCACGACTTTGCAACGGCACTAGGCCTTCAGTAAAAAAAATGATGGCGAATATCATCGAAGCTACTATATTGAATGGAAAATTCAAAGGAGAATTTGTCCTATTGCCTCGCATTCCAATGATCTCAAATGATTTCCCATTCCAATGTAAACGTTTGCAGTTTCCAGTGCAATTCGCCTATGCCATTACCATTAACAAGGCACAAGGACAATACTTACAAATGTGTGGCCTGAATTTAGAAAACTTGTGCTTCTCTCATGGACAACTGTATATGGCCTGTTCAGGCGTCAGAAAGCCTTCTAATTTATTTGTTTATGCCTCAGAGAGAAAAACAAAAAATATTGTATATCGAACAGAACTTCAATAAACAAAAAAAGAAAGTAAAAATCTTTTTTTTAGTATATGTATAAACATTAACTTTTTTAAATTTGATTTATTTTATGAGCAGCAAAACGCGCCGGGTATAGCTAGTTATAAATAAAAAAAAAAAACAACTTGAAACTTAATAAATAAATAAATTAATAATTTTCTAAATATAAAGGACAATGATAGTTTCTTACGTATCTATATTGTAATGTATTACAATTGTCACGCATTTTCCTAAGCTATATTAAACAGAAATGTTTCGCGAAAGATATTCTCTTCATTTTTATTGCTAAGTTATGATTGCACGAAACAAGTGCAATGACAAGGGTCAGGTTTCCTTATTTATATCAATTATAATATCTTTCAAAGTGTGACACCAACTCATAATTTTAATTATAATACACGTAACTCGGAATATTAATTGAAAATAAATCTTTTTCAAATGTGTGACTTTTGAGCATGCGTTACTCCCGTGTTCTTCTACATATTTCATTATTATAAATATATATTGTTTGTTTGTGTTTGTTTGTATCGCATTTTTATTAACACTTTACAATTCGTTAACTTAGTTGCTAGACAAAAATGCTTAAGACTAGCTTAAATATTTGATCTGAAATATTAATCTTATTTCTAACTTACTGACTCTAAACAAGTACTCTAAGCTAATCTATGTTAGTTTTTTCTTCCTTTCGACATCTTTTGTTATTAAATCTTAAGTCTAGTAGTTTTGTTTTTGTTGCCCAAGAAAATTAAAAAAAAAAACTTGGACGTTCCTTGGTCAATGTTTTTAACGTACTTGCTAACTAAACTTACTTATCCTTACTTTTCCTAAATCAAACTTAAACATATTTGCAGATATCGTACAACTATATCCGTAAGCAATACGGACGCGTGCACCAGGGAGTATATGCTCTTTATATACTTGACATATATATCGAATACTCCGTGGTGCACCTTTATTTATTTTTTTTTTTTTGTGTTTGTCCTAATCTACCGTATAGCTACCTTAAACTATGTAAGTTGGCCCTCATGAGTCAACTATCCTGGTTCTGTGTGAGAAGTTGGCGGCATCGAAGGCTGATTCTGATGCAGCCACCAGAAGAAAAGCCGTTCTTTGTCAGAGACTGCTCTATCGCGGGCAGAGATCGCTCTACTGAACCGTAAGAGGCCTTCGTGGCTACGAGTGACGTCCGGCTCGTATTGAAGTCGCCTTTCCACTGTTCGGCGTGCGACATAGAAGATGATAGGGCAGCCTTCCCTATCTTTCGTGTCCAAATAGAGGAACGCCTCAGGTGGGATAAGGCCGTTAAGACGCACCTTCTCATGGTACATTTCATTAGGGTAGTAAGCCCCAAAGATAAGACTGTTGGTTGAGGTCATGGCTCGAGCTATGTGACCCCGAATCAATTTAATAATAAAATTATCTATTCTGATCAGGTTTGCCTCATTGTACAAAACCTCGTTGGGATAGAATTTTTTGTACTGGGATTCGGGTGTACGATATAAACGGAGACAGGCCCGAAGACACTGTCTCTCGAACACCCTCATTTTTTCCATCTGGGAAGGACTCACGTTGAACCACACAGGACAACCATACACCATAATTGGCCGTATTAGGGCCATGTAGCAGATCACCTTCGCTATGGCAAGGGGGCTGTTTTACAGCAGCCAACTTAATACCAGAGTGAAGGTGATCTGCTACATGGCCCTAATACGGCCAATTATGGTGGTCAAAACTGTTGCTACATGGATACCACCATACAGGAACTGGTCCAACCAAATGCCAAGATATCCAACCACACTTTTAACAGTTAATGGCTGCCCCTGTGGGTCCAATATGCTGAACTTTCGCCAATTTCTTGATGCTCTAGACAACGGGGTTCTGAAAAGAATAGTTTCGCACTTCCGGTAGTTGATTTTCAACTTCCAGTCGCCGCAATATTGTTGAATCAAGTCGAAATCACGTTGCAGCAGGCCATTTATGACCTCAATCTTTGCACCTGATCTGTACGCGATTAGATCATCGGCAAACGCAATTAAGTTTGGCATGGAACCTATAAGGTCACTAATGAATATCGTGAATAGAATCGGCGAACCAACCGCCCCTTGTTGCAACCCATTTTTTATGTGAAAAACAGTGGAGGAAGTTACGTTGTCATTTTTCACAACGAACTTCCTGCCTGTTATCATGTCATAGATCATATATAGCAACGATTTGTTCATGCCAAGCCTGACCAACTTGAGGAAGAGTCCTTCTAACCATACGGTGTCGAACGCCTTTTCCATGTCAATCAGGCAGGCACCTGTGCACTGTGTCTTGTTTCTGTTCCATTGTATGTCGGAAACCAATTTGGACGCGGCATGAATTGTGTCGTGCCCCGCCCTAAAGCCGAATTGGTTTTCCGGAATAATTTGTTTTTGCTCGACCCACTCTTTCAGAGCCTTGATGACTATTTTCTCAAAGACCTTGCTTATGCACGGAAGAAGACTTATCGACCGAAGATTTGTCGGAATGGAGGTATCTTTGTCCCGTTTCGGGATGGGTTGTAGCACTGCTGGTTTCCAATGCGCTGGGTAATATGCATTACTCAACGCATTGTTAAACAAGGTTGTGTACACATCCACCGCCTCATAGGGGAGATGGCGCAGAACAATATTCGGTATTCCATCAATTCCCACTGACTTCTTCTTCTTTAGTGAGTTGAAGATACCCTGGAGTTCATCTCTCGAAATTAAGATGGAATTACTTCCGCCATCGGCGATGACATTGTTTGCCATTGAATCTGGTGAAGCCAGGATTCTCGGATCGCCATTGACTTATATCTTTCCGTAGATTAACGTGGTTAAGCGAGGCTAAGTGTTCCAGGTCGTGGTTCGGACGACGCGACTCGTTGACCGTGTACACTTTCTGGAACACAGCACCAACTGCTTTGACCTTTTCCTGGGGATCCTCAACTACGAAGAAGTTGTTGTCAAGCACAGCCTCATCTGGATCGATGCCAACTGACGTCAGTAGGCTTGCGTTGTCTGTTGTTCTGTCCAGTCGAACGCTTTGAATGTCGTTATGATCTTTCCTCCGGAAAATTTTATTTACTTGCGGGAACATGCTCGGGTTATTGGATCTTATAGCCCGAATCTTATTGCCCCAGTGCAAGCTAACAGCTATACTGTAATTTTGGCGGATCGACTGCTGGAGTACTTAAATCTGCGACTTCAGCGAACGGATCTCCGGATTTTGAGGATCGGTAAACCGCCTGTATAGGAGTTTTAACCTTGACAGGAGTCTACTCTTTTGCACGTGAAGTGCATCGATGGTATCATTCCGATAGATGTTGCCATCGTCGGTTTGTACCACTTTTGGGATAGTCCTGTCCATTGTACGTTTAATGGCGTCGTCCATTCGTCTGAGGTACCCGTCAACCTCTTCGTTCGTAAGGTTTCTGTTCGTAGGAGGATTGATCGCACTCGAACTTATTTCTCCGGAAAGGGCTCTGGTGAAACGTGGCCAACGCGCCTTATTATAGTTATAAGGATACGATTGGACATATGCCTCCAGTTCCTTCAGCTCATTCGGAAGCTGTATAACCGCAACGAGACCACAGTGGTCACTATCGTACTCGACCGTAGTTAAACAGTTTCTTATGTGTCTTTCCACGTTAAGTACCGTTAGTCGTCTGTCAAAAAGCATCACATCGAGATAAGACCCGCTTCTGGGAAAAGATGGTCTATCGGTTGCAAGCAAATCTAGCCTGAACTCGATATTGTTTTAAACCATCCAACCTAAGAGAGCGTTTCCTCTTTCATTTGGGGCACTGTTACCCCATTCACCGTGCTTAGCGTTCAAATCTCCGGCTAGAATATAATAGTTTTCTTCCGAACTTAAACGAAGGCTTGTGAAAAGAGCTTCTAGCTCAGAAAGGAAATTAGAGTTTTGAGCATCTGCTGCATAGGCAGCAATCACAAATAACCTCTTTCCACCTTGGAGAGGGATGGGCGCGATGGCTGCCTCCAGCACACCACATCTTCGTACTTCATTGCTATACACAACCTTATGACTTATGTTTTTTCTAATCAGGAGAGCCACCCCGCCACCTCGAGTGGATTGGGGTCGGTCTCTTCTAATAACGTGGTAGTTTTTATACCTGAGATTGCGCGTCTGGTTTAGCTAGCCATCAGCACATCAGGATTGTGGGTTTGCAGCAAATTGGAAAGCGTTAGTTTTCGTTCGATCCTAATCAGCGAATTTACATTCACTGCTAGGAACTTAAGTGTTCTAGCCTCGCGTGAGGCCATTATATCTGCTCGCGTTGGTTCGCAGGCAGCTGCGAGTAGAGGAAGTCTACTCGAGCCGATTGCGCAAGGAAGCTGGTGTGTAAGTCGACCATTTGTTTCTGCAAAGCGAGTATTTGTGCTTGCATCGACTGGATGGTGGACATAACATCCCTTATTGAGGGTTCTGCCTCTGGTAGCCTGGTCACTGGGACTGGGGCCATCTTCGGCGCTGTCTGTTGTGCTGATCCACTGCCTGACGCCACTTGGGCGTAGGAGATGTTCCGCGTAACAGTGGTAGCCAAAGCACGGGCCTCTGGCCTGGCTTCTACCTTCTTTGTGTTTCTTGCCACCTTCATTCTCTGCTGGAGTTCT